>RCWM02000370.1:0-600000 GCA_003667255.2 Euschistus heros | reverse complement strand
AAAGACACATTTACATGACAGTAATTAGACCCATTTAGACATACGGAGTTGAGCTATGGGGCTCCACTAAACTTTCAAATTTTTCTCGCATCCAATCCTTACAATCCAAAATATTTCGTAAGATCCTCAATGCTCCTTATTATAACCCAGTCAAATAAGAAGTTTCATACAGCAAATCTCGGAAATAAAGCAATGAAGCTGAATTTTTGCATGTATCTTCGTTTTGGCCTTCTTAATAAGGAGTGAAAAGTCACCGACCTTAGCATGTTAGCATAATTAGATATTCAAGGTCAAAGACCACAAAAATCAGTCTTTTTTTAAATATCTAGATTTCTATGCCTCGGACGTCAATCAAAATAGTCACATAATTCATGCACTCTACACCCCTCATATCACCACTCTCACTGGGGTCGCGCTTCTCCGCGAAAACACGTTTTTCGGCACTCTTTTGGCTATAACTCCGAAACTAGTAGGTCTATCGAAAATATATTTTTTACCATCTGAAAGCTGGTTAAATTTACTATAAGAACCTGTATATTAAAGTTTGATCAAGTCCCATAAAATATCCATGTCAGCACCCTCAAAACCGCATGAATTATGTGACTTATTTTTGACTATACAGCTTCGTTGGGAGTAGTTAAAAGGTAAATATACTAAAAGTTCCGGTCCCTGGGGGTACGGGAATCCCCAGTTGATGTCAGGGAAGGGGAGAAGGTCCCATGATTAGTTTTTTTGATTATATCTCGAAAACGGTGGACTCTAGAAAAATAAACTACGGATCAAAATTAAATTTTCTATAAAATTGTTTCAAAACATACTTATCCAACTATCAACGGTGTTCGAGATATACGTTATTAAAAATCGATAATTTTAGAGAAAAAATATTTTTACCTCACTTTTTGTCAAATATTTGATTCAAGTGCCAGAAACGTATATATGAAATTATAGTAAATTTAATGCTCTACAACTTTGTTTCTGACAATATTTCTGAGAATCAATTGTCGAAGGCACTATCAGCAATTGTTTGTCCGAACCGGTGGCCACTTCTCCTTCTCCGCGCTATATCTCGATAATGGTTAATCCTAAAAAAAAAATTAATAGAACCAAAATTATAGAGAATATTATTATCTACAAGTTTTGTTACTATTTTAATTGACGTCCGAGACATATAAATCGAGATATTTGAAAAGAACTGATTTTTGTGACCTCCGGCCTTGGATATCTAATGAAGCTAACGTGCTGAGATCGGTGACTTTTTACCACTTATTTAGAAGACCAAAACGAAGGTATATGCAAAAATTCAGCTTCGCTGGTTCATTTCCGAAATCCTTATTTGACTGGGCTATTATGCCACAAAAATACTTATCCATAAAGATCTTAATGTTCCATATGTTGCCGACTTGGCCCAAACTATGTACCCATCCTTCCATAGTAAACTACATACCCACTCGAATCCACTAATCGCACATCCTGCCTCCCACTCAATTCCCGATGATCCTCGGAGGCGTGAAAAGAAAATGGCCAAGAGACCTTCTAACGTAGAACTTATATTGAAATGCTAAATGGGAGTAGTTCTTTGCATGTTATCTACATGTCGTTGTAATCATTTTCCACATATTTACTTTTTGTATATAATTTATACATTTGTAAATATCACTAAATAGTTTTCAAAAAAGTTATTTCTAATCTTTAATTTATTACTTAAAATTTTTAAATATATGACATTGAGCTAATGCTACTAAGATCAGATAATTAGACAGGAAGAAATTTTTTTATAGCAACTTTGGTATTGTGATACTCAAAAAATATCGACGTTTGAGCCACCGAGTGCTATTAAAATATAAAAAGCAAACCCCTTTGCGGCCTCGCCCGCTCTCATAAATAAAAAACATAGATTACTTTAATTGATAACTGAAGTTTTATTTCTTTAACGATAAAAATCTTGTACTGAAGCATGCAAATGAGCATTATTTCTTCAATGATATTATTTATAGCAGTAATTTTTAACTTGGTTAAAATTGTACAGATTAGGTGGTTGAAGAGTACGTAAAAGCATAATCGGACATCCAATTTTTAATTTTAATGTATTAGTTGGTAATCTAGGACAAATAATATTAAGAAACTCTTGCGGATTATTAACTCCAACGTATTATCACTGCTAACAACTAAAGACCTATGATTCATATTTTTACACACCATATCAAAAAGCTAAGAATCGACATTTTGATTAGGTAATAATTATTATTTGAGAGAAATAATTTTATTTTGTATTATCTGGCTGGATTTTAAATTATAACCGTAAAAGAATTCGACAGTGTCGAAAACTCGTTTCTCCCACTCAATATTTCATATTTAAATTTTTATTATTACCAAACCCTTCTAGAACTATGAAGATGATGTAGTTAAAAATTAGTACAGATGAATTCAATAGTTTTACCATTGCGGACTGTGTGACAGAATAGCGCTATTATCGTAGATAATTAGCGCTATTATCGCTATTATCGATTCTATTATCGATTTATAAACTTCACTGGGATCCATACGTCACACCGCATATTTACAGCTTTTTTTATGACAATTTAATCGAATTAAGTAGATTTTATTATCAATATCTAACTCTATGTAACACCTTATCTTTGTAACCTCTCTTGATTGACGCTCGCCACCTACGGGTCACTTTTACAACTTCACTGCGCAACACATATTTATCGCTTTTTTAACAACAACTTGATTGAAACGTAAATTTTATTATTGCTACAACTTCCTTGAACTATAAAGATTGTGTAGTTAAAACCTGGTATTGATTGGATCAGTAGTTTTCGCGGCTAGTGATCACTAGGGTCCGGATTTATAAGTATTTACATGTTTAGTTAACAATGAAAATTTAAGAAAAAAAGACTCAAAGTTTTATAAGCTTTTTTTTTTCTTTTTTCTTTTATGAATTCAGTGAATTGTGGAAGGTGCCTGAGCCGAAAAATTCTATTAGGTTTCCGAGAATGTATAAAAACCGTTTTCCCTATCAATGTACATTTTTCTATCCAAATTTAGTTTCTTTTCATTTCGAGACTTTGTTTGTTATAATTTAGTTGAATATGTTGAAATGCCCCAAAATCAAATCGACTTCGAAAGCTTTAGTCGCGAAATACATTAGTGAGTTTCCTGATGAAACTTTTCGTGGGATGGTGATGTTTTATTATGTGATAGTTGTGGAAAAAAAGTGTCAACAAACTAACGATTTCTAGTAACTTAACATATCTCAACACTTTGGTACAAGGTTATAAGGAAAAGAACATGAATCTGAAACAAAGCTTTATTCCTTTTTTGTCCTCAACTAGTAAGTCAAATTTTAATTCAGGCCCATAATGGGTATGCATAGACGAAACAACGGATGTTGAAAATCACGGTATGTGGCCAATGCCATTGTGAGGAAAATGTCAAATGAAAAAAAAACAAAACCAATGCTTTTAAAAATGAAAGATTTAGAAAATTATAATATTTTTGAAGAATAAATCATTATTTTTTTTCTATTTCCGTCTGGATGTTAACGTAAAATCACGATTTCTACACATATATTAAAATTATGTTAATTGCCTTACTATAATAAATAGATTAGTTTTTTTTATATTACATATTTCTTATTTTTACTTACATATTCATGAAAAACTAAATCCATATATATGTACATATTTCAAGTTTTATTTCACATAAAAATCCGGTCTCTAGTGATCACAAACGAAAAAACAGCTTGTCCTTTTATATAATAGTATAGATGAGTTTCTTATACGACATAATTTATTTATTTAATATGATTTTTTATACTCCATAGTAAGTAGCAATCACTATAACAGAAGATCAAGAGTTTGAGGAAGTTCTTAGACACAAAATATTGTATAAATAGGGGAAACTCCTCCATGGATCAGTCCTTGGTACAGCTCTATGGAAGATGTTTTTTTTTTATATATTGCTGAAAGAGCGCAAAGAAGAGCCTACATCGACGATCTAGTAGCTATAGTGGCATCGAATAACCGGAATGAAAGAAGAGGCAGAAGAATGAGCCAATCTTGTAGAACGATGGAGTTGAAGAATGAAACTGAAAATGACAACTGTGAAGAAGCAATCTTCCCCTTGTAGAAGGGGGCAACCCTATAATTAAAATTATTGAAGGAACAGGTACATGTCTAAGAATGGTGGTCACCTACCAGGCAATGAAAGGAAGGATCTAGGCTTGAACGGTCTAAGACTCGTGGTGATGCGTTCTGTGGTAACGATCAGTTACAACGACTATTAACAATAGAATACGTATTCCACGGATGGTACTAGGACTTCTCACACCGGTAGAAGAGGACGCTTGACGATCCAACAAACGATCTTGCAAATGTATGCTGAAGGAGTACCTCTTGACTTTAAAAGAATGAAGAAGAAAAAATACTACTACTGCTCAATTCAGCAAGATGGAGTAGAAATATCGAATTCAAAATCTATTAAAATATTTAAAAGCATAAATATAAATCTAGAGAAGTAGATTGTCAGGGTATACAGTCATAAAGATACACAGCAATTAAAAAATAAGTTTTTAAATTTGTAATACCAACGTTTCAACTTGCATTGCAAGCCTTCATCAGGGTTTCAGAGACAGATGTAAACAGAAACTGAGGCAAATTAAAACGTTGGCATTACAAATTAAAAAACTTATTTTTTGATTGCTGTGTATCTTTATGACTGCATACCCCAACAATCTACTTCTCTAAATACTTAACAGTCAACTATACGTCATCGATATGAATAAATACAAATCCCTAAATTAATTAGAAATAAATTTATTAAATCGATTATTAAAAAAATATTTAAAATAATGGCAGATGGAAGAAATAGAGGAGATCGTGTTCTAAGTGTGGAATGGGCCTTGAATTAAAAAACTGGGAAGGAGGCACTAGAAAAGTTAGGTAATGGAAATCTAATACTTTGTGGAAAATCCTTACATATAAAATAAAAACAATACTCATATCAGAGTGACTTTATAATGATGAACTTTTTTTTTTTTTTTTTTTTTTTTTTTTTTTTTTTTTTTTTTTTTTTTTTTTTTTTTTTTTTTTTTTCTTTATTGAAAATAAATTACATAAAGCCGAATTAGGCTAATAATAACATGGGCACATGTCTGGACATACATCCCTCTTACATGACATAAGTAATAAGAAAAAGTTTATAAACAAATGATAGAACGCAAAAAGCTTAAACAAAGAGATAAAACAGTAGGAAAAAAATATATATTTAAAAAAAAAAAAAAAAAAAAAAAAAAAAAAAAAAAAAAAAAAAAAAAAAAAAAAAAAAAAAACACCCTACTCAACAAATGAACAATACTAGTGAGAATAATAATAAATAATTGTTAAATTATGTATAAGTTAAATTAATACAAATAATAATATACAATTTATATAGTCATACTTGTGCAGGGACCATGCTAATCTTCTCTGTATCGTTCCCATTTTAGTATACGTACCGCCGAAGAGAGTACGTATGATAAACTTGAAGTTGAAGGATGATATGACATAAAGCTAGGACACAAGTTACGACATACAGACGGGCGTGAGCATCGTCACGTACTAGGTTAACTGTCACGTAGGCATAAAGGGCTCGTACATCAGTAAAGATCTAAAATTAAAAGAAGAAGAATGAGAATTTTTTATTATTTTAATTCTAATGCGGGGTAATGTAAATCAAACCCAGACCAAGACAATCTAAAAAAAAAAAAAAAATAATATTTTCGATTAATTTTTCCAAACACTCATAATAGTATTCGATAATCTCTTTTTAACCCTTTAACGGGCAGGCCGGGAATTTCTGAATCCATTTCTTCTTTTTTTTGCCTTTGAATGGCTATAGCCACGCTAACCCCTACTCATGTATCATGAAATCCAAGGTTGAATAAAGGATATTAGACGATAATGGGTAGGATAATGCGTCGGACACTAGGTCATTTATTGAGCATAAGGCATTAAATATGTGTATCCTCCAGGATACATTGCCTGTTAAAGGGTTAAGAAGAAATAAGATTTAGAGAGGTAATACATTTTTGGCGTCCAAATAGAATATTAATTTCCCCTTTACTGCTTAAGAAGAAGGTTCAGTATTTTTTGAAACGGAACGAACCAAAAAGTTTAACACCAAATAAATCTAGGATGCTTTGCGGTTAGAACCAGAAGACAGATCGAAACTGAATATAATCGTTCGGACCAGGTTTCTACCGTTTATTAAGCTTTTGGGAGTTAAACCATTGTATTGTAAGAAATATATCGATGTATCGTGTTTTTTTAATTTATTAATTATGAAATGCGATCTTAAATATTCCAATTAAGTTATAATGATATTCCTGTTTATTTGATTGTTTTAGTTAATTTAGATTACAACACCGAAACGCTGCTCTACCAATTCCGTCAAAACCGCATCACTCATGCAAATTGATTCCGATGCTTCACTCTGAGTTTCACATTTATAAATTTATTAATCCTATTAATCTACCTGTAAAGTTTCATTTTTATAGTTTTATGTATAGATTTTATAGTATAGTTTTATGTTTAGCCTAGTATATTAGTAATTTCTAATTCCGTCTTCTCAAAGGTAAGAACAACATGGATTTAATATTTTACATATTCATATTTTCTTATTCCTTCTTTCCTTATGTGAGGTAATGTAATACAAGTTAACAACATAATTTTCAACGCGGATTTAGTGTTTTACAAATTGATATTTAATTATTTCCACTTTCTGGCGTGAGAAAGTTTATCAGAAGTTAAAAACATTACTTTCATCATTGATTTAGTGTTTTCTATTTTGGTATATAAAGGTATTTTCTACGGGAGCAGGGTATTTGGGAATTGAAAAAGCAGCATTATAACACAACAAAACATTAAACATTCAAAACTTTCTCTTATTTAAAACAATTTTATAATTTTTGTTAGAAATATACATAGTTGTATGTTGTATTTTTATAATATAGAGTAAAAGAAATATCGTATGGTATGAATACGATATATTGATAAATCGTAAGAAAAATATGGATAATTCAATATATCGTGTATAGATACCCATTCCTAGATATGGTCTTTTGACTATTATTTCAGATCCAATAGAAATTTTATTCCTAGGATTGAAATTTTTAACCCTGATTTAACAAAATAGCTCAGTCATCTAAGGAGTTATATACAGCAAATCTCGGAAATGAACCAATGAAGCTGAATTTTTGCATATACCTTTGTTTTGGTCTTCTAAATAAGTGGTAAAAAGTCACCGATCTCAGCACGTTAGCATAATTAGATATTCAAGGTCACAAAAATCAGTTTTTTTTTTTTTCAAATATCTCGATTTCTATCCATCGGCCGTAAATCAAGAAACTCACAAAACTTGTAGATAATAATATTCTCTATAATTTTGGTTCTATTATTTTTTTTTTTAGGATTAACCGCTTTCGAGATATAGTGCGGAGAAGGAGAAGCGGGCACCAGTTCGGACATACATTTGCTTCTAGTGACTTCGACAATCGTTTCTCAGAAATATTGTCAGAAACAAAGTTGTAGAGCAATCAATTGACTTTAATTTCATATATACGTCCCTGGCACTTGAATTAAATGTTTGACAAAAAGTGGGATAAAAATATTATTTCTCTATAATTATCGATTTTTAATAACGTATATCTCGAACACCGTTGAGAGTTGGACAAATATGTATAGAAACAATTTTATAGGAAATTTAATTAATTATAATTTTGATAGGTAGATTATTTTTCTAGAGTCTACGGTTTACGAGATATAATAAAAAAACCTAAGCATGGGACCTTCTCCCACCATAAACTGGGGATTCCCGTACCCCCAGGGACCTGGACTTATCGTATATTTCCTTCTAACTACTCCTAACGAAGCTGTGAAGTCAAAAATAGTCGCATAATTTATGCACTCTACACCCCTCATTACAGCACTCTCACTGGGGTCGCGCTTTTCCGCGAAAACACGTTTTTCGGTACTCTTTTGGCTATAACTCCGAAAGTAATAGTTCGATCTAAAATATATTTTTTTCCATCTGAAAGCAGATTAATTTACTATAAGAATTTGCATATTAAATTTTGATCAATTCCTATAAAATATCCATGTCAGCACCCTCAAAACCGGTTAATGTTTTGAAATCCATGTTTTTTTTTGGCACTTTTTTCACTATAACTCCATAACTGTTTCTCCGATCTGAACTTTAATTTTTTTCAATTAAAACTTGGTTAAATTGACTATTAAACTTTGATTGATTAAACTCCGTAGTATACCCAAGCAAGGCCACTGAAAATGACAAAATCGTCAGATGTTGCAAAAACATACATATTTAGCGTGCTAGCTAGGGTGTATTACGTGGTTTAATCAATATTTCATATAAAGGGCCTAATAGTAAATTTAACCAGGTTTTAGTTATTTAGTTATTATTTAGAAGAGCAAAACAAAGGTATATGCAAAAATTCAACTTCATTGTTTCATTTCCGAGGTGAAATCCTTATTTGGCAGGGCTAAACTAAAAGCCAGCCAATAAGGCGAAACCTCCGGAGAATCTTACATCATCTTATTTACAAGTATCAAGGACATCCACGTAGATAATAATTATATTTTGAATTAATATGAAAATAAGGGCTCTGATAAAAATCAAATTAAAATTTGTTCAAAAATTTTCGAATCTACTATCAATAGTTACCAAATTATATAGTTTCCCAAAAAACTAATTTAATTATTGAGGAAGTATTGACCTTATTTCAAAACTCTGAACTAGAAACCTAATTCTTTCTCCAAATAAAAAAAATTCAATCCTCCAGTGATCTAGAAATATATTCCTAGCTCAAAAAGAAGAAAATATATGAACTAGTAGGCAAAGGATCTCAATGTAAATAAGTGGTTATAAACACATCAAATATAATATAAGTCTTCATATATTTTATATTTACAAATTAATATCAATTAGTTTTTCTCTTTATATTTGGAAACACGATAGATCAAAAATAGATTTAATTGGAATAAATAAAATTAGTATAATTCTTTTAAATAATTTTAATTACTCCTTAACATCGTTATTTTATTTAGATTTGATATTTCTGTGATATGTACATTTTTATTCGAACTAAGATTTTGATGATT
Source organism: Euschistus heros (assembly GCA_003667255.2). Classification (NCBI taxonomy): domain Eukaryota; kingdom Metazoa; phylum Arthropoda; class Insecta; order Hemiptera; family Pentatomidae; genus Euschistus; species Euschistus heros. The sequence continues at coordinate 590,842 of RCWM02000370.1, read as the reverse complement.
TGTGATTCGGTGATGTTAAATACAGTAGAAAGTCTTATCTGGACCATTTCGGGTAAATTAAAAAAAATTAACATTTTCGCGAGTTGAAAATTAAATAAGGGTTCGCAAGACTTAATGATTTATTGTATTGTTTTACACAATAAAAACATTTCTGTTTCTGCTTTTAAAATATCTAAATCTTAATTTAATTTTAAATATGCAACGTTATTACAAAACTCAAAAAGAGTTCTTTGAATTCATTTGGCAGGTCTATGAGTAATGGTTTCCTGTTTTCACGGATTAGATTTTCTAGAGAATTATTCAATTCTTTCTACTCTCCCCATTTATTTTGTGATTCTGTCATTAAACGTTCAATGTGACACAACAGAGTTTGGTTCAACTCCAAAGTTAATAATGAAAATGCGGAGTGAAAATATATTTCGTGCCTGTTTTCGTGTTTGGTAATTCAGAGTTTTATGAAACTAGTTTCGAAAATGTCAAAAAACCGTATTGTCCCTTCCCTTGAAGGCAAAGTAAAAATCATTGATAGGCTAATAGTCCAGTAAAATAAGGGAAGCTGCCGAACTTTTATTCTCAACGGATCTTCATGTTTTGGGGGGTGCTGAATCCGAATCTGAAGTTTTCTACCATCGGCAGCAGAACAGCGTCGGCTTCATACCCAAAATCGCAAAATACCTGTTATTTTCCGGGTTTTTTACCTATAACACGAAAACGAAGCTTTTTTCGATGAAAGTCTTGAAATATAAATTGTAACTGGAATTAGTATCTACAAAATAAAAAAATAATCTATAACTCCGAAACTATTTGTCCGATTCAAAAATTTTTTTTATCGTATTAAAACTAATTAAATTTACTATTAGAATATAGAGGTTTTAATAATGTCCCATAAAATACACGCTGAAAAATACCGTACTGTCGTGAAATCCACATTTTTCACTTTAACTCCGAAATTATTCTGCTGACCAAAAAATTTAGGAGTTATGCCTTTTTTTTTCTTTTTTATTTAATCTAAAAAGATCATCAGGAATTAACTTTACTGGTGGTTAAATCTACTATATAGAGTAAACTTAATATGACTTTAGAGTTTCTCAGTAAATGTAGGAGAATAACCTTTCTCCTCTAAAAGCAGCGACTAGAACATCGAAATATATCGGATATATAAAAGGTATTCTGAAGTTTTAATCGGGTCTTTTGAAATACACATGCCAAAACGCTAAATATCCCGTACTTTTATGAAATCCACGTTTTTTTTGGCACATTTTCGCTGTAACTCCGAAACTTTTTGTCCGATCCAAACTTTCAATTTTTCATCCCAAAGCTGGTTAAATTTGCTATTAGATCCTATTTATGTAATTTATATTTTAGACTTTCTTTGAAAAATGCTGCATTTTCGTGTTATAGGTAAACAACTAAAAATAACCGGTATTTTGCGATTTTGGGTATGAGGCCGATGTCTGCCGTGGTCATATCGGTTCCAGCACCCCCAAAAAACATAAAGATCCGTTGAGAATAAAAGTTCGGCAGTTTTTTCTTGAAAACGGACTTTTGGAGCCTAATTTTACTGGACTATAAAAAAGGTGAAAATTCTATTGCTATACTTCCCATCCTACTGCTATAGTTTCTACAATTTTACTTTGTGCAATTACTTCAATTATCCGGACTTGGCCTGGCATTTATTAATCCTAATAATCAACACTCTACTGTATAAGTAAATAGTCGGTTAAATGCATTTTGTGTGTCAAGTTTGTGAATTTTAGATAATAAATATCTGAAGAAAGCTTATGTTTTTTCTCTTTATTTGTATGTAATGGACTTACTAATGAGACCATTAGAGAGATGAATATTAATTCGTGAATCATTGTAGAAACAATTACGATTTTACTAATATACGAATATAGAACTTAACTGACTTTTCACAAGTGCCACAGATATAAGGTAATATCACGGAAAGAACTTTAATAACCTTTATTTTGACAGTTGAGAGATATACTCTATTAAAAATTATCAGTAACTCCTTCAGAACACATCAATAAAAATATAAGTTCTCCATTAATGTTCACAAAAATTATGGTAAAAGGAATAGATTTTAATACATGTTCATGGAAAAATAACCAAGATAGTTTCAGTATTATTGGGTTCATAGCTGAAAATTTATTTAAAATATAATATTCAAGAAAGTAAAAGATTTAATAACACTTTAGTTTTAATGGCTATAAAATACATGGAAAATTCCTAAGAAAAGTATGCAAGAAGTAAATCATAGTTCATAATAGTGCTGAGCATGATGACACTCAAGGGATCAAGACATGAATGATGCTTTTACGAATGATGTATTTGGGAACATGAAATCTCCAATTCTTCCTTCGAATCAGGCAGAATTAATTGCAACCCTTAAAGCTGGGAATGAAAATCTAAAATAATGAGAATTGGAAGGGAAAAAGAACATGGAAACTAAGTGGAGAAAAGACACAAATAATTTCAAGGGATAAATAACAAGAAAGGTAGAATGGATTTAGAAATCAGGGAAAGGGTGGAAAAAAATATATATGAAATTCGTATTTTTAAAAAAATTGTTTAGGAGGTCCCTGGTAAAAAAAAAAAAAATATTGGAGGCGTTTTTTTGCCGTTCCGACTAATGGGCTCTGGAAGAAAAGGAAAAAATTAAATAGCATTGGATTAATTTATTTTATAACTCGAGTTTAAAAAATGATATTGACGTGATTCTTGCAACGAATTAAGGAAAAATACAACTGCTTCATACATTTTAGTTTAGGTTAATTAAATTTAAAAAAAAAAATATTAGATCTTCAAGCAAACGATCTTTATAGATATATTCACACAAAAAAATGACGTCAGATTCTAATTCACCATCAAAAAGAATCTTTAAATACGAAATTTTATCCAATTAGAAAATAATAAATCGTAACTTTCAAAATTTACCTGACCAAATGGTATTAATTTTTTTTTATTGACAAAAACTTTAACTGCGGTTAGACGGTTAAAAGTATATATTTAATATTTTTACCCAAAATATAGGGTGGTAATACGCTCGAGATGTCTTTGGTTTCATCTTCGTATCTGGTTTCAAACTCAAGTTATAAGTCAAGATGTATTTCGGCTTTTTCAGTTTTTCAAATAGGTTTTTGTTCATCAAATTTCGCATTTGTTTGGAGAGTAAGTTCTAAAGAAAATTAACCAATAATCGGTTTAAAAATTTGATACCCCTTGAAGAGGGTGAAAAAAATATTTTTGTTTTTATTTAATAAACGTTTTTCAATGTTTTTGAGGGTGCTGAATTAGAATCTGACGTCAATTGATGTGTAAAAAAAATCCATGAAGGTAGTTTGTTTGAAGATCTAATCTAAAAACCAAAATCTTAGAAGCGGCTGTATTTTTCGTGAATGTAGTTGTATATTTCACTAAATAGATAAAAAAAAAAACCTTAAGAAATTTCTTTAAGCTTAATAGATTGAATTCAACTTCATTCAGCAGTAAGCTGAGATAATAGATACGTTGAAATAATAAAATAAAGCTTTCATTTGAATTCATTCCGCTACTAACGAATGCAAAAAAGGAAATCTCTTCAAGATTTGAATGCCTAGATTGACGTTTGGCCAATTGGAGTTAACTAAATTTGCAAGGCTGCCAGGCTGAAGTGGATTGAGAATGGGATAGGCTCTTGACTAGATAATCGTACCAGTTACGCCCAATCACGTGGCGTGATGTGTGACATAACGTCTCGAATAGCAACTATTTGCGAGATAATAGAAACAATCATTTAGCGCATTATTAATGAAATATGGATGTATTTTCGTTAATATAGTCCTGGTTTTAATCTGATTTTACCCTAAACTAGACAAAGGCAATCGTAAAAATATTTACATGAAGTTTCAGTAAAACCGGAATCAACTAGTTAGGTCATTTTATTCTCTTAATAGAGCATTCTCGAGACCAGATTATCCCGTTATTATAACCTACCCTGTTTAGGGATAGGTTAAGTTAATCATGGCACTAAACTGGGCCTTAATGTTCTGGAATATGACGCAGGATAACTATTATGAAGGCTGTAGTTATTCGATCGATATCTATGATTCCCAATATATCCAATCCAAGAATAAAAATAAAATAAAAAGTACTCAACAAATTTGTTTTAATAACTAGATAAAATCATCCCAATAGTCCAATTTAAAATTTGTCTCCAGTAGGAACTGAAAAAAAAACAAAAAAAAACAACCAGTCACTTTTCTCTCTTTACACTCACTTGGGGAGGACACACTCAGTCTCTCACGGATCTTGTTGGTAATTTTTTTGGAGGTTCCTCCGGTCAAAATTACTAGGTACGTATTTTGCCGTTCCGACTAAACGGCTCTAGAACTCAAAAAAAAAAAAAAAAAAAAAAAAAAAAAAAAAAAAAAAAAAAAAAAAAAAAAAAAAAAAAAAAAAAAAAAAAAAAAAAAAAAAAAAAAAAATAAATAATTAAACTAATTTATTTTGTATCTCGAGTTTAAAAAATGATATCGACATGATTCTTGCACCAATTATTTTTCAATGATTTTTCTTGCACCAATGATTTTTGCACCAAGTTTTAAGAAAATGCAGCAGCTTCATAGATTTTAGTTTGGGTTAATTAAATTCTAAAAATATAATAATAATATTAATACTACCTTTATAATTTTTTTTACACAAAATATGAGGCCAGATTCTAATTCAGCACCCTCAAAAACATTGAAAAGCGTTTATTCAATAAAAACAAAAATATTTTTTCGCCCTCTTCAAGGGGAAGTAAATTTTTAAACCGATTATTGGTAACTTTTCTTTAAAACTTTGTTACACTCCACACAAATTCAACTTGATTGGTATCGCCGGAAAGAGGGAAACAAAAACTTTCTTTTGATGTATATAAATGCGAACTTTGATGAGCAAATGTATAAAGCTGGAAAAGCCGAAATACATCTTGAATTTTAACTTTAGTTTAAAACCAGCTAGGAAGATGAAACCAAAGATATCTCAAGCGTATTACTACCCTATATTTTGAGTAAAAATATGAAATTGATACTTGCCGTCTAACTGTAATTCAAAGTTATGTCAATTAAAAAAAATTGCTTACCAGTTGGTCAGGCAAATATCTATTATTATAGCGTAATTTATTCCAATTTTTTCAGTATCTGTTTTATGATTTATTGCATATTGTTTTGTTTATATACATAATCTCCATAATTTTGCTGTTATGGGTTTAATTTCATAATCTAGAAATTTTTTATTGTTGAATTCGAATTTATGTCCAAGTTCCTCCACGTGGTGGACCAACGCTATTTTGTTTGTATGCTTATAATTAATTTGTTTTTATTGGTATATTCTTTAATTTAAATTTTCCTTTGTTTTGCCAATATACTGTTTGTTACAATCCAGACAGTTTGTTTTATAAAAAAGGTCTTTTTTATTATGTAATCAGCTTTATTATTAAGTGCTATTGTATTTTTATTTTATTTTATTGGTGTTATAAAATCCGATATTTCATTAAATATTTTTATTATTTAATTTTTTTGATTATTAGTGATGTTAAATAAGGAATATTTATAGCTTTTTTATAATTTTTATTATGTAGAATAATGTACTTTTTTTATTATTACTTCAGTAGTTTTTTTATTTTTTATTTTTTAATTTATCATCAATTAATTTATTTGTTTCATCAGAATTTCGTTTATTGTTTGGAAAAAAATCTATACTATTATATAAAAGGACAAGTCATTTTTCGTTTGTAATCACTGACCACGAAAAAGTGCTAAACCAATCTGTAACAAATTTTCACTTCATCATCTTCATAGTTACAGGATGGTTAAGCAAAACTAAAAACAACCGATTTTCTTTTAAAAAAATTATTGGATTTTTGTAATTTTTATTTATATTTTTGTTCTTTATTTGTAAAATTGTAAATAGTTAACCAGATTGTTAATTTATTTTTTTCATCTTATGAAAGCTAGACTCATTGTATTTATTTATGTACATTATATTATTCTTAAGGGACATCGTCCCAGAATAAAGTTTATTTTCTATTCTATTCTATTCTATTTTTAATTAATACGCTATTTAAAAACGAAAATATACGAATAACAGTGAAGTTGGAAAATTTGCCCATACGTGTGGCGTGCGCCGTTCTACCAGAGACGTTACAAACGTACGGTGTCATATGGAAATTGATAATAAAATTTACTGAATTGTTAAAAAAGCTTTAACATTGTGCTGCGACATGCGGATCACATTGAAACAAAAATTGTGAATACATAACAATCAAATCTAATATGTGGTTCTGTTTGTATATTATGTAAATATTAATTTGTAATAAATTACTTGTTCTCCTAATAAGTACAAACAATATATATTTTTTTTATTGATATCTATATGTATACATACGTTTCCTAAGTTTTTAAGGGTTCTTAAATGGAATTCTTGGGTTAAAACAATTTTCTATCACATTTTACGGTGTAAAAGCTAAAATCTTTTAAGTAAAGTACGTTCAATATATTTTTTTCACAAGAACCGACATTGTATTCGAATTCAGCATCAAAAGAACCCTTGAATACGAAATTTCATCCTAATGGAAAAATAAAAATTAAAAATGTAAGCTTCAAATTGAATTACGGTTAGACGGTTAAGCGTATCAATTTCATATTTTTACCCAAAATGTAGGGTGGTAATATGCTTGAAATGTATTTGGTTTCATCTTCCTCTCTGGTTTGAAACTCAAGTTAAAAATCAAAATGTATTTCAGATTTTCCAACTTTTCCAATAGGTTTTTCTTCCTCTTTCGTTCATCGAATTTTGCTTTTATATACACAAAAGAAAGGTGAAGCTCTCTCCTTTCCAGCAATACCAATTAAGTTGAATTTTTTTAGAGAGTAAAAAAGTCTTATAAAATTTTTTTACCAATAATCGGTTTAACAATTTCATCCCCCCTCTTGACGAGGGTAAAACACAAAAAAAAAACAAAAAAAAAATTATATTTTTTAATAATAAATCTTGGTTTAAGAATCATGTCGATATCATTTTTTAAATTCGTGATATAAAATTAATTAGTTTAATGCTATTTTTTTTTCTTGGCTTCTATGGCCCATTGGTCGGAACGGCAAAATACGTGTCTAATGTTTTTTGACCAGGAACCTCCAAAAAGATTGCCAACAACATCCATGAGAGACTGAGTGTGTCCCTCCCCTTGTAAGTATACTGGTCAAGGGGAAGGAAGAATAAAAAAGAAAATATTTATATACTTCAATCGAACAAAACATTAAGTAAATGTATAAATAAACTTATCATAAAAATAATTTAAATAAGGAGATTTTAAAACAAAGGATGGATTTTTAAAATATAATTATTTTTAACAGAATAATAACAGCTTATACCGCATCTTCACTTAGGATCAACAGTAACGGTAATACAGATAATAATCCCATTAACTAACTATTATCTTGTAACATATAATCACCTAAAGTATATTAAAATAATAAAAAACGTAGAAGATAAATTATGATTAATTAATAGTTATCCTTAGATAACTGGAGAGTAAAAAAAAACCATGCACCTCAACCATTGTTATACAGCGCAACTATCTCATGATTTTCGGAATTAATTACTAACACGAAGTCGTAGTTACTGAACAAAGGCAGGATTAAAAAATATTCAATGTTTTAATCATCCAGCATGTAATGAACACATTTAGCCAGAATATCGTAAAAGAAACTAGAATTTCCAAAACATAAAATCATAGTCAAATTAAGTGGTATTCGAAAATAACAAAATGGCTGAAGTTCTGATATATTTGTGCCCTGGGTTAAAAATCTACTCAGACTCTAACTTCTTTCTTGAAATGAGTGATAAGTTTATATCTGTTATTATATTTTGATTTCTATTCCTCTCAATTTACCCAATCAGCAGGTGTTCCTCAATGAACATCCTAGGTTCAATCCTCTATACGATGTATACAGCTGACATCCCGACGCATCCTAGCACCATCCGCACCACGTATGCTGATGACGTGCTATCATTACACAATGATCCCTTTATTGCCTCCCAGACACTCCAATCCCACATCATAAACCTTCAAGAATGGTGTCGAAAATGGAGAATCGAAATAAATCCATATAAATCCCATCAAATAACCTTTACCCTTCCTGGAGGAAACCTACGACTTCCTGTCCTACAGTATCCTTTAATGATATCCCACTAATCCCCGTTAAAAAGATCCGCTACCTAGGCCTCCATCTGGACAAACGTCATACTTGGAATCCACATACAAGACTAAAACGACAAGAGACCCCGTCGTTTTCGACTACTTCAAAATTTACTTCACAAACGTTCAAACCTTCCAATTAATTACAAAAGACTCATTTACATAACAGTAATTACACCAATTTGGACATACGGAGTTGAGCTTTGGGGCTCCTCTAAACCATCAAATTCATCTCGTATCCAATCCTTACAATCCAAAATCCTTAGAAAAATCCTAAATGCTCTTTAATTCGTCACAAACAAACTTATCCACAAAGATCTTAATATACCTTATGTTTCTGACTTAGCTCAAACCATATATCTCTCCTTTCATAGCAAACTCCAAAAGCATTCAAATCCATTAGTATCACAACTTGTTTCTTATTCTATCCAGATAACCCTCAGAGGCGCCTGAAAAGAAGATGGCCTCGGGATCTTCTAATATAGTACTTCATTATATAGAACCTTTTAAATGCTACCAATGGGTAGTTGCTTTAAAAACAAGTGACGAGTCATTTTTATCATTATCATCATATTTACTTGATGTATTATATTTTTATATTGTATATACAGTTGTATTTCATTGAATATCTATAAACAAATTATTTTGATAGGAAAAAAAAAAAAATTGAAAGTGAGGAACTCGATTTTTAGGCAATTTAAAGGAAAAATTAGTATCCAAAATAGTTATGGTTCTAAAGGTACTAATGCTAATGTTACAAGTATTTATACAATTTGGGGATTTAATCAAACATTTCACACTGCTGTTACGAATCTAAGAGTGCCACTAATCCTCAAAAATTTGACTATATGGTAATTATTAATTTTTTTTATTTGACTACAAGCCAAATACAATACTTTACAAATAATTATAGGTAGGATAATTTACGTAAAATATACTTCACTTTCTCAGACAGAAGATACGAGATCGGATTTTTCCATCGAAAGGTCATAGAAAGGGCAAACAATCAAGCGACCTCGTATTAATTTAGAATTCTTGAAGAGGCCTAGAGATCAGTAAACAGCAATCACTGGCGAGTGGAAATCTTTGATACTGGAGTCAAAGTTCAGGGAATGCATAAGATCTATCATAAAGATAGGATGTGGCATAAGAAAGTATGAAATTTTGAAATATTAATAACTTGTATCATTAACCATGGAAATTAGAAGAAAATTATTAAAGTTAGTCTATATATATATATTACAACCACTGCAATACATTAAGTTGGATTGAATACTGTTTCTTGAAATCACAAAATTCAAGGAAAAGATCAGGTTCCCTCCCTCTCACTGAAGGATCAGGCGTCAACTTTACAGAGATTAAGGGCGTACTAGGGTGGATCAAAGGCTGATAGAATAAACAATATATCTTTTTACTAAAGTCGGACTTTTTTCATTTATTTTATTTTTTTATCTATTGATATTTACAACTGTACAAAATAATATACATCAAGTAAATGTGTTGATAGTGAATACAATGACATGTAAATAACTTGTGAAAAACTAGACACTAGTAGCACTTCAATAAATTCTACACTAAAAGGTCTGTAGGCCATCTTCTTTTAAGACGCCTCGGAAGATTATCTGCAATGGAGAGGGAAGCAAGTTGGGAGAATAGTGGATTGGAGTGGTTATGGAGCTTACTATAGAAGGATGGGTATCTTGTTTGGGCTAAATCAGCAACATAAGGAACATTAAGATCTTTATGGATAAGTTTATTGGTCACAAAGTAAGGAGCATTGAGTAGTTTAGTGTAGCCCAAAATCTCGACTCAGCACGTCCAAATAGGTATAATCACAGTCATGTAAATGAGTCTATTGTAATTAATTGGAAGCTTTGAACGTTTGTCTAGTAAATGTTGAAGTAGTCTGTAACGACGAGCATTTTCTTGTCGCTTTAGTCTTGTATGTGGATTCCAAGTAAGACGTTTGTTTAAGCGGAGTCCTAGGTAGCGGATCTGTTCAACAGGGGTTAATGAAATAACATTAAAGAATACTGTAGGACAGGAAGTTGTGGGTTTGCGACGAAGGGTAAAGGTTATAGGATTTATTTTAATTTATTAAATTCGGACTTAAAATTAAATTAAGCGTCTAGAATGTTCCATTGAATCATCCCACCTGAGAAAGGTTTATATTTTAATTCTCATGCACGTCGATCAATTAATTCAACATTTACTTGACAAACATTGTAAGACGCTTATGAATTACCACATACTATTATAAATCTACCTACCTAACGTCAAATCTATTCACACATACGGAACTGAGCTTTTGTTTAAAAGATTGGATTTTATAAGATAAAACCATTCATTTCATCTTCTTTCCAATCCTTACAGTTCAAAATCCTGAATGCTCTTTTAGTCCAGTCAATGATTGCTGAAATGAGGGGTGTAGAGTGCGTGAAATATGCGATTATTTTTTACTTCATAGCTTTGTTAGGAGTAGTTAGAAGGTTAACATACTAATAGTCTCCGCCCCTGAGGGGGTTAGCTAACGGTAGGGGGAAGGGGAGGAGTCCAATTTTTCTACGTTTTATATACGTAATTGAAAATCGGTGATTTTCGGGAAAAAGCAAATTTTACCTCACTTTTTGTCAAACATTTGCTTCTAGTGCCTTCCACGATCGTTTCTAAGAAAAAATGTCAGAATCAAAATAGTATAACATTAAATTTACATTAATTTCATATATAAGTCTCTGGCATTTGAAGAAAAATGGGACCTTCTCCCCTCCACCCACCGATAGCTCAACCCCAGGGACGGGGACTTTTAGTACGTTTACCTTCTTACTACCCCTAACGAAGCTATGAAGTCAAAATTTATCGCATATTTCATACACTCTAAAATGTTTATTGACTGGACTATTTACTATGTCACGAATACACTTATCCACAATGACGTTAACGTCCCAAATATTTTTGATTTGACCCAATCCAGAAACATCTTTTCAAAAAAAATTCCACAATCACTCAAATCTACAAGTTACCTAACTTACTTTCCGGTAGACCAATCGGGTATACTCTCCCTTGCGAGGCGTCTAAAAGAAGATGGCGATTGGACCTCCTAATATAGAACTTTAATTTAAGTACTAATGATGAGTAGTTGCTTTAAAAGTTATTGAGATCTCATTATAAACACAATCTCTCACACTGATGAATACATTACTTTATGTAGAAAAAAATATATAATATAGGAATTAAACATATTATGTTCTATGAACATACTGTCATCTCTGGATTCGGTAACATACTGCAAGAGGCCATGATATCGTGTCTGAAAGCACGTTTATGGAGTAGAAGTCTGCCGACCTGTTCAAGGCAGCCTGCAGTATTACTCACAGCTCATAAGCCTGTCTAGCCTTCCTTGTAGCCTAACCTGTATATAACCTGTTCCTTTGACTTCTAGTTAGCTTTTATAACAGCTTACTTTAATCATGGACAAAACCAGGAGAGAGATTCTGCGGAATAGTATCACTTTATCCTAGCCTACCAAAGAACAACCCCACACTCAGCATCTGTAGAGAACATGATTATGGTAAAGATAGTAAGCGGTAAATAATTTTATAAATAGCAACTTTAGAAAATTTGGTTGTCTAAACAATGTTTTAGAGTAAATTGAAAGAGTAACTTGAAATGCGAATTCCTACAGTATTTGCTTATAGTTGCTAAACCTGTAGTATTTACAATGAGTACCTCAAGGACTCCCTAATCACTTGATTTCCTACTTTAATTAAGTCAGAAGTAGTTAACTTCATGCCTTCTTAAATCAATACAACGCATGTAAAACAATTGAAGGGGCTAATAAAAGGAAAATCACGAATATTTGGAAGTATCTACATGACCTTTATGATGGTGTTCCCCAATTAAGTCTGTGATCTACACATCACATAACTACAAAAGACATTTCTTAAGCAGCAATTCTAGAAAATAATGAAATTGAAAGAATCGTTGTTATCAACTTCGGGCACATCATTACATAACAAATTTCCTAATTGGTGTTTCATACGTTCTGCACAACTTATTAAATCATGCAGTGCTGACATCGTTTTGTTTAAAGTTTTTATGTTTACTTTATTAATAAATAATTATTTTAAAATAAAATAATAATATATTTATTACATACGTTAGTACTTCAACTTTCTTTTAGCCTTTTATCTCAGCCGCTTCGTTTTGGAAGTTATAACCATAGGTATTAATTAATGGATGTGACAATAGCCCGATAATTAAGAAATATTATTTATTATATGAAGATGTAGGTTGTTGGAGTATGCAGTCATAGATAGACGAATACTTAAAAAAATTAATTTTAATATATAGTTTATACGTTTCGGTCTACAATGAAAGCCTTATTTAGGGCTATGAGGCCTGCAAATTTATAGACCGAAATTTCGGCAATGTAAATTGAAATTTATTTTTTAATTATATGTCTATCTATAACTGCATACCCCAACAACCATTATACATTAGTTTCACATTCAACAAAAACCTCATCGATATAATTAATTATAGTATCCCCATCAACGCTATCAGACAGCCCTTTTTCTAATTATCATAGAAGGAAATATTAAGGACGAAACAATAGCTTGTGCACTTTTGTGAATTTTATCAAAAGGGCATTGGAGTATATGCCTACAGCCCGCAGTTGGCAGAAATAATTCAGAAAAGGTAAGCCCAAATTTGATGGTATAATTTACATAAAACGATTTGAGGACCATAAACAATGATATTAGCATAGTGCTGTGTACTTGTTTATTAATGGACAAGGCCTAATGTTAGGAAATAAAAAGTAATAAATTAGCACAAGCCGCTTCCTAGAACGGACCTCAAGGTCTTGTCCTTGTCAGGGTCCACGACACCGATCATAACACGGCGGGTGCAGCGCAACTGAACCATCAACCCTGGCAAATTAACCGTTAGCTGTCAAAGTCGAATGTCAACCTTTTGGTCTCCAATGTCTTCGATAAGTCCTTCCTATCTTCTCAATTCAATCACTGTTATACCTGGTCCATAACTAGCTTCCGGGGTGCACCTCTTTGGGGAGACGGCGACAAAAGCGATTAAGAACATCCACGTAGATACAATTACTTGTATACTGCAAGGGTGGAAATGAAACTAGTAAAATAGTAAAGAACTAACAGTACGAATAACATTTTAGACTTTGCTTGCGGTTTTAAGAGATCGTTATTAGAGAGCGTAACTGTGGAAGTAACAAGGAAGAGTCACTAAATAAACAACGGATTATATCATAGAAACAAGAAGTCTTCAGATATCGATCCAACAGGAAGAGACAAATTAAAAAAGAAGAGGATAATCTAAAATAAGCTTTACATACATATGGAAATGGTCACTAAACTCTTAATCCAAATACCAGATTAAGTTAAGGAAAATTGTATTTAAGACTCAGGAAAGGAATGAGGAACTAACTAAATGAGGAAAAATTACTGAAAAGAATGAATTATCAGATCAATGGTTCATTATAACTTATGAATAGTCTGTCAGAATCCTTAAATCCGTGTCTGCATTTGATAAGGACTCGAGCATAAAATTAAATATAAGTATAAGTTTTGATAAGCCTGGAGTGAAGTTTTTCCTTAAATACGATTTTTGCATTAAACAACATGATTGACTGGCGTGAGTACTGGTATAAGCGTTTTATGGAGTTGGAGTTCGGTTCATCAACTAATGAATGAACTTTTAGTTTAAGCTGGCCAAATTAGCATCGAATGAAGGCTGGTATTATCCTTTTTATTTCAAGTGTAGTTTCGTTCTTGAAGGTTGAGAACCCAGATATGAGAATTGGTTGACACAATTAAACGTGCAAGAACCGATGGATATAATTGGATGGGTTGTTTTGTGGATTCACTTTCTTACCTGTATTTATATCCCCATATTTGTTGCTGTTCTCTGTAGTTTTAGAAAGGCGCTGTCAACTGCTGTAAAGGACCGGGCAAAAATATCTATATCATTAGCATAGCCTAATAGCAGGAACAGATTTGTAAATACCGAGCCTCTAATCTTTATGCCAGAGTATTTCACCACATTTTCCAGGGCCAAATTAAACAATAAACATGCTATTCACTATTCACCGGTGTCACAGAAATATGAGGGAATATTTGCGCAGACTGGATGAACAGTGCGGGAAAGTACATAGAGTCTAAGAGAGTCTATCGTTTACTCTCAATCTTCGGTGTTCTCCTTGAAGCGGATTTTTGTCCTATCAAAATTTTGCTCTTCCACAGTTCCATCAGTTAAAGAAGACTTAAAAGTACGGGAAGTATGATTCCTAATCAATAGAAAGAAAATTGTCTACTCCTTTGTTCCAGATCTCAGTAGTGCTTATTATGTAGGTTGTGATATGTTCAGCAGGCATATAGAAGAAGGTTGACATAACCATAAACTAATAAAGTTTCATCGGAAATATTTATGTGATGGGAAAGGGGGAATTAACGCAGTGTGTCCAAGACAAAATATAACAACAAAATAAATGTACCACAACAACCCAGGAAGGTTGTAGATTCAGGTCTTGGATTCAGTACTTCGGTTATATACTGTTAAAGGGTCAATGGTTGTGAAGGATGAGATTTGGCAAGAATGGACGTTCAACCGTCAAGTTTTCCACAAAATAGGGGACCCACTTTTATATTAAGGAAAATTTTCTTCCTATAATTCCTTTACCATATTTAAGAAAAAAAGTAAAATAAAATAAAAAAATAAGAAAATCTTCGTTTAAAGCTAAATACGAGGTCTAAATAATTTATCATCGGGCTAATAATTGGCTCAAAAATAATCTCAGCCAGAAATTTATCTCCAACTCAATTAAGAGTTTATAGAGGGATAAAATGGTTCTTAAGTATTAAGGAGGATGGAAAACTATAAAATGATCTTATTATGTAACTAATCTAGTAAATACTATTGAAAAATCAACCACAACTCCACTATTCACTAGGAAGTAATATGTTTTAAACAATAAAAACCTCGATGTTTTGTATCAAATTCAGTAACGAAAAACAGATTTAGCATTGCTCTTGTGTTTGAGTCAGGTCTATCTTCGCCAACCCTAAACACAAGAAAATAGGGATTTTGATTATAGAACTAATAATAAAAATGCAAATATATACATCTATATCTATAGAACTTGCCAATTAAGCAATACATATATCAGCCAGATGTATAATAATAGCTTATGAATTATTATTTATATTATGGCAAAGGTAATTATTTGTATATTATATATGTATCCATTTAGATTAAAAATACTATTAACAATAATGAACGATCCAAGTTGAATATTTTGTTAAGACCATGTAACGCAGACAAAACATTTTGCAATTCAAACGACTTACTCCTGGTTAAACCATGTCAAGGTTTATAGAACATGTCTCAACAACACTAAACTGCAAACTTCAACACGCTTTTTGGAAAAAGTTAACTAAAGTATGGTAATAATCATTAATGATATAATGGTTTTTGCAAATGAATAATAAAAAATTCATTTACGAAATAAATGATCAGGAATTTATTCGTCACTCAGGTACGTAGGAATTCGCTAGGTGTATTTAATAGATAGCGACCCCCCTCCCAAAAAAAAAACAAACTTGGATTAAAAAAACTTAAATAGTAACATAATGTAACTGTTGACATTAATTATATTAATTTACTATATAATTTAGGGATTATTTCATTAATTACCATAACTTTTTTTTTTCGAAAGAACCACAAAATTTCTTGTACCATGGATTAACTCTTATTCTGGCGGACTTATTACAAATATTTCACCCTTTCCTACTGTCTCGGGGAAATATGATTAAACGGTTGGTAGCATTGCGTGGCTGTTGGAAGCTCATCAACAGGTGCTATCAGTTAATTAAAAGAATTTAAAAAAACTTGACTTCTTGCCAGAAAAAGAATTAAAATAGACTACTATTTTAATACTGATTTAGATTAATATTCTCATTCGGGAAAAAATACTTTTGCAATATGTCATATATTTAAGAAGTATGACTTAATTTTAATTACCAATAAAAACAACTATTTTGGCGACGTTTCGAGACTATATTGTTCTCATAATCATGCCCTGCATCTTATAAGGAGAGGACACACTCAGTCTCTCACGGATCTTGTATATAATTTTCTATCATTTATATAATTTTTTTCATACCTTTGAATCGCCATTACGCAATTCACTGGTTGGTATCGTTGGAAAGAGATGAATCTCAGCTTTCTTTTGATATATATATAAATGTAAAATTCGATGAGCAAAAACCTATTAAAAAAATTCGAAAATCCGAAAAACATTTTGATTTTTAACTTGGGTTTGAAACCAGATAGGATAATGAAACCAAATTCATTTCAAGCGTATTTCCACCCTATATTTTGTGTAAAAATTAAAGTTGATACGTTAAACCGTCTAAGCGTATTCATGTTTTACTTCTTAAATATACGGCCCTTTTTGGGATTAACATAAAAGGGGAGAAAAATAAAATGTATACACATATATATAACAATAAAATATTATTCTACAAAAAACAATTTCCAGAGAAAGAAGGCACAGCGAATAAATTTTTCTACAACATAAAAAAAAAAAAAAAAAAAAAAAAAAAAAAAAAAAAAAAAAAAAAAAAAAAAAAAAAAAAAAAAAAAAAAAAAAAAAAAAAAAAAAAATCTGAGCTGAATAAAGCAATTTAAATTTTGTACATATTTACAACAAATCTAATTCAACATAATATGAATCATTACTAATAAATCTTCGCAATTAATGATCCAGAAAACTAATGACGCCACGATGAATCTGCTTAGATGCATTAAAAGTGGAATTTAGCTCGTGTCACCTCATCGAAAGGTCCTGATTTTAAATTGCTGTTCCGCTTCCCTAAAAAAAAATCCATGAAGCATCGGATATCCGTTCAAAAAAGGTAAATTTCATATTTTTATCTTAAAATGAATAAGATATTTTGTGTCATAGCGGTTATCGTACATGTGCATAGTCATATGCCTCTGAGAGGTTTCCTAATTCGTAATAACTTCCGCATGATTCAATAAAACCAATGAGACATTAGATTCGTAAATATGATTACAATTAAGGAGGTTTATATCCGTATTTTGCGTTCATTACGTGATAAATAATAATTCTATGGGGTATATGTCTGACGTGATTTTGAATAAATTCTTGAGGAATATTCACCATCTAATGAGAAACTTTAGTAAATTTAAAATTTCGTAACTTTAGTTTTTCTGTAAATACTGCTTGCTTTTATATAATTAACATTTTTAATAACCCCAATACGTTTCATATACCTTGGCTAAAGTATACAGGGAGGTAAACACCTAAAAAGAATGAAACATCAATTTGGAAGAATTTTTCGCCTGTCAGTGCATGTGGACCATAGAGTGCCAAATATTAGGTTAACTACATCAGTTATGTTGAGTCTTGCCCCCTTCATTCTGGATTTACCATATAAAATGCGATTCTGAATTTATTTAATTATTTCATTTTTTTTTTTTTTTTTTTTTTTTTTTTTTTTTTTTTTAATGCATAACTCCGATTACCTGATAGATGTACTTAGGAATTTCAAATTTTCTTAACGAACTACCAAATTACAAATAATGAAGATGAATAAAAAAAAGGCCATCATAATCTATATAAATAAAAATGAATCGCCAAATGTGTTGCTAAGCGTAAAACTCGAGAACGGCTCGACCAAATCTGCTAATTTTTTTTTTTTTAACGTTATGTTTAGGCACAAGGAAGGTTTTTATCTATCTATATAAATAAAAATGAATCGCAAAATGTGTTGCTAAACGTAAAACTCGAGAACGGCTCGACCAATTCGGCTAATTTTTTTTTTTGAGTGTTGGTGGCGTCAATCTGCAAAACCCATGCTTCTCTCATGGACAGTTGTATGTTGCCTGCTCTCGCGTCGGAAAAACTTACAACTTTATTTATTTATGCGCCAAGTAATCAAACAAAAAATATCGTGTACCATAAGGCATTACAATGAAAATACCAGATTACACTACTAAAGTCTTGCAATGTACAAAATAGAAAACATATGTAAGCAATCGTTGTTTATTATGGAGACATAAATCTGTAAATAAAGTGATCACTCTGAAATGTTTTATTACTGCGAAGTGACAATAACTTTTGACAGAACAAAGTCTGTCGGGGAGGAACTATTTACATAAACAATCAATGTTGTGTTGTTTTAGAGAAAATAGGGCAGAACTACGTCTGCCGGGGCAGCTAGTTAATAATAAAAATTGGAATGTCACCCCATCCAAGAACTCTGGAAACATCCTTGACAAGACATCCCATTTAAGGGACAAGGCCAACAAAATATAAGGTCATAATTTTATTCGAGATTACTTCGTTATTTAAGTCGCTACTCCATTAAACCAATATGGCTGAGTGGATTGGATTGGTTCTATCTTGGTACATTAGAAAATGCTATTTACCTTCACCATGCTACTTATATTAATGGCATAACTATGTACTTGATTCGAAGTAATGATTTTCTATTTCCTTTTCTAAAAGAAAAAAAATCATATAAAAATATCTAAACAATAATAAAAAAAGAGCATTTATTATCTAAAACAAATATGTAGATATGTAGAGCTAGTTAAAACAATAGATCATGGATATGTTTTATCTATAATCTACGGCTTTTCCTATTTTAAAGTTTGAAATGAAAAAATAATGTTTATTCTGGGACGTATTGTCCCCTAAGAATAACATAATTGTATCATAAGGTGGTACAATGGTCTAGCTTGTATATTTTCATACAAAGATATTTATATATGAAGAACACGAGACATGCAAATACAATTCATTGTAAATAATTGTAGAACTTCAGTAAATATGATAACATAAGAAAAGATATACATATACAGAAAATAAACAATATCTATATGTACATTTAATGAAGATAATATTTACAGATAACACGATATATATTTATATATATTGCATATATACCCATACACACAACCATACACATATGAATTGTCAAGTTAATAGATAGGATATGTTCTATAGTAAGTGAAGTGAATATTTCTTTGTATAAAAAAAAAACAAAGTGAAAACAAATTTGAATTTTTATAAAAGAAATGATTATGTACCACTGTGGAACGAATAAAGGATTATTATTATTATTATATAAAAGAAAATTTATCAACTAATTCACCGGTATCAGATTTATTCGATTTGACCAAATTAAATGTTGATTATTGTTCATATTGACTGCCGTCTGACTGCGATGAGAGGAGATAGGATTATTCGAAATAATCAAAGTTGAGAGAAAATACAGTTTTCAAACGTGACTTTTTTCATTCAAACCAATAATAGC
Organism: Euschistus heros; assembly: GCA_003667255.2. NCBI lineage: Eukaryota > Metazoa > Arthropoda > Insecta > Hemiptera > Pentatomidae > Euschistus > Euschistus heros. The sequence goes on along the minus strand of RCWM02000370.1, from coordinate 571,243 downwards.
TCCTAAACCATCAGTCCTAGCGACAAATGTTATTTAACAAAACATATTCTACATTAAATTTCTGATAAGGAAACTTCCCGCAAATTTTAGATCCGAGCAACACCAACAGAGCAAGAGCATGTCAAAATGAGGGTGAAAATAACGTTACACCAAAAAAGTATAGACCCCTAGCTAAGATATATGTCCAAAATAAAACATGTACCGCTACAACCCAGGAAGGGTCTGGGGTTTAGTACTTGGCAAGGAACCACTGTTTCGTGATCAACAGATGTGGTCGGCAATCACGCCCAACCCCCAGGTTTTACTCCCAATTATTTATAGAGGCTGTATGTGCTCTAGGAAGGTCTCCAATAAAATTGTACAAAAATTTTATAAATAATATTTAAAATCTAATATTAAATAAGATGATATATGTATGATATAAATTATATAAACTGATAATTTAGATAACGTGCCACCAAACATAAATGATGTAAGTCCCAGTAGAACTGATAACTCAACTAATAGATCACCCCATTATATCATCCATATATTTATTGTATCCTCATAACTGCTTTTATAGACTCATTGTTATAAATCAATATACCAACAATTTATCGACAGTCAGTTGATATATTAAACTGTCAGAGGAAAAATCCTATTTATCGATCTATAAAAAATCGATTTGGTAAAAAAGAAGGCGGAAACCAATCAAGAATTAGTTAACACATAGCAAGTGCCATTAGCGGTTTAGTAGTTTAATGTTTTTATTTCGTAAATCCATCATTTTAATTGCCTCCTATACAGTATCATTTGAGCAGCTGTTTCAACCAAGGTTTACCGCTTTGTCCTAATGAATAGCAACACCCATCATATAACTTACCCTTCATTACCTAGGAATTTCAATGACATTTTTAATTTTACAGCTAAGGCAATCACAATATTTATATTAAGGTATGATGAAGCCGGGGGATTGCTTTGAACAAAGAGAACGAAAAGTGCACTACATCTGTATAATATTAAGGTCTAAATGCACTGGGTGTTACAAGATCCGAAATTGAGGCGGAAGACTTCTTGTTCGGTGCAGACGTCACCATATCACCTCATAAAGCAGGATTTTACTTTTATTTAATCAAAATTGGTATAAAAAAACGAGGATTAAATAAAATAAATAAAAAAATTAACTCTCCTCCAATCATCAAAAGAAAAATCAATAATGTTGTAGTATTAAAAGTTGTAGTAACACAGAAACGAGATAACAAGATTGATAACGCCATTAGTTGATTCCAAACCGCCCAAATAAATAAGGAACATCATTATTACACCAATATTTCTGAATAATGGCTTGGCAAGGTAAAGTCTTGGAAAAGTGGAGATTACAGATTTCTACACAAATATTTGTATTTTTCCTTTTTCAAATATATTTATTTATATTAATAACCATATAAAAATATTTTAAAAAACCTCCACTACTACCTGAATACATGAAAGGTCTTGGGTTCATTACTTGGTAAGGAAGCATTTTTCGTGACCAACGGTTGAACAAGAAAGTAATCACCCTCAACCGCCAGGTATTTCCCCCAATTACGGGTACCCACTTCATAGAGGCTAGATGTGCCCAAAAGGGTCTACAGACCCCGAAGTCGATCCAAGGCTGAAGGAACGGAAATCAAATTTGCTGCCTTCAGCCGGGTTCGAACTCGGGCACTGGACCATGGTCGTCGAGTTCCTTACCTCGATTACCTTAGATAAATTACTTTTATTTTAATGATAGGCAACATAGCAAGAAAGTAAAGAATCTAACCATTGGTAGCAGTCCAACAAAAGATATTAGGAGGTTCGGAAGGGATATTAAAAAAATATTAAAATAGTGAGGAAACTGTTGATTCGAGTCCATTATAAAGAACAGGTATATTAGGCTCAAGACTAATCAAAAACTTAAAAACTCAGTATAAGTTTATTTATCACACCATGAGAAGCTTTGAGGATTTAACTTTTAGATTGGATACGAGGTTTGAATGGTTTAGAGGAATCCCAAATCTCAACTCTGTATGTCCAAAAAGGTGTAATTATGGTCATACAATTGAGCTAGAATAATTTGAATCGTTCATGTTAGAACATAACAAAGACTAAAGTTGGTGCTCACCGATAATTTGAGCTTCGCTTTTCAAAAAAAGACAAACAGAAGTTGGAAGAATAAATACCAGAATGAAAAACGATCCTCGAAGATAGGAGTTCGCAACAAGTGAAGAGGAATGAAACATTGTGTTTCTCTGACAGTATAAGGAGAGAGATTTGAATCAGTAAATGAAGTAAATGGACCAGTCCCACGCTTAAGTTTTAATGTTCTTTTAAGGCGTCAGTTAAGTCGTTGTTATCTTTAACAATGTTTACTATTCAGTTATAATTCTCTCAAATTCATTGATTATACATTGGTTTATTCAATGAAGGAGTTAATAATATTTAGTACATTAACAGGTATGAAAATTTTAATAGGCATACGAAACGTATCTCGATAATCAAAAATCCAAATAAAATAAAGGACAACAGTATTTAGAAATATTACCAAGCCATTTTAAATTCAGGAAATTTTAATCAATAAGCATTGTATCCCACCCCTAGCGTTCATTACGTCTTGCATTCGATATGCCCCACCACAAAACTGTGATAAATTATATAAAGTATTACATCTTATTATTAAATTGTACTATATTGTTATCGTATTACGTTTCAAATGACATGGTTAAAGTATAAGGAGGCGTAAAAACTTGATAAAGACAGGCATTGATGACCCTCGAGTTTTATGCATATAAACCCCAACAAGAATCAAACTTTTAGTTAAGATAATGAAAAAAAAAACAACGTGTTTTCAACATTATTATAACAAGAAGTGGTATTAGAAACGAAATTAATCTTTTTATTTCCTTCTTCTGCGCCGACTGCGAACCATATAAGCATAATTATTTACAGAAGGCTGTGGAAAATTCCTTTATGTACAACTTTTTCTCTCGTCTAACATCAGAGGAAAGACCTATTTTAATTGAGTCATTAAATTCTGTCGGCTTAAATTTCCATAGGCATAGCTTTTGTAAAGATTAATGAAACCACTCAAAGCTCTTATTAATTGTAACATAATACTTGTCAAGACGAGAAGCCTCCACAAGTTTAATTTATTTACTTGTGTGATACACAAGTCGATAAAGGTCACACCAATCCAAAGTTCAGGGTTTAGTTTGTTTGGTTCTAAAACTTGCGTATTCATTCGCACACACGCCCTTCTTAGCAGCATATTACTAACATATTAATGACTCACTATCACACTGTTGATCCTGGATTGAGGTAGGTTATAACTATAGTTTGCAATAGCTCACGTCACATTCCCCAATAATCTTTCGTGGGAACATTTTCTATTTCTTGCTTTGAATGTTATTACTCGCAGACATCTTATTGAGGCTAACTAGCTTATTTAGAATACCAGATGCAGCTCGATCCACAGCCATAGAAACCTTCGTTGTTTATAAGAAAATAATGGGTACCAGATTTACCTTCTTTTTTTTTTAAATAATTGTTTTAAAGAAACAACCTTTCTACCCAAACTACCTTCTAACCCCTTTTGGCAGATTCATATTCCTACTGCTCCCAGTTGGGATAAGTTCGGCCCCTGAATTCTTCTGAACACTATCAGAAGAAAATTTCTAATCTGCTTGAAAGAAAAAAAAATACAATGAACCATATTGATGACATTCTGGTTTGTGGGACTTGGAAATATTTCCTCTAAAGGGTTCGCACCAGGTAACAGATATGCGAGTAATAGGGAATGCTAAAATATCAGTGTAACAGGGTAAACGATTGCGAATATGGAGAGACGCTGACCTTGAGACAATTAAAAGGTATTTTGTAACAGATATTTTTTGGACCTGTATCGGTCGTCCCTGTTACTGAAAAATATCGGTTTAGAACATCCCTACTTCACTTCTACAGTGAATAATATAAGTCAATAATATAATTACTTAGGTATAGATTTTATATTTGAGTGTATTTTAATGATTATTAAAATTAACAATAATAAAATAAATAAAATAATTTTTAGAAAAAAAAAAAAAAAAAAAACCGACTTCAAGATTAAACCTACATATACAAACTTGAACTAAAAAAAGAAAAAATAATATTTTAATTTCTTCGAAACAAAAACCATTAAATGACAATCAACGAAATTATCAATACTTATATACCTATTCACAATTTATGATCAGTTATTTGAATGGCCGGAGACAGTGGTGTGGCGGTGATGAAACAGTGGGAGCATCTTAACAATTACCATTTCTTTTCAAATTCTGTTTGTTTTGGTTGGCACCAACTCCAAGTCAGAAGTAAATCAATATTTTAGTAATAAATGAAGGGTTTGGTGGATTAAGGGGTTATGCAACAAATCAAAATTTTGAGTAATTTATGTTGAAAATTTCCTTTTAATTTTTCTTTAGCAGGTTAATGGTTCATAACCACTTCATTCTCTTCACCTAGTATTTTTGAAATATTTAGATTTTGCTATTTAAAAAAAAAAAAAAAAAAAAAAAAAAAAAAAAAAAAAAAAAAAAAAAATGTGAACCCTAATTCCACCAAACCCTTCAAATGTAACATGCCAAGGTCTCAATTAGCAATCGGAACAAGACAGATGGAAATGATTTCAGAAATATACAAAAAAATATATGTACATATCTCAGGTTCAAAACTTTAACTTTAATAATTTATCAATCTGTAGAGATAAATTGAGAGTAATCAGCCTAATAAGATCCCACTTCTCTCACAATTCTATGATTAATTGATAGTTTAAACAATGAAATCCTAGGTTGTAAGCCATTTGAATGAGGAAGAAATAAGGTTTCAGATAATAGCTAGTTTAATTCACAAAGAAATTCATATGAAACATTAGGTTTGCCTTAGAGATCTGGTGCCTAGGGATTTGTATCAATACACGTTTTATCGAAATATCGTTATTTTTCATTCACTTATCCGATATTTCGTATAGGTATTTTTTTCTTTCGATAGATCAATATATCTATACAGCTCTCTCTCTCTCTCTCTCTCTCTCTCTCTCTCTCTCTCTCTCTCTCTCTCTCTCTCTCTCTCTCTCTCTCTCTCTCTCTCTCTCTCTCTCTCTCCTCTCTCTCCCTATCTCCCTCTCCTCTCTCTCTCTCTCTCTCCTCTCTCTCTCTCTCTCTCTCTCTCTCTCTCTCTCTCTCTCCCTCTCTCTCTCTCTCTCTCTCTCTATATATATATATATACACACACACACACATATATATATATATAAAAAAAAACACAGTCTAGTATTATAATTAATGGTGATGGTATTGCATTCTGGATAGGTAACTGGAGAAAAGCACACGTATATGAGTGACATGGTTTTCTTTATATACATATATAAAAAAGGGAACAAGACCTTATAAAAATTGGTTTAAAGAAAGGGAAGTTTTTTTTGTTTTGTTTTTTAATGTATTTAATACAACAAAGTTATGCTTTTAACTTTTAGTGAACTTTTTCACACTAGGAAAGCGAAAATCCATTAAAAGCCTCCATTTAAAAAAAAAAAAATCCATTAAAAACTGGCTGTGTTTATTCATCCTGTCTGCACCCCTGACCATTTCATCTCCTTAAAAAATAAGAAAGTATCAAAATTCTGATAAACGTTCTACCATTTTTTTTTAGATAGAAGTGCTTTATTTAATTAAAATTACAACCTGCCTTACCTTGAGGCAATAAGTAATGTATATAATAAAGAATTCATTCACACAATATGAACGAATTTCTCACATAAGGGAAGTGGAAATAAAAAAATATCAGTATATAAACACTCATTTCAACATTCATGTTCTGGACATAGTATCCCTTGAGCTACCATCCTAAATGTTTTTATGTCAATGTCTTATTTGATCGCTTTTAAAGGGATTTTACTAGGAAAAAAATTTTTTTTTCTTTAACATTATCTTACCAAGAAAAGGGTTAAAATTTATGTTACTTGTACACTTTCTCATATTAGGGAAGAAGAAATAAGAAAATATTAATATGTAAAACACTAAATTCATGTTGTAAGTTAAGTTAACTTCTGTTAGATCTTTTTACATTTGAGAAGACTAAAAAAATAAATACCAATATAACACACTAAGCAATAAAATCCAATTTGAAACTATAGAAATGGAAATTTACAGATGAATTTATAGTAAAGAGCAAAAGATAAATGTGAAACTGTAAGTGAAGCATCTGAATCAGTCAGAATGATAGGAATTTGGTAGAGCGGTGGTACCTAAATAACTAAAACTATAAAATACACAGAAATATCGTTAAAACATGATAAGAATATTTAAAATGGCGTTTCATGAAAAAACAAAACAAAAAAACAAAACAATATATCGATATTTGGATATTTTTGTTACGATACCCATCCCAATTTTCAAGAAAAATAAAAATCAAATTACTTAAATAAACTATTTGATATTTGCAAAAGATGGAAACAAGGAAGTGAGACGGACATAGATACATAAAAAAAAATCTTAACTTTATTTTTAACAAATGATTTCTCAAACATTAATACTACATCAGATTAAACTTAACAGGGATCAAGACATGATGAAAAAAAATTAACATAAAAATAGCCGGCTGGTCAGCTGTTAAAAACCTGATTTTTGCACAGATGGCCTTTCCTAAAAGGGATTTCAAGGGCAAAACCCACCTACGTACAGAAGTAGTAATCTGCACGTTTCGAACCTGCCCAGTGCTTCGGTAATTTTAAAACAAAAGTACACAAAATAAAATAAATTTTCAATAAAATAAAGGGTTCATATAAAGAATAATACGGGTTTATTAATATATATACATATTTTTTTGGAATTGTTATATTTTTAGGAATTTATATAAATTTCTATATTTGTTGAACTTTTTCAGCATAGCTTCAGTCAACTATGTTTTTATCTTACATTTAAAAATATGAGAATATTTATTTAAATATTCTTATAATAAACAAAATATCTTTTCAATCAATAAAACCTAATCAATGTCTGAGTAATTTTTGGAAATTCCCATTAGTAAAATTAATTTTTTGGCGCACTTTGAGAAGGCTAAAGTTTTCATATAAGGGGTCACCGAGACATTGGTAAAGAATTTTGAATTCGTTCTAAAAGAATTTTACTTATTGCGACAGAATTGTTGAGCACAAAATTGTATGACTGTATATATTGTTGCAACGGAAAATTTTCTTGGAAATCCTTAATGAAACTAGACTAATAGATGTATTTCTCTAAAGAATCATAGAAAAATTGTAGTTTAAAGAAATGAATCGTTTTAAAAATTTTATACAGAAATAAAATATAAAGTATTCCGGAGTTGACGTGGTAATAATATGTGAATTTCCGACCTCAGTACATTGGATAATTACCCCAAAATTACATACCTCCATCCATCTCTTGAATATGATCTCAAACTAACAAAGTACTCCTGATGGTTATCGATAAAAAAAAGTATATGTATGAGAGACACAAATCAAAGCAAAGATTATGTGAAAACTTGTCCCTAAAGAATGATAATTATCATTTTACTTACTGATTTTTGTTGTCCTTTTTATAACAATTATTTATGTTCTATCAAAAGGAAATTAAATCTTTTTATATTTGCAATACTATCACCTTTCTTTTTTTCAGTAAGTAATGGTCTGTTATATGTTTTCGCCTCTTAGATAACTTATCCTTTTATGGACAGGAAAAATTTTCAGATCACTCCATTCCCCGCTGAACGTCTTAAGGACACGTCTTTCGTCAAGATGGGGTAAGGTCAGAAGAAAAGAGTCGTGGCACCCACGTGAACTATGGAAGAAGAGCCGTAAATTGATCATGAGGACCTTGGATCCAGAACAGGAGTATCCATTTTGGGATACCTGATGTTTATATATTTTTTTAGAAGTAGATATACCGACTACATTAAATGACAGTGATACATTAGCGGGTTCCCGGACCACTCCTCAGTTAACTGATAGAACTTTTATATTCTTTTTTTATCCTTATTCTTTTATATTATTTTTTTTTTAATGTATAGACTTTGAGATTAATAAACTTACAAGGGGACGTTTGCAGTTATAACTCACAGATTTGAATGCCGATTTGTGTGTGGGTAGTAGGGACCTATAGTAGTGCAATACTAGAGTTATAGCCGCCAATGAGCATTAGGAGCCAAGAAAAAAAATAAAATATGAAAATCACGTTTAATTTTTTTTCTCAGCTCTCAGTCAAGATAGAGAAACGATTCTTTCGCGTTTAATTGCATTTATGTATGCTGTTTGGTATAAAAATACTTCCGCTATGCTCAAGACACCACCCGGCTTTAGGTTGCTCAAAAACTCTAAAAAAATGACAAAATTCCAAGGAAATCCGCTGTAAATCACTGACCTCAAATTTCGATTTAACGCACCATAAAACCAAGGTTAAAATTTTGAAGTTGAGATTTCATCAACAATTTCTAACGGCCATAACAACTGCTGCGTTCAACCGAAACTATGCAGTTTTACGGCTTCCAGATGACCTTAAAATTTGGTTTTAATCGGTGGCGAAGTGTGTGAGATAGCGCAAATTATTTACAGTTTTTCAGAAATTGGCATCATTTTTCTTTCTTCCCTTCTAAAATCATACTAAATGTTAAAGGTAAAAAAGAATTATTTTTGATATCGACAAAATTTAGTTTCTACATGTTTTTTGAGATGAGGAATCTGAAAATAATATCAGTTTTTAGTTTAAAAATCTTCCTCACCCATGTTTTAATTTCAAATCGCATTGAAATCCTAAGATTGATGAATAATCTAAAATTAATATCAGGCTTTGGTTTAATAAAAAACTCCCCTCACCTGTATTTTTTTAAAATGGTCTTATTTGAAATTTACTGTGTAAAAATTAAAATAATAATAGAAATAGATCATTTTTGAACGTCTTATTTATATAATATAGGTGAGGAAAATTGGAGGGTTTAGTGGGCCAACTCCTTTATTATTTAAAAAAAAAAAAAAAAAAAAAAAAAAAAAAAAAAAAAAAAAAAAAAAAAAAAAAAAAAAAAAAAAAAAAAAAAAAAAAAAAAAAAAAAAAAAAAAAAAAAAAAAAAAAAAAAAAAAAAAAAAAAAAAAAAAAAAAAAAAAAAAAATCATGCAATTAATTGGGAGCTTTGAACGATTGTCTAGGAAATGTTGGAGTATCAAGACTTTTATTGAGTAATTGTTACAATCTGCTACAAATGTGGGCAATAAGTAATATAAATGACAAAAAAATTAAATATGGTGAAAAGAACTGTTTCTTTCCCGAGGGCGTAGGAAACACAGAGATGACCTTTTTTCTTAAAAGTGACTAGAGTTCTTCATTATCTCTTCGTCATTGTGAAGCCAACTGTTCGGAAACCGGAAACATCAATGTCATCTTCCGCATTTATTGAATATTCAGATCTTAGTTCAGAGTTTGAAAGAACAAGAATTTGCTAAAACTCGCTAAAACATACCAAACTTGAAAGACTAGAAACTGCTCGTCCTTTCCTACTACTCCAACATCTTCGAGACAAGCGTTCAAAGTTCTTAATAAATTACCAAGGACAAAAATACACAACAGTAATTAGACCCATTTGGACATACGGAGTTGAGTACTTGGACTCCACCAAGCCTTTCAATTCTTCTCATATCCAATTCTGACAGTCAAAAACCCTTCGTAAAATCCTCAATGCTCCATATTATGTCACAAACAAATTTATCGTAAGTAAGCATTAAGATCTTAATGTTCCAAATGAGGCATATTTGGCCCAAACCAGACACCTATCCTTTCATGCTAAACTCCAAACCCACTCGAATACACTAATTTCCGAACAAGGTTCACACTCAATGCCCGATAATTCTCCGAGGCGTCTGAAGAGAAGATGACCAAGAGACCTTCCAGAACTTTTAGTGAAGTCCTACTAGTGATTACTCCTTCATATGTTATTGACATGTCATTGTAATCATTTCCTCAAATATAATGTATACAGTAGTAAATATTAATAAATAGTAGGAAAAAAAAAAAAAAAAAAAAAAAAAAAAAAAAAAAAAAAAAAAAAAAAAAAAAAAAAAAAAAAAAAAAAAAAAAAAAAAAAAAAGGAAGTAGTTTATCAGCAATTATGACATGTTATTTAAATATCATTGTATATATATATATATATATATATATATATATATATATATATATATATACAGTTGCAAATATCGATAAATAATAGAAAAAAAAAAAATTAGTTTATCAGCAAATGATTATTTTTTTTTTGATCGGCAGGTAATAGATCAGAGGTGCTCCCATAAAAAGTTCATTGAAATCAACTCTAACTTTAAAAAAAATAAAATAAAATAAAAGAACTTTTAAAGAAATTATAACCATTCAAAAACCGCACAATAAACAAAAAAATCAGACGCTCCAAATCTCAACACATGGTACTCCAATTTAATACATTCAAACTAATAATATACATTTATATTAATATACATCACAATAAACTATTTATCTATTTATATATTACACTAAAAACAGAAATTCCATCTATCCTCTTGGGAATACCAACATTAACCCTCAGGATACTTTCTTCCCCAAATATCCTCAGTTCAGTTGTATACTAGAATTGATATAATTTTGTAGTAGATACCAATAGCATATCCACCAGTAACAGACGGCGTAAAGATGATACCGACATGGATTAACCGACTTCCATGATGGATGGAAAGCGGGAGGTCATAAATGTACACAGGAAATAGTGTGGGTGATACGGAAAATCCCTGAGGAACGCCACAAGATAGGGCTAGGTTTTAGGTCTCGGACGGAGTTTTATTTGGAATAACTACGCACTGTGATCCATCGGAAAGGAAGGACTTAAACCATAGTGAAGCAGGTGTGGATAAGGAAAGGTTTCGGAGTTTGGATAGGAGGATGTTTTGGCCAACATTATCAAATGCTTTGGAAAAATCTAAAAGGATAAGGATAGTTAACTTTAAGAAAATATGTCTTGAGATAATTTCAGGAGGGCGAATTGGGTAGAATATCCAGGAATATTTTTTTATCTTACGACCTCACATGAATACGTAAAATTCAAGCATAATTCCCTGATTTTTCCTGTGATACACAATTCAAGCATAATTCTGGTGGCCACTCTGTTTAAGATTTTCGAAAATCATCAATTTCCTTAATTATTCTTTATCAAATGAGAAGTGTGTTCGGCTAGAAGGAGGGACGTCTAAAAAAATCGAACCTGAGATTCCATCGCCACCTGTTGTCCCATGTCCTATCACTTAGGATGGTCTCATGAAGGTTAGAAAACTGATTTTCAGATGTTTTGGATTTTAAGAACCTGTTCCCAATGAGAAAGAATAAATACTTTGTAATTTACTTTAGCGATTTCTTCATAACTATGGTAACCGGACATTTCCCCATCTAGCTGGACACCCTTGAAATACATATTGTTGAAGTATTCATGATTGTTCAAGTTTTTCCCTATTGCGTTCTTAATTTTTGTATCCTCTTGCTCTTTATAATTTTTTTTTTTATAGTTTTATTCTTTAATATTCAATTTACAATACATGCACTATATACTGCTCATTTGTTGCAACAACGACATGACACAAAAACAAGCTTTAGAGTTATGCCGAGCTTTTGAGTGTATTATGAACCATTCACGAATGTACTTTTAGTCGGTAAAACGTTATATTAGAGCTTTAACTATTCACTAAGAGAGAGCAGGATATGTCACCATTGTGTGTCTACAGATCGTCCTGTACACTATTCACTAGACTGTCCTGCAAAATTGAAGTTTTTGGGTTATGTCTTTGTAGCAGTAAATGAACGATATATGTATATAGTTAATTCGTTACATTTTTACATTTCATAGAAGACTACTGAACTTCAACTTAAAGATAAATCAAAAATACAGATTTTTGAGTTGTGTTACTTTTGAATATATAAATATTCTAATAGGAATCCCACCAATTAAACTCTGTAACAATAGTAAAATTATTCAGTAACTTTTATACAATTAGTCTCATTTCATGGTTTTATAATTTTTTTTTTTTTTTTACCAAAGTATGCATACGTTTCCCTATATTTCACGCAGATTTTGAAAGATTTTAAAATTTTCCAAAATTATTTCTCTTACTCATACTATGTATGTATATTATGTTTTTATCTTAAGGAGTAGAGGTCGATTGAAAGCGCATGATAATATCACATCGTTCATTACATCATAAGTTCCAAAGTTCTTCACGTCATTTCCTCCATTATCACTTTTCGGTAAAATCTATTACTTTTTTCCTCGTTTCTTCGTTTAGTAGAAATTTTGCTTTCGATTGTTTTCGTTTGTGGTACTCGATTTGAGAATGTATTCCCTTAAAAATACGATCACCAAAACAAAACAGCTTCAAGCAGAATATGACAAATAATTTAGTATATATGTTTTCACATTTCATAATAAAACAAACTTACAAGGAGATGACACTCTCAGTCTCTCACGGATCTGGTTGGCTATTTTTAGGAGGTTCCTAGTCAAAAAATATTGGACACATGTTTCTCCATTCCAACTAATGGTCCCTGGAAGCTGAGAAAAAAAAATGAAATCGACATGATTCTTGCACGAAACGTTTTATTTTGAAGTGCAAATTTAAGGAAAAATACATCCGCTTTATAGATTTCGCTTTAGGTTAATTAAATTCTGAAAACAGCAAACTACCTTTATAGATTTTTTTTACACTAAAACTGACGTCATTCTAACTGAGCATTCAAATAAGCCTTTAAATACGGAATTTCATCCAAATAGAAAAATAAAAATCGTAACCTTCAACACTTGGCTGACCAAATTTTAAGCAATTTGTTTTTAAATTGACAAAAATTTAAATTACGGTTAGACGGTAAAACGTATCAATTTTATATTTTTACCGAAAATGTAGGTTGGAAATACGATTGAAAAGTCTTTGGTTTCATTTTCCTATCTGGTTTCTAATTCAAATTGAAAATAGGTTTCCAACTTTTCAAGTAGGTTTTTGTTCATCGAATTTTGTATTTATTACATCAAAAGAAAGCTGAGGTTCTCCTATTTCCAGCGATACCGATAAGTTGAATCACGAAATAAAGTAATGGCGATTTAAAGAAAAGTTACCAATAATCGGTTTCGAAACTTGAAGAGAGTGAAAAAATTCTATTTTTTGTTTTTATTCAATAAATATTTTTGTGCTGAATTAGAATCTGACCTCATTTCTTGTGGTAAAAAAATAAAATAAAAATAAATCTATAAAGGTGGTTTGATTGAAGATCTAATCTAAAAACCGAAATCTTAAAAGCTGTATTTTTCGTTGAATCTGCACTCAAAAATAATAATTTTGGAGCAAGAATCATGTATATATAATTTTTTAAACTTTATATATAAAATAAATTAGTTTAACGCTATTTACCATTGTCGAAACGGAAAATAGATGTTTAATATTTTTTGACCAGGAACCTCCGAGGAAATTGCAAACAAGATCCGTGAGAGACTTGGGTGTGTCCTCTCGTTGTTAGTCTAACTAGAGCGATCAAGAAATACAACAGACAATATCTTGACAACATGATAATTTATTCTTATTTGTATGGAATACTTATAATATATTTATTCTGTTTTATTTATTTATTGTTAGGTGCCATGTACTGCCATAGCCAGAGGCATCATCTAGTTTCAAATTTACTGTTAAATGAGATTAAAGATCTGGTAATCATTCAGGATTTTCAGAACATCGGATTGATTGTTTTGAAGGAGTGTGCCTAGTTCCTTACTTAAAAGTTTCTGCTGTAGGGTGTAGACCACAGTTGCCGAATATGTCTTTCGATGATAGAGGGACGTGCCATCTTGAGCACGTAGGCTGTGATGCATATTCTATTTTAGTTAGACTCATTGTCAGTAATTATGTCTCGCTAAATTATGTTTTTGTTTTACTGCTAAACACAATAACAATGAAAATTAAAACATACCAGTTAGTTACAGAGAAAAACAGCTCGTAGAGATAAAGTGCCACTCACCTAAAAAACAAAAAAAACAAAACAAATTTAGTTATTTGTTATTTGTGAAGATTTTGGGTTTTTGGATTAGATTTTAGATTTTGGAGACTCTGAAATGTATTCATCTAATGTTAAATAACTGCAAATTTAGGTTACTTTATAAATAATTCTTGTATTTATTGTCTCTGTGCGGTGGCCAAGGAATAATTTGTTTTCATGTGATATTGACATAATTCGTCAAAAACTTATCAAAAAAGAGTCTGTATTGGTTGATTCGAAAGAACATAAACTCTGACATGACAACACCAGACGTCTGTGTTTCGTGAAACAGAGAATAAAATAAACTATTACTATAAACTAAGTCATTACATACCCAGCATATTCGGTAGACATACCTCCAAAAGAATTTCCATTAGTTCAGAAATTTAGACAACTTCCATGAAGGAAGAGTTTTAGATTCTCAGGTCAAAACACAATTAAAGTCAGATTTCTTCAAAAAAATCTTAGGCTATAGTGATCAATTCATTTGTAATATCACCAAATTCATGAGGCATATTGGATTGTACAATTTAATTTTTTTTTTTTTTCCGAAGCTTTACCTCCAGTTTACATTTATCAATAGCTCTTTCCTATAACCTATAGTGATATCTCGTCTTCTCAAATGTAAATAGTTGAAAGAGTAGTTAAAAACAAGAGTTTAAATATGGATTTAATGTTCATATATATTGATGTTTTCTTATTTCCTCTTTCCTTATGTGTGAAAGTGATAAGACAAGTTAACAACATTAGTTTCTTCACGGATTAAATGTTTTATATGTTTATATTTTGTTATTTCCACTTCCCATATGTGAGTAATTTTCAGTTTACATATTGTGTGAATGAATTCTTTGTTATTACCCTAAGGGAATAAGTATGTGAGACATATTGTTATAGTAATAAAACAAAACGCTTCCATCTAAAAACAAATGTGAGAGGGAATATCGGAAGTTTCATATTTTCCTGTTCTCACTTCCCTAACGTGAGAAGATTAATATATCAACAACATAACTTTTAACATAGATTTTGTGTTTTATACATTTTAAATTCGTTATTTTCACTTCCCTAACGTGAAAAAGTTTATCAGAAGTTTGCATTACTTGTGATTTAGGCTTATATTAATTCTGATTTACTGAAATATTAATTCAACATTTATTTAGTGTTTTATATTTTGATATATTTGAAAAAATATTCTTGAAGAGGTTGAACAAGTTTATATCGGACAACAATATCATGTATAATGAACAATTTGGTTTTAGAAACCACCATTCTACAGTGGCACAATTAGCTAGATTGACAGATTTTATCACAGCAGGTTTTAATGAAAAAAAAAAAACATACAGGGATGATCTTACTAGACAGCGAAAAGGCTTTTGACACAATATGGCATAACGGACTAATTTACAAGCTTATCATTTACCAATTCCCACCCAACATCATTCATATTATCCATTCATTCCTTTCAAATCACAATTAACAATACCACAACATCTAAACATTCCCTATCAGCTGGTCTTCCTCAAGGATCCTGCCTTTCCCCTACTCTCTTTAACCTATACATATCCGACCTCCCTTCTCTTCCTTACGCAGATGACACCGCCATTTACACTTATTCCTACAGAGTAGATACAATAGAAAATAGATTAAAATCATTATACTCCAAATTCAATAAATATTACAAAAAATGGAAAATATAAATAAATAAACAAAAAACTGCAGCAATAATCATATCATCTTAAATAAAATTCGAATCCCTTGGGCAAAAACTGTTACCTACTAAGGTCTTGAATTAGATAAACGTTTAACTTTCACATCCCATATTAATAATAAATGCTGCAAAGCCAAAAAACTTATCAGTACAATGTCACCATATTTCCGAAGAAACTCCGCACTATCAACTCGCAAAAAAATTATTCTATATAAATCAGTCATTCGACCATTACTGACATACGCCTTTCCGGTATGGAGCTCCACATGTGACTCCAATTACAAAAAAATAGAAAGAATTCAAAACCAATGCTTGAGAATCTTTAATGACTACCCAAGATACACAAAAATAACTGACATGCTGCACGATCTAGATTTTCAAACAATTAAACAGTCTCAAACAATTATTTACTCCCAGACCCAGAACTTTTTCAACTCAGCAATAAACTCAGACAATCCCATAGTGCAAGCAATAGACAAATATAACAAACTAACCTTAAGAAGATACGTACATAAAGGAACTAGACACATACTACTAGAATAAAATTTATTTAATAAGACATCTTAGAATTTATTAGTTTTAGTAAAAATTTAAATTTAGCAAATCAAAGTATTGTAAGAGTTAATTTATTCTTAAACAGTAATTAATTTTAATGCTCAAAACTTTTGCTTATTTTTATATTTTTTCATTTATTTATTTTTATTACTTTATATTATTTTATTATTATTATTATTATTATTATTATTTTTTTTTTTTTTTTTTTTGAATAGGTTTTTGTCTGTTTTTCCCAGTTTAAAAACGTATTATGTTTTAATTTTATTGAATGAAATTGTAGTGTGAATTGTTTTATTAGCAAAACATGTATTATACAATTATGTTACAGAATTGTAAATTGTTAAATTGCATTAAATAAAGCTCTTTTTTATTTCATTTTGATATATTCTTATTTATCGTTTTAATATGAGAAGGTACTCAGTAGTTAAAGTTAGATTGGAAATGGATTTGGAGTTTGTGTGTAAATGAAGAAGTGTAAACTTTCCTCCCGAAAAGCTGCGACTTAAACATCGAAATAAATCGGAACCAAGATAGAATAGATAAAAGGTATTCTAGGGTGGAGCGCCTCGTCGATAGTTGTACCGATATTGATATAATTTAGATAGAAAAATTACGTTAAAATTAGTTACTTAATTACTGTTTAAAAATTTAACATAAATTACGTTTAAATATAAATGCAATAATAACCATCAGCAGTGTTCTCTTAAAAACTAATAACAAAAAACCAGAATTTTTCATATCTGGTATAGACAAGATTGTGATAGATAATACATTGGAAAAAAATGTGTAGAAGATGAGGACATATGTTTTGATTTCATAAATTTGTTTTACTATAAAATAAATAAAGTTTCCTCTGAAACTGAACATTTCATATGAAACGACTTAACAGGATTCTTTTCTGGTTATTACAATTTTTATTCTATCAGGCAATTTATAAATAAAAATTATTCTTTTGCTACTTAAACAGGTTATTAAGATGTCTAATCATGAAGATGCTACAACAAACCATGTTGTATCAATAAAATGAAAATCAAAAGTAAAGGCTATAAAAATGATGAAGTTTTAAAAACAGTAAAGCTAACTATGTATATAATAGGAAATAATTGAGGGATGTAAATGGAAAAGGCTGTAAGTGCCAAAAATGAAATAAAAGATTTTTAATTGGAAAATGAATAAGTTCCATTTCATTTGCGATGGAAATTATTCATTTTCCAAATTTTGTATTTTATTTTTGGCACTTACAGCCTTTTCATTTACATGCCTAAATTACTCTCCATCCAAATTACTTCTTTCAGACTTGAAAGGAATAAAAACAAGCCTCCAAACATGTTATTTAATTTAAAGCAGATAAATAATAAAAATGATACATCTATAATTCTCCTTTAAATAAATTATAACGGATCTTATTGAGTGAAAACGTTATTTTCATTTACATTTCTCAGCTACGTTGTAAATAGATATTTTCAAGTTAATGCCTTGCATAATGACAAAGTTTGTGAATGGAGTAGATAAATCATTTAACAAGAATATCTAAAATTGCCTTATGATTAAGTAACCATTTTTCCAACAAACACCTCATCGCTCATCAAAAGGAAACAAAAAATATAAGGAATCAAGTTGCATCATCCAGATAACAAACAAGTTATCTTAACTGCGCAACTGACGCCAATAGGTAATTATCGTGATTGTACAGAACAAAGCTCCATTATAGTTTATAAGATGAGTGGGGTCGGCATTGAACAAGGGCAAGGACGTGACGTAGACGGAGGTGTGGCCAGATGGCGCGTTCCCATTGGTCGAGGAGAAGGCTCGCCTCGTGACGACGCAGGGCAACATCTTACATCAGCTGCCGCTCCTGCATTCCGGTCTGTACAAAAAGAAATTGACATCGAACCGAATAGAAAAACAAAATGCCACACCTCCCGTTCGAAAATAAATAAAAAACAATGTGAAGGGCATTTATGCCAGAGAAATAACGACCAATTCGTTCCATAATAGAATCGTACCATCGCTTGTTTAATTTTAATCCACAATTTTGAACAAACATTTTGATTGGTATCATTGGTTGGCATCAAAGGAATAATGCATTCCAAGGTTGAATCTAAAGCTGAAAATAAGCTTTTGTCCTTGGCCTAACAGTTATGTCTACAATTAGGATTTTTATGAAGCTGAAATTTCTTTAATATAGTATGCAATTCATCACAATAAAAATGATCCAAGGCAAATGGAATCCGTCCCTAAAAATAAGTTGACGTTGGTCTGTAGTAACTTCAACTCAAAAGACACCTCAAGAGTAAACTGAAATAAAGTTTTGCAAACTTTACAGGTCAGCAATTCTGAAGTTTCTAAGAAAGATAGGCAAAACAAACATTGGCTTTGACGCCATTTTTTTATGTAGAAATGACGATTCACCGCAATTTAAAAAAAAAATTACTATTAACAAAGATTTATTTATTTGAAACTAATGCTAATGCCTTCTAACCTAAGGAATTAGATTTCCCCATGATGTGGGAAATTTAGATGAAATAATTGGGGATTTTTCCCTCTCGAGATACAATTACGTTAATTACCCGAAAATTGAATATTATAGTTACATCACTTTCTCTCTCAGGAATAAACATAATAAAATGGAAAACGGACTTTGATTTAATCAAGTCATCCATTACTACGTTGTAAGGCTTTTTAATTTATTTTAATTTTTTTTTATGTTTATTCAAATAAACCGACAATGTTCAGTTGTTTTCCTTAAAATTCAATGGTGTATTAGCATTTTAGTTTTTAAATCAAGTATCGCGGGAAATTCTTTCTTACTCCTTGAGATTGCAGTAAGAAAAACTGCTTATGACTGAAGGATTGTTTATAAGATACCATTCGAGCAAGAGAATTGTTCCGATTTATGAAGTCTTAAATATATAGAGTAACAGTCGAGGACATTCACTGAATGTAACTAAAAATCTAATGTTTTTGAGGAATGTGTCTCCGATCCTTGTTTCGTATACAATTTAAAACGCGTGTTTTATAGTATTGCTAATTATAATGATAGTTATAATAATTTTAAATCATACCCTATTATAAAAGTTCATCCTATAGTCATGTCTAAGTTTTCTTATGCTGTCCTTTAGCTCTCTAAGAAAGAAACTCTAGGTCTAATTATTGTGAAGACCCATTAGTAATTTCGATTTTTTTTTTCCCTTTTCTAAAACGAGTTTTCCGCTTATAAACAAGGGATCTGACCCACCCTGTTCCAGACTTTAAAAAAAAAATCTTCAAGGCCTTTTCGAAGGGAGGTCAGGGGGATCCAAACCATGTCTGGAGGGTTCGTAGACCGAGGCGTTAACCAATATACTAAAAATTGAAATACAGAAGGAAAAATAGATTTACATAAAAACATTAATATTTTATAATAAAATATAATGCATTTTTCTGTATAGTTCTAAAGCCCATATTGCGAATTCTGGACCCATACTCCATTCCACAAAATTACATATATATATATATAATATATATATATATATATATATATATATATATATATATATATATATATATATATATATAAGAAATGTCTTGAAATATATGTCATTTTTTTTAAATTAGAAAAAAAAATATGTATAGAAGACAACGTTAAATATAAAAAAATGCAACGTCATGTATAATTGAAACGGGCTGATTCATAAGGCTGACTATTTACTAAAGAAGAGATAGAAAAAAAATAATAAATTGCAAAAAATACAGTTCCCTATTTATTCTTAGGCCGATACTTGTTTTCATCCAAAGTTGCTGATGTAAATATTAAATGAGGTTAACCTCAAGAAATGATCTATTAACAAAAATCAACAAATCAGAAATAAAAGAAATTATTTTTATAAATTTATAGTTTATAAAAACTGCTAACTCAGAGGAGTACGACCCATTGAGTTATCTACCGAAAAACATCAAAACAGTAAACAATCTCGTTAGCAAGACAAACTTCTTTATCTCACATCCTTGGAGTATTGTAATTCGAACTGTTTTCAATAATTTCAGAAGGAAAAAAATATATAATCAACTGCAAAAAAAAAAAAAATAAAATAAAATAAAATAAAAAATAATAAGAATAAGAGATATCATTAGTTAAAATAACCAAAGTTATTTTGACTTCTTTACATATTTTCTTCTATAAGTAGATTATTTAATAATCTACTTTTAAAATAAAATATTATAGTAACATTTGCTAATTATGATTAATTGATATTAATATTGCATTGTCAGGGTTTAAATTTCGATCTGAATTTAAAAAAATAAAGCATTTAAAGAAAAGTGAAAACCGTATTAGACCTCTCTCACGGTGACTCACTTTCGCTATTTTCAACCGAAACTTTATCACTATTTTCACCGAAACTATTTTCTAAATTTTATTGGCTATTTTAAAACTATTCCTTTACGGAGGTTTGGAAAAAATATATATTAATAAACAATAATTTATCGGGGTTTACGGAACTGAAAAGAACCTGGAAAAGAGATCTTCATTCATCAGTAAAAGCCAAGGAGATAAATCTCAGCATATATCTCTACATACTTATAGATATATCTGCTTATAATCATTTTCGTATTTGACAGGCGAGTATGAAATAATAAAGAGAAACTAAATAAAATTACCGAAATTGTATTCGTTTCAATTAGAAAAATTATGATTTATTATTATTTATTTTATTTTTTTTGAGCTTCTTAATAATTTCGGGACATATTTCTGAAATTTTATTAAAAAATAAAAATAAGTGAAGAATGCCACCAGAAACTAAATTTAAATACATGAAAAGAAAACATCTTTTAAATAATGTTTTTAAAATACAGGAGCACATTTAATACAAGCTATTATGTTAGACAATGTTTTTTTTTAAAGAATTATATTTTCCAAATGACGCAGGGAAATGAATATTTAAAAGTTAATAACGCGCAAAAAGCGGGATTTCCTTACCACGTTTACAATAGGATCGATTGTAAACATAAACGAAGTTACGTCATAAATAATGTAGATTAAAATTTAAATAAATAATTTTTTAAAAATTATAAAAACCATATATAACGATTCAAATTACAAACGGAAACCGAAAAAAAAAAAAAACATTATAAGAGTTGTAACCTAATTAAATATTTGTTATTTTAAACTTCAACGCAACGAAGGTCGCATCCTAAAGGGTTATAAAAAGAATGTTTTAGAAGACGATTCATCAAAGGATATATCAAATTATATTGTAAAGATATGTTTGTTGAACTATGGATTTTTATATTATATAATTTTTTTTTATCAATGTTTTAGCCACCTAGGAATAAATTTGAATAATATCCACTACAAGATTATATTACAGAAAGTGTTATCGGTCAATAACGTTCTTAATTGCTTCATTTTTGTGTACCCAAGGAATTCGTGTAACAGTCAACAGATGAACAACGAATTCACTAGGCTTTTGACTTACGAATGCTGCCATCTTCACGTTGAGGTCGGAAACTTTTCAGACCACCCTCGTATATATGTATACTTTTTAAAAAATCTATTTATTGAAATTTACAACAGTAAAATAAACAACTGGTAAATTCGCTAAGTTCCGAATATAATTACATGACGAACATATGCAGAGAAGCTACCCCTTTCCAGCGCTCAAATAAAAAGTCAACGAGTATATTAGAAGATCCCGAGGTTTCATTTTCAGACGCCTCCAAAAATTTTCAGAAATTGAAGAAGCAAATTGAAGATGTAGTTTACTATAAAAGGAAAGATATTTGTTTCCATATATAATAATGGATAATAATATATCGGGTAAGGGCAATTTACGAAGGATTTTGGATGAGAAAAACTAGAAATAAATACTTAAAAAAGAACAAAAAAAAACAAACTAGAATCCTACAATTTAGGTTTAGTACTTTGGTAAGGATGTACTTTCACTAGCCCAACGACAGTAAAACGAGCATACTATGATAACTATAAAAAAAACTATAAATTGTATTGAGCAGGCAGGAAGAATTTTAGTATAATATAAATAAAAGAAAACAAGTAAATTAACTAAACAAGTCAACATAATAACTCTAAAAATAACGAAAATTAGAAATAAATAGCTCCAACTGATCAAAATCTTAAACCATGGATTGACTTTAGAAAATAGATCCATTTTACATATACACAATAGAAATCCAAGAATACTGATTTTCATTAGTAAAAATGTATAGAACACATTGGATAATAAAATATACCGCACGAGTATTTCAAAAGTGACACAACTCAAAAACCTGTATGAAAAAAATTTTGTCTAGCTTGGAATCCACATACAAGACTAAAACGACAAGGAACTGCCCGTCGTTTTCGACTACTTCAACATTTACTTGAAAAACGTTCAAACCCTCCAATTAATTTCAAAAGACTCATTTACATAACAGTAATTAGACATTTGGACATACGGAGTTGAGCTTTGGGGCTCCACTAAACCATCCAATTCATCTCGTGTACAATCCTTACAATCCAAAATCCTTAGAAAATCCTAAATGCTCCTTACTTCGTCACAAACAAACTCATCCACAAAGATCTTAATATACCTTACATTCCTGACTTAGCTCAAACCAGATATCTATCCTTTCATAGCAAACTCCACAACCATTGTATCACAAATTGCTTCTCATTCCATTTCAGATAACCCTTCGAGGCGCCTGAAAAGAAGAAGGTCTCGAGACCTTCTAATATAGTATTTCATTATATAGAATCTTTATAAATGCTACCGACGGGTAGTTGCTTTAAAAACAAGTGATGTGTCATTTTTATCATGATCATCATATTTACTTGAAGTATAATATTTTTATATTGTATATACAGTTGTAAATTTCAATAAAAATAAAAAAAATTAAGATTATCAGTCTTATATGAAATATGGAAAATGGACCTGATTTATCTTTTAATCCCAACCACAAGTGAGATGTATCAAGTGGAATTTGAAGTTAATTCAAAAATATAGATTTTTGAGTTGTTTCGCTTTTGAAATATATGTGCGATATGTAAAAATTCGGGTGGGTCCCCATAATACCTTACTAATAAAGAAATATTGAATATAAAATTATCAAGAAAATATTAACAAACAATTAAAATCCTAATTAATAAACTGTACACATTTTAAAACATATATATGTTCATTTTGAATCTTGCAAATACAGGCCATTGGTGATATCCAATAAGCTCTGCGAACATGGCTAGTTAATAATACGTAAGTTTTTTTATTTATTATAGATTACATGTGCTATTTTTCAAGTGATAATGTGAATAATACATAAAGAAAATGACATATAAAATGATATAAAATCTTGATAATTTTAACAACAATAGATGAAAAGATTTTAAATAAATATAAAACTTGCAAGAGGTAAACTTGTATAAAAAAAATCCTGATATCATTTTATAAATATATTGATAAATCATGAGGTTTTCTAGCAACTCTTAGTCATTTTTTTATGAAGTAGAGATATAATTTGCTATTGATTATTTCAAAATATACTTCATTCATTAATAAATTACTCAATAAAATTATCAATAAGCTGATAAATAAATAAAATTGTAAATTAATTAACATATTAAATCTACTTGATTTATTATAGACACTAATACATCTTCATACTTAATAAATATGAATCCATATTCCATGGATATAATCACTACTTCGATATTAAGAAATAATAATGAAATAAAAATAAAAGTATTTTTATTTGAAGGATCATGTACAATTCTCCAAACTAAGAGAGCATTGGTCTGACTTCCCGCATAGACCAACGTATTCGAATATAGAGATGTTTTAGAAACTCTTAACTAAAATTTAAAAAAATAATTCATACTTTAGACATGTAATTATAACCATTATCTTAAAGTTATTTCTAACGGAATTTACAAACTTCCGCAATATTCCTATGAACTGTCTATATTATTTTCGAAAACAACTTATTTTTTTTTTTATCTAACTATATCGGAATTCCGTAATAATTTCTGTAGGAATGGAATACGTTCGAAGGCTAAATATATTATTTCCATCCTATAATTTAATAAATCTCACGTTGGATTCACCCTTCCGCAAAGAATTCAAGTGATCAGGGGCAGACCTTAGGAGTTACTTCAGTCACCCGACGTCCTTGAAACTCTTGTTTGCTGTGTTTTTTTCATGGATTTTTGTCCTTAAATCAGTAATCGGTTACTATAATTAGAGAAGGAAATGCTTTGATCTTTGGAATGGCTTCCCAAAAGAAGAGAACTCGATCTCTTTTCGGAAACAAGGTATTATCTAGAACTCGTTCTAGGAACAAAAAAAGGAAGTATTTTTCTTTTCTTATTTTCGAGCTACATATAGCTCGATAAAGTAACGAATGGTAGGAGCTTTCTAAAACTGACATTACCATTATTTAAATTCATATACTTAGTTGGAATGTTAAGCTTTCAGTATTCGGAGGGATCACATAGAAGAATCAACGTGGAACAAAATAAGATCACCACCAACCAAAAGATTGACAAAATGATAACGTGTTAGTATTGTAATAAATGTGGTGGCGGATGTACACTGCATTAGGTTTTAAAGGAGCGAAAAATCTGGCAGTTTGCCAATGCTAACAGCCTATTCGATAAACTAGTTTCGGACGCTCATAACAGTTAAATTGCATGATAAGACATAATGGCCAGAAGGGTAGGGACCGTCCAAAACCAGTTTAACGATTCTGCTGATTGAGGATATGCTAAAACTTTTGAATTGGCACGAGTAGCATGGAATACTATACAAGAGCTGGACCGAAGTGGATAGTGAGAGCGGTTATGACTGGGAAGAGTCTACAAAGCGAAATTGATTCCGTTAAGAAGAGAGTACAACACATAAAGTTGAATACACATTGAAGACAACACCTGAAGGAAAGGTAGTTACCTGGATTTTTTAGGTTTGTCATATCGTCCACATCACGAAAACTAACGAATGTGGAAAATTGCATTTTTTTAAATTTTTATTTCGTTAGTTTACCGATGTATTCTACAAGGCCTTCTGATTGGCAATTAGAAGTCCTATATTATTAATGAGATTTTTACAAATTTCTAGCAATTTACCAGAATATTGTCCTTGTATACCTCGTACACAACGTTAAACGAAAGAAATAAAAAAAAAAAAATTGATGTTTCACAATCATTACTATGTTATGTTGTGATGTATGAACTTCTATGCATTTTTAAACTTATCAAAAAGAATAAAAATGAAATACTTAAATTTAATAAGATATCAAAAGTATATGTGAATTAAGTTTAAAAATCCCTCCTGGTCAAAGAACTGTTTAACACTGAAATACGGCGCTGACGGCAACATTCGAGCCTAGTCGATTACTTCAACTTTAGAAAGTATGATACAAAATTAAGGAAAGCGAGAGAGAAGTGTTTTATTGAATTTATATGACAATCTGCCTCAATTAAGGTCAACAAATACTATGGAAGACTAAGTATCCATTCACACAATATATATAATGCAAATAAATAAAGTAATCTAACAATAAAATATATAAAATAAAATCTATTACATTATAATATAAAATTAATTATTATTAAATTAAAGTAGTCTCTAATAAAATGTAACATTTAATATCAAGCAACCCACGCTTTATTTATTTTTTTTCTCCCAAACTAAAATTGGTTTTATTATTGCTTCATCTTATTTTAAAATCATGATTAACTCATGTACTTATAGCTAAAATACTAAATTGCAAAATAATTACGATAGTAAATTTTAATGAAATCTAAATAAGAAATAAAACCCTTTTCTTTTCAAAACCTTTATATTATAAATTTATGTTATTACCAGAACACCATAGATTTTACAATTTTCTTTTACATAAAACATTTAAAAGGATGCGCAAAAGGTTGCCCATTTTACTGTCGTTTTCATTATGTATCTACTGAATTAACATAGGATATTCGAGGGAAAATATAATTTTTGAAAAGATTTATGTTACTAAATAACTGTAAAACATATTCTTTTTTTAAATAAATAATAAAAAAAATGAAAATAAACACGAGTAAGAATGATTCAGTTTTCACATTCAATTATCTTTTAGGCATTGAATTAGAACCAGTAGACCAGAAAACATACAAGCAAGAATATATAGTCTGCAACGGAAACACACTTTATCGTAAGATTAGATGGCAGTTGTATCCGTTTCTGCGGATGTTGTGTTTCAATAACATTGATCTGCTTAATGGACACAAAATCCCAAGCAATGATTTTTTTTTTTTTTTTTTTTTTTTGCAGAATCTAGAAAGTGAAAATCGGCTGTTTGTAGAATAACTGGATAGCACAACTGAGATGGAGGCTACAGGTGCTATGGCCAATTAAAAGGATTGAACGTTGGAAACAACCAAAATTCAGGTGAAGATAAAATAAACAAAAGAAGAGCTCATATACAATAGGAAAATAAAGCAAAACAATGTACAGCCGGTCTTAGATTGATACGAAGTCAACAGTGAATGGAGGAATAATATAAAAAAAGAGTTTATCCTAGGAAAATTTCATAAGCGAAGAATTTCTATTTGCGGTGTTGTTCCAGATCAAGAAGGCCTCTTATCAGGCAACTATTAGTCTGCTCCTACTTTTCCTGTAGATAACGTTTATGCCTTTATCGTTTCGTGCACTTTTCATTCTATCTTTATGGAGAAGTTTGTAGAAGTTCCAGCTAATTTAGCAAGAAAAAGACTAAGAGACCATGCAACATGGAGAAGAAAAAAACCCTCCAGATCGGGTTTTTACCCAAATTTAGAAGTTAAAGAAAATCAAGATTCTCGTTCAGCCTTCAAAGTTTTACGGCATTCTCTCGGAAAGTGGAACTGTGTTCAAGCCAGGAAGACATTACACAAATCTTGATTGGAAGAGTCCAGTAATGCCCTCCTCAACCCCCCCCCCCCCCCACTATGGCACTTCATAGTCACCCCAACAAAGAGATTTTTCAGAACCAATCAAAATAATAAGATGCTAGTTCAAGGGGAGGTTTTCTACAGATCTTTTGATTTTTTACTGCAACGTCGTAGGATCAGCTGCTCAAGAAGGAGAAAGCAAAGAAGTAGATAAGAGGGATGAAGAAAAATATCAGGAAGGAAGAAATGTGTAAGCCGGTTGAAGACGATAATACCGCAAGAGTATATGTTTCTGAATTTTTATATTTTTCTAAATTACGTTTTTCGGAAATTCTTCTTCTTCTTCTTTTAGCACAACATACAACATATTGCGGCCCCTGGCTTTTTCAACTTCTGCCTTCCAATTTTCTGCGTCCATTTTAGGAACTTATTACTTTAAAAATAATTCTTGCCAGTTTTTCCGTCTAGATGTTTGAGTTACACCACATTTCAGAGTTTAATTTTTTCAAATAATATTCACTTATTGAAGAAAGTTTTGTTCATTTGCATCCCAAAAAAACAAACAATATTTTCATTAAATTTAGTGATTTTTAAGTTCTAATTCATTGCAAAACCGGCTAACTCCAAAATGAGTTGCAAAAGTGGCCAAATCCAAAATTAAAAATTGAGTAACTCACCCCCTCCACTTGCCCCTTCAATTTCAAACACTACCCTTGTGCCACTAAAAACCGAAGAGATTTTCTTCCTACATCGTTTTGGCGTGATGTAACAGAAAATCAGCTCTCCTGAAAAATTTTGTTTTTTGGAGATGGCCGGTTTTGCAACTAGACGACACATTTATAGATACAATAGTCTCCCTTGATATCTATTTGACGTTTAATCTTGGTATTTACATATTTGAACAATTCTATACAAATGAAATGCCTTATTTGTATGCTACAAAGTTTCCAATCTTTAAACCGAGTTAAGTTGGCTCCCCTCTCCATCCTTAGAAAATTCTTCCTTAGACATATTATATACTTATACGATTATCCGACGAGGTGGGAACCGAGATAGGCTCAGATAAACAAATCTTCACTTAATAGACTTCTAAAAAAAGTAAAAGAAATGCTTATTATGAATGCCATTGTAATATGCATGAGTAACATTACTACACACCAAAATAAAAAAGTTATGACTTGAAAAAATCAATAAATTCCTTTTGTTTAAGTACTGACAATCTATCTGCCGTCACCTGATCTCCCTCTCCATTGTCTAAAAGTCATCAAATCGAAAGATATTGCATCAGTTCTGCCTTCCAGATATTAAATTGCCTTCCCCTACCTAGCAAACCTTTCTAAACGAGATACTGTTAATGACAATTAGTTTCCTTGTAGCCTATCCTCCCATTCTCCAGCGTCGTCGCCTAAGTCTCGTTAAAAGATTGCCTTAAATCTTATTTGGCAATATAATGTTTGTGAAAAATAAATAATAATATTAATTATTAAATTAATAAAAAACAATACAAGGCTCGGTTAATCAAGCTCCGAGTATACCTCTTCAAAGTCATCAACACACACCACCTTTATTGGCAGTATCCTAGATTCATGTCATCAGTCCAACCAGTACATACAACCATCTTTTTAATCTCAATACTCCATCCTACAGAACTAAATCATTAAAGCATTCCTTTCTTGTCCACTCCTCTACTCTCTGGAATTCTCTCCTTTCTTGTATTCACAATGCTTCTTCCCTCGGAATATCCAAAGCACGCACTCTTATAATATGGGTGTGCCCCATATTATTCCAGTTTATCGGACATAAAAAATAAGCCTGAATTCTCAATTTTCTTTCGATAATTTTTTTTTTTTTTTTTTTTATGTAAATATTTCCTTTTAATTATCCTGTTTTATTTTGAAAATTAGGCTAGATCAGAGTTGGACAAAATTTAATCATTATTTGACAATTACTTTCCTGGAATCAATCACCTAATTTCATCAATCATGATTAAATTTTGCCCTACTCTGTGTCAGATATGATTTTATTTTCTGTATGTAATGCTTAACAATGGGACATTTCTCCAGAATCAGGTTTTAAACTGGTACCATTGCACAGTTAGTAATCCAGACGGGCAGATTATGTTTACTATATTATTAGCGATATCAATATGTTATGTAATACAAAACAATTTAATTGAAAATATGTAAATTTTATTATATAATAATAATAATAAGGCTTTATTGACATGTTTACAATTACATTTACAAAATCTTTTAGTATACATGTGCCGGTCTAAAGTCCTCTACATGATTAACATAGTTTTATACTTTAAAGATTATCTGTGAACAGTGGGAAAAATAAGGAAAAACCCACATAAAAAAAAAAAATAATAAAAAAAAAGTAAAGGAAGGAACAATAATTACATAATATAAAATAAGAATTAATTACAATCAATAATTAAATACAAAACAATAATAGTAAATATATAATAACCAGCATACATTAGTGGTGACTAAATCTGTACGTAACAGTTGAGTAATCTGTGGGGAGGTGTATGTTAAGAGTACATGTTTAGTTCTTTTGTGCTTGTATCTTTGGAGGGAATTTTTATCGTAGTTACCAATTTCTTTTACTAGAGAATTTTCTGAATTTGTTTTTTTTTGCAAAGTGTACTTTGGTTTGTTCTAAGACAAGCTGTTTTAAAGGGAGTAAGTTTAGGTCGTGGAGCATGGTTGATATTTTAGTATAACGAGGATAATCATTGATGATCCTCATGCAAATGCTTTAATTTTATTATAAATTTCAAGGTCTTTATAACAGAGTACTATTGTAGCATTTCTTGCAGAATGGCGCACGTCATCTGTCGATTTTCAAACCTCACATAATTGAAAATCAGTAAATTTAATTATTGCTACACCTTTCTTGGACTATAAAGATGATTAAAATTTGTTAATGATTGGCTCAGTAGGTTTCGTGGTTAGTGCTCACAAACGAAGCTTGTCCTTTTATGAATTTAAGTTAAAATAGATTGTTATAAGAGGTTGAATCTTATAAGATTCCTTCCAATCCTCTACCTTCATAATCGTTTATTGATACTAGATAAACGATTATGAAGGCTTCGCTCACGATGATTGAAAGATTCCACAACCGTCAGCGAAACTGGTTGAAGCTGAACAGGACAGATTAGCAAAGCGGACGTCGATATAAAGGCTAAATAGGTTTATTGGTTGAAGAGAGGAGTCCAAGCAACTGGCATTGATTGACCAAATCGTTCCCTTCCAAAGAGAATAATTAATTTCTCAGAATTTCCGACAAGGAGACCGATTCATCATTCGATCAACAGATCAGAAATCAAATCAGCCTACTTATCAGATAATTCTTCTCAGTAAAACTGCAGCCTTGCTATAATATTCTCATTAGCAGAAGGAAACTGCTTCGTCTGCTGACGATCGGCAGTCAAGCAGTCAGCAGAGTTGAAGACGTTATGCAATGAGGATATTCAAGAAGGCTTGACGGTGCAAGGATTAAAGTGCTTATGATGGCTAACTGAGGCCGTAGGAAAGTAGAAATCAAATAGGAACAATAGGTCATTAAAAAATAGAAAATAATTAAAACCTAAACTATAGAAGATTAAGAAATATAATAAATTAAAAAGTAAGTTAACTAAAGTAGTTTTGTTAAAAGTAAAGAACTTCGATAATTTTAACAAAAAATTCAGTTTCATTTGTTTATCCATAAATATCATGATAATAATGCTAATATGCATTATTTCTTCAATGATATATTCACGTATACCATAGCAATAATTTCCAACCTGTTTTAAATGACACTAATTATGTGGTTGAAGACTACGTAAAAGCATAATCAGGTATCCAATTTTTTATTTAAATTCATAAGCTGGTAATCCAGATGGAAAGAGAATATTGAAAAAAAATCCGATTGCGGATAATCGACTGCATTATCATTGCTTACTGAAGGCCCGTGAATCATATTTTGACAATCAATATAAAAAAAGCAAAGGCTCGACATTTCAATTTGGTAATACAATATTTTCGGCAGAAATAATTTCATAGATTTCTTGTAGTCGGATTTCAATTAATAACCATAAAAATATATGACTGTGTAGCAAACCTCATTTCTGCCACTAAAAATTGTAAATTCAATTTTTATTATTGTAAATTTCATTAATGGGATACATTTCCAGAACTATGAAAATGATTTAGTTAAAATTTGAAACAAATGGAGAAAAAAAAAGTTTACCATTGTAAACTCTACGGTGCTAACTACATATCGTTGGATTTTCAAACTTCCCTAGGATCCACATGTAGCACTACATATAATAATTTAATTTAATATAAAATAATTTTATTAACAATTTCCAGTTCTATATAACACCGTACCTTTGTAACCTCACAAGCAGTACTCGACACCTAACGGACATTTTTCAGACTTCATGGTTATCTACATATTTTCGCTTTTTTAAAATAAGTAAATCAGTAAATATTATTATTGCTAAACCTTCCTGAAACTATAATGATGATGTGGATGAAATTTGGTAAAGATTGGTTCAGTAGTTTTCGCAGTTAGTGATCACAAACGAAAAACGACTTATACTTTTATATAATAGTATAGGTATAGATATAGATTTAATTATATACTTTATGGGCCCCAGATCAATTAGTTATGATAAAATTTCAATAAACACTCAATATTACAACGGAAATTAAGTAAGGCAATGAGAATCATACAGAATCCTCGTTACCTTTAGTCCGTGAATATATATAAGTCTAATTGTCATAACTACGAATCCAGTTCCACCCAATAATCATCCGGGTAGGATAAAAAGGCAGCCTATTATAAAATTCTATATGGAGTCCAAGCTATGGCCAGCTTCTCTACTCATAATCTGAGTAACTGTACTAAAAGGTTCTTACAGCCTCCAATTGGTTCTTAAACCAGTGATGCTGCTGAAAAAGCAGCACTAGGAACTCTATGGACCTGAATTGTTAGATTTAGTTAAGGGATACTATTAATAGGATTGTATGTTATTCATAGAGTATGATTAATTTTTAAAATTTTCTTTTATTTTTAATATTATTGTTTTTTTTAGTTATTTATATACTTCATATTTTATCTTTATATATTCTATACTTCTTGAAATAATTTAATTACCCTCATTTGTTTGTTAATTGAGGCTTAACGTCCTTATGTTCTTCAACTAGGGAAAGAAGGACGGGTTATCCTACAAGTTAACAACCTATTCTAGCCATGATAGAAAGTTCCAGATTCAATTTGTACCTATTTAACCCGTATATTGAAATTCGACCGTTTTGCCTTTATTTGATGCAGAATTAAAAAAAAAAAAATCTCATTCGGAATTCTTCGAGACAAACGACAAAAAAAAAAAAAAAAAAAAAAAAAAAAAAAAAAAAAAAAAAAAAAAAAAAAAAAAAAAAAAAAAATATTGCCCATAAGCTAATTTTCGAAACTCTTGAAACAAAATGAGTCATGGCATAATTGGAAGCAAAATTATAAAATTAGACAACTCGGTCTAAAATTTAAAAATCTACATGTTTGGCTGTCTAAATTTAGGCTGATGACGTGAAATTTGAACGCAGTTGACGAGATAAACAAAGTCAAATTATATTACTTTTTATATTATAAAAATGTCATCAAGATAAAAAATATGTTATAAATTAATTTTATTTGATGAAAATATTAATTTTGGAACAAACTTTACACAATCGTGCGTTATAGCCACCACTAAGGAAGGTCAATAAACAATACAACAAAAATATCGATATTTTTCTTTTAAAGTTCGATATTTTTCCATACAAATATTTGTCGAATCGATAAGTAGATTGCGATATATCGTTTTCTCTATATTATAAAAATACGAATATGGCAATTATTTTCCAAAGCAGGGTGAACCCACGAGGGATAAAATTTGAGGAAGTTACCTACAAAATGTGATGATATGTTTAATTGTTAACGACATACTATTGATATCTGATAAACTAAATGTACAACTGTACACATCATGTAGAAAGTCAAACATGCAATTCAACATTCTACTGCTGTTAAGTATCTAGGGATTTGTAGTTTCATTTACCATGATGCAAAAATTATTGTTTCCTGTTCGTTTATGTATTCCCTCAAGTGGATGTTCACAACAGTCTTTGAAAATAATTTTTTCTTAGGGCGCTCTCTAAATAAATGTTTTGTTTAGTGTAGTTTTGCTAAAAAGACTTGAAGGCTTAGAATGCAGTTTATTAAAAAAAAAAAAAAATATTGGATGCGACCGTGGCGTAGCGTAAATTGGTAAAAAAAGTGGTTGTTGTCTAGTTTTTTTTTTGTTGGAAAATAATGGAGGTAAATGTTATTGTTGATAACTTAAAAATAAATCACAACTTTTCTCAAAATGGAAAAAAAAAAATTAATATTTTTATATTGATATTTTTATATAATATCAAATATCAAAATATGTACTTTCGATCACTTAAAATCTGTAAAATTTCGAGCTATTCCGGGCCAAAAACATGTAAAGAACTACTCACTAGTAGCACTTCAATAAAAGTTCTAAACTAGAACGTCTCTTGGCCATTTTCTTTTCAGAGGACTCGAAGGATGATCGGGAATTCAGTGTGAGGCAAGTTGGGATACTTTTGGATTCGAGTCGATTTAGAGTTTACTATGAAAGAATAGGTATTCACTTCGGGACAAATAAGCAACATAAGGAACATTAAGATCTTTATGGATAATTTTGTTTGTGACAGAAATGATTGAGGATAAGAGAAGAATCGGAAAGTTTAGCTCTACCCATTAGCTTAACTCCGTATGTCCAAATGGGTCTAATTTCTGTCATTTAAATGAGTATTTTGTAATTTAATGGGAGCTTTGAACGCGTGGTGTCTAGTAAATGTTGGAGTACTTGAAAACGACGAGCAGTTTCTTGTCTCATAAGTCTAATATGTACTTTTAAATTTAAAAAAAATGTAATCCTTATGTTCCCATTTAAGTAATAAAATAAATTAACTATAACGATAAAATGAAGAGGAATATCACTGTATTTTTTATATGGAATATTTATAAAGGCATTTCATAAAAATACTATTGTCCTAATAGTCCAGTCCATGAGCGCTGAAATGAGGGGCGTAGTGTGCATGGAATATATGATTATTTTTGACTTTATAGCTTCGTTAGGAGTAGTTAGAAGGTAAACATAATAAAAGTCCCCGCACCTGGGGGGTGAGCTAACGGTGGGGGGGGGCGAGGAGAAAAAAATTTCAGAATCAAAGTTGTAGAGCATTAAATTTACTTAAATCTTATATATACGTTTCTGACACTTGAAGCAAATTTTAGACAAAAAGTGAGGTAGAAACTATTTTTTTTTCTCGAAAAATTTTTAATAACGTATATCTCGAAAACCATTGAAATTTCGACAAATATTTTAAGAAACCATTTTATAGTAAATTTAATTAGCTTTAATTTTGATTTGTTAAATATTTTTCTAGAGCCCACCGTTTTCGAAATATAATCAAAAAACCCAAAAATGGGACTTCTCTCCCCGCACCGTTAGCTCACCCCCAGGGGCGAGGAATTTTAGTATGTTTACCTTTTAACTACTCCTAACAAAGCTATGAAGTCAAAAATAATCACATATTCTATGCACTCTACAATGTGTTTATTGAATGGAATATATTTATTGTACTCATACGTTATTCTTAGGGGACAAGTTGTCCCAGAATAAATTTCATTTTGTTCTTCTTCTTAGAAAAAAAAAAAAAAAAAATCACGATACATCGCTATATCATGTATCGAGATTCAGATTAAAACAAATGGGGATACGGAATATTGATGTTTAGGTCTTAAACGAGGTCGAAATGTTCCTTATGTCCTAAGGACTACTTTGTTGGGTGAAACAAAAAGCGATCTGTTTTACAAAAACCAAATCAGGATTGTGAGAATTTACGTTGCGATAATAGCGGAGATACATTCTGACGTCGGTTAAGAGTGAAACGTAGCCATAAAATTGGGCGATACCATATTACTTAGTGAGGTAAGTCTTGTTTTTTTCCAACATCTTAGGTGACGGAATAGTTGTTTCTAAGTTAAAAAAACAAACAAATAAAGAAACTCAGAAATATACTAAAAATAAAATTAAAAGCAGCCAATTCTCTCTTCACGTGCAACCGACGCAACAATCGTAAAAACTATTTTAACTTCAATGGCACTTTTCCAAATGGTCCTTCGCAAATTTTAGGCACCTGGATTTGAGAATAAACAAACACTGGATTATTCCTTTAAAGGCACACTTCATCATATTTTAAAAATAAAAGCGACAATGATCGAGGTGCGTTTGTTTTGAACTCGTCAAAAAACGAACTTAAATAATTACTTGCTAATTAGGATATTTTTAAACTGAGTAGGCTATTTTTTATCGCATTGTTATTTTTGAACGGCCTTCGCTTGAAAAAAAATTATTTTCAACCGAGTAACCCCGTTTCCTATTTAGGATGATATATCGTCTCATTCCGTTTTAAATTCCGAGTATGATTCTCGACATAATTTTTTCAGAGGAATAATTAAGTTAGATTAATTGTGTTTTGCAACAATTAACAAAAAAAAAAAATGAAAACACCTGACAACGGCTTCCAACAAAATAAATTCGGAATCCTTTGATAAAAAATAATTTACAAGAGTATGACCTTCATTTTTTAACACTGGTTCATGTTTAGTCAAGAAACTTACTTCTTTACACAAATACATAAATAAAAGTATTCTTAATAAATACGTTATTCAAAATAAATCAATTTTATTTTTAAAATTTAAAACTCTTACCAGACTTAAAGCTCCTAATAAATTACAAAAGAAATATTTGAGGAGGTAACTTTCAAAACGTGTTTTGTCACAATAATCCCACTTTCCAGCGATAACTAAAAACGTATATTATGAGATATTATTACCCTTCATAAAAAAAGAATTCCTAATTAAACTTAAAACATCTAATAAATCACATTACAACAAGGATCAGAAATATTCTTTACTCCTAAAATTAGGATTTTTAATTTTAAATATGGACAAAACACGTTTTGAAGGAACACAGTGGACAAAACACAGTAATGAAATAACAAACGGACAAAACACTATTTGAAGTGGCTATGTTTTATTTTACAGAAGTCACTGTTTGCTCAAAAGTACACAAAATAAAAATTATAATTATATAATAGATGATTTATGTTAATGACACTCATAATTTTCGGGGAATATTTTCATTTTCTTAACAGCCACTGGTTTTAAATATGTAGTCCACATCTTCCATTTTCTAAACAGTAACAAGTTTCATCCTCTTCCACAACATTTTCAACACTTGGAGAGTCAAAAAGTACAACCTTGTACAAGCTTGAATGGTTTGAAATAAAAACAGGCTATGGACAAAACACACTGCTTAAAACAAACACAGTAATATTTTGTTAACTAATTTTGGATGGGAAAAAGCTTTTATTGATGGCTAATACGCATCTCATATTGTAAATATATCACATATTGGGTTCTGAAAAACAAATCTAGTGATACCAAAAACTCAAAAAAACATTTTTTGTGACAAAACTCGTTTTGAAAGTTACCTCCACATTTAAATGCCAATAACAAGACACATTTGGACATACGGATTTGATCTTTGAGGCTCCACTAAAACTTCCAATTATTCTCGTATCCAATTCTTACAATCCAAAATCCTTCATAAAATTCTCAACGCTCCTTATTTTGTCACAAGCTTATCCATAAAGATCTTAATGTTTCGTATGTTGCTGATTTGGCACGAACCAGTAACCTATCATTTCATAGTAAAGTCCATACTCACTCGAATCCACTAGTCTCCCAACTTGCCTCACACTCAATTCCCGATAACCCTCCGAGCATCTGAAAAGTAGATGGCTAAGAGACCTTCTAATGTAGAACTATTAAAGTGCTACTAGTGAGTAGTTCTTTACATGTTACTAACGTGTCATTGTAATAATTTTTCTCAATGTTGCCTGTTGGATATTATGTTTGCAGTTGTAAATATAAAAAATGGTTTACAAAATACATCTACTAATAGTGGAGACAATGATTATAAGAATAAAAGAACTATCCATCAGTATCAATAAAAGTTTTAAATTTAAAGGTCCCGGAACCATCTTTTTTTTAAGTCTAAGAATAAGAATTATGCATTTCATATACGACACTGCCGTTGTTAAATTGCAACGTAAAAAAAAAGAATGTATTTACGCAACTCAATATGCTTAAATGACACAAATATTTACATTTATGCCGTCACTGGAATGTAGAGTACACATTGATAGTGGTTCTGAAAAATCATTGTAAACATCTAGAACAAAACAAGCCCTAAGTCAATTTTTGACATCATTCATATAGCATATTATTTAATCTTGTACTGTTAAAGATAAAGTAATTTCTTAATTTCTAAAACGTAAATATATATTTTAAATAAGTATGTTCCTCACAATACATAGGCTCATTTTAAGGTTCACAGAAGCTTGCTATGCCTGTAATGAAGACAATCATAACTGAAACTAAATTACTGATACCCTATTGGGGTAATTCATCACAAACTTACGAGGCACCCTAAGACCCCTCATAAATATATAAAAAACGTTTCAGCCAATAAAACGTTTTTCGTGAGATATTATAAACAGAAAACTGTACACAGGCTTACCTACACTCACTCTTCAAGAGCATATCATAGATATGGTGACAAAAAATACTCTTGACAACATATATCCAAGGCCTAAGGAGTTGAATTGGATCTCCTCAACTGAAACCAAAGGGTACTTACTTCACTAAAGGTACGCATGATGGTATAGAACTAAATGGTATACGAACTAAAATGCAATGACTGCGAAGCAAAATACACGGGAAAAACTGGACGATCGGTAAATCAAAGAATAAAAGAACATATAAGAACATATACACTAATAAGACCCAAAATTCAAATTTCGCTATCCCTCTAAATGAAAATAACCATAAAATTAATAAAGACTCGGGAGTAAAAATAATACATCAAGTAGAAAATAACATAAAATTAAATATTTATAATTCATTAGAAATAATTAAATCGTTAAAAACCTATCCAGATTTTTGGCAGAGAATGACCAGAGTCATAAGTGAAATCCTATAGTAAACCTCAAAAAAATTAAACTACCTGCCCCTTCCCCCTTTCCAGGATGGATATATTTCAGATATCTCTTAGATCTCCGCAGATGAGTATCAATGTTTGATTTCTTGCCTTACATTTTTGAAAGCATTAGTATATATAATCCATGTAACATTGTGGTGATGTGTTGAAATTTTTTTATGTTTTAGACTGAAGATGAATAGCATTCGAAACTAGTATTCTAATAAAACAATCCCAATAGAAGTGGCAATTAATTCATCAATCCTAATTGAAAAGGATACTTTGTATACATACACATATCTTTCATGTATTCAGCACATCCCCTGATAAGTCTGAAGACAGTAAGGATTGTAAAAACTAAGTTGCTTAAAAAAAAAAAAAAAAAAAAAAAAAATACTGAAGAAATACATTTTACGGAACCGCCGTTTCTTGCAAAACGCTCAGGTGATGAATGTGACGTATTAATTTAAACATCCAAAGATTAAAAACGTTTTTCATCAACCATCACCCAATCGGCAACGGAATGCTCCATAAACAACTTAAGATACTTTCTATAAAACTTAAACACTGAAACTGATTAACAAAATTTCTTGAAATAAATAAATAAGATTGGATTCCATTTCTTTCTCTATGCTACAGTCCAGGTCAAAAATCACCTCAAAAAAATTATAATAGTTTTGGATTTTGGTATAGTTATTCACTGAAGGGATCCTGTAAAGCATTTGTAAAGGGGTATGCCCTGTAATGCTTTCATATAGAAACAATCAAGTCAAGAAGCCTTTCCCTTTGATTGCAGGTAGGACGTAAGTCGGCGATTTTAGAGATTTTTTTTTTTTTAAAAAAGCTCATAGAGAGCTGATATTTTAATAGAGAATATATTTTTTTTCCTAAGGACTTAATAACCTGGAACCCAAAAGTTGGTGCTTTGAATTATAATCTCCAGAAATTGAAAATCCCATTTTTGAAAAAATTAACAAATATGACAGGTGTTAACGCATTAAATGGGGACAATTAGGTTAATTTGTAATGCACAGTGCCTATGACTGTGCATTGGATGTGTGGTGTAATCGCAAGTGTAGAATTGAGTTAAAGTAATATGTTGATGATGATAGCTGTTTCTCGATGTGTAAGTAATTTTCCGAGATATTTGAGGGGGAAAAAAACTGTAAAAATAGGCATTCAAAACACTTCCTCTTGCTCGACTTCCAGTTGTGAGACTTTTAGCATGTCGTACGAATAAACAACTATCAAAATCGAAAACTATACAATTGTTTTTCTATATTTCCTTTTTTCTATGTTGACAATTTTAGTTAAAATTTCGCTTTAAACAATCAAAAATAATAAGCCACCATGCTCCTGGGCCCGATTTCGAGCCCGACTAAAGGTAAAATATTTTTATTCAGTGAATCGACGAGGTCGGGAGACCCTCCTTGGGCACACTCAGCCTCTATAAAGTGTGTAACCTTAATTGTTGACAAATCTTGGCGATTGAGCGTGATTCCGGCCAAATATCCATTCACAACGTTGTCACAATAACAGAGAATACTTAACGAAGTACTGACTTCAGTGACGCAGCTGAGAGAGAAGAGCTGGGGAATTCTCAGTGCCTGGCTTGTCTTTACATAAGTGGAGGGACGGGTCTGGTCGGGGGATCTCTAGGATGAATGTAAATTGTAAATAAAGTATAATTGTATTTTTAACCTTTAATTTAATTTTTACTTACTGTTATTTATTTTATTTTTTTTTTAATTTATATATTTCACCTAGATGTATATTCTATATTATTTATGTATAGGATAGTTTTTTATTTTATTTTTTTATTTTATAGTTTTTTATTATTATATCTTCTATTATTATTATTTTTTTTTCAACTTTTTTTTTTTTTTTTTTTTTTTGTAAATCATGTGTGAATGTAATCATTAAGCCAGCTATTTACTTATTGCCCATATTTATGGCAGATTGTAACAATTACTCAATAAAAAAAAAAAAAAAGTACTGAAAGCTAACTATATAGTGGATTGTATTGCTGTAGGTTTTTATTTATTTTTGGTTTACTTATCTTGCTGAACTTATATAGGCTTCTTAGTAGTTCTGGGAGACGATAACGAGGAGACGATAATTTTAAACAATGTCAAAACACCCCTCTATAGTGGAAAACTTTTGTTTTGTTCGGATTTATTTATAACTGATTTATTTACCTCATGCCCACACTCCTCTCCACTGAGCGGTGACTAGAATAACGTAACGACTCTGCCCTAGTTAGAGTACATAAGGGTGGGCGTTGAAGCGCCAACAAACATCAATAATTGGCATCATAACATTGCGGAGACGGTCCAAAACTGAAAAACGAACAAGAAGGCAGAATAATAGTACAAAATTGCAGCCCAAGGACTGACAATTGAGGATCGGATGTTGTAAACATGACGTATGTTTTTGTTTTTTATTTCAATTGTAGAAAAAAACAGTTTCATCACCCGGTCCAT
Organism: Euschistus heros; assembly: GCA_003667255.2. Taxonomy (NCBI): domain Eukaryota; kingdom Metazoa; phylum Arthropoda; class Insecta; order Hemiptera; family Pentatomidae; genus Euschistus; species Euschistus heros. The sequence goes on along the minus strand of RCWM02000370.1, from coordinate 530,397 downwards.
GCTGACCTTAAGTTGGCAAGATGGGACCTGGAAAATACATTAAAAATAAGAATGAATTTGTGCCATTTAAAAAATTTATAGAGCAATCATAATGGTATGATCAATCACCTTGAGAAATCGTCCATTAGTTTGGACAATTAACAGGCCACTCATCGTTGAAAATGCTACGCAAAATGTTTTGAGAAAGGAAAATGCTTAGGCAACAAATGTTTTATTAAATAATCTTATTATAAATGGCGAAATTGAATAAAAATGCCGATCGGTTTTTTGTGAATAACATATTTATCTTCAAGTATCATTAGATGAAGTGGATCCTTTTATTTGATTCAATATGAAAATTTCATTTTAAATAAAAAACACAACAATCTTCCTCAAAACTCGTGTTTTTCACAATCTAAAGAGTGGTACTTCCTGGCGTTTAGTGAAATACCTCGATCAACAATGAAATGACAAGGTTATCCGATTTGTTTAGTTCTCTTACAAACCTTATTACTACAAAAGCGCAATATTTTCATGATCTCCTCAGCCTTGATGTTAAATCGAAAAAAGATGATGTCAATCCTGTTATCCCAGACAAGCTAAATTCAAATTTCTCTGCTTCTACGCTAAATACTATTCTATCCCACGATTCCATTACACAATCACTAAAACCCCATAATTCAGACAATATTTGTTTTGCTCATGCATTTCTTAATAGTTTATTAGTTAAGGTTCTATATATATGAACTGATCACATCATAGGGGAAAAAGATAAACTGTATACTTCCCTAATAATATTTATAGTCGTTTAACATACATGCTTACATTTTCCCCTTCAATATAACGTCCCACCATTGCTAGACAAAAGGTTTTAGCTCAGTTTCAGCCCTATTCATATAATCTAAATCTATACTATTGAATCGAATAGAGCTATCCCAGTTATTTCCATAAGGAAACTACTCCTCAGCCATTATAGAGTAGGTTTTGAATATTCAACACAAAGCGCCTTGCTTAGCTAAAGAACTTCGGTTGATCAACAGAAATCGCGATTTTAATAATATTCGATTTCCAAGAAGATTTCAATCCAGTTGATAACAAAGTGTTTCGGATTATTTATGTAATTTAACGGATACCCAGACAGTGTCAAATTTAAAAACATTTTTATGTTGTTGGCTTGATATCTCAAGCCAAGATACGCCTCAAACTCTTTCCTAATTATATATCTTATTACCCACGAAATGTGCTCATTGACACCCTTGTGCAATAACTCAGTTAAAAATCTTGGAAACATTCTAAGATGTTTAAACACATATCCTGCGGGAATGATGTTTTCAAAATTACGGCGATGGCAGTCTACTGTTTAGAGACTAATTATCCAAAAAGCCTGTCTTTCTCTCGGATGTTATTTACCTCTACTAAACCTGAAAATATTTAAGACATATAGTTAGACATCTTTTACTTTAGATTCCTCTATCTAACCGTCAAATATAACTTCGCAATCGATTGATGTATAAAGTAGCCCGCATAAGACTGCTTTCCAAACATATATTTTTTTATTCTATTTCCAGGTGCCCATTGTGATTTCTTACCCATTTCAGCTAAGCTTTTACTCCCGTAACCTTAAAATAAATCACTAATTAGTCAAGACTCATCACTATCAAACAAAATCATTAATAACAAAGACAGATAATAGTGTTGATAAAAAAAAAATCCCGCTAGACAGTATGCATACTTTCGGTAAAAAAAAAAATTCTTTTATTTTTTTTAAAAACTTTTATTGAGTAATTATTACAATGTATCACAAATGTGGGCAATAAGTAATATAGATGGCGGATTATTTATTACAGATTACATTACACATTATGTACAATGAGAAAAAATAAATAAATAATTAGAAAACAAAAAAATATATATGTAAAATAACAAAAATAAAAAGAGAACAGAAAATAACTTGCTATACATAAACAATATAAAGTATAAAATGTGCTTATAAATAAAATAAAATAGTAAAATTAGAAAAAATAAATAAATAAAAAAGTAAATAAAAATAAAATAAATAAATAAATAAGTAGTAATAATAAAGAATAAAGCAAAATTAAATTAAAATTTAAAAACACAATCGTACTTTATTTATAATACACATCATCCTAGGGATCCCCCAGCCAGACCTGTCCCTCCACTTATAGAGGGAGAAGCCAGGCAGAGAGAGGTCCCAGCTCTTCTCTCTCATCTGCGTCACTAGTGTAAAAAAAAACCCAGTGAAGGCTGAGTGAGAGAAAAAAAATCAAATGAAAGAATTAATTTTGAAAAACAGAATGAATATTCAACATGTTTCAAAATCCACATCTAATAAGCATATATTCGCCTGTACGATCCCAGAGAATATTCGATTTCACCATACAATGAAAATGCCAATTTCAAAACAAATAACAAGACAATGATGCAAAAAATATGAATTATCACGAGAAATCTGGCAGTACCTTGTAAAAAAATTTTAAGACATAAATTTTTTTTTTTTGAAATAGTGAAAATTGAGGTTGATGCCTTGTTTTCACGCATACATAATTAAAATTTTCTTTTTAGCGAATACATAATATGCAATTATCCATCAACACCATGAACAAACCAACTTTAATAAATTTTAACAATTTTTATTCATCTAAAATAATGAAATAAAACATAAAATAATCCTTAAAATATAACAAGCAGTTGAATAATTTAAAAGAACTACAAATTAAAAAAATTACTTTTTCGAAGTTAAATATTTTTTATCAAACTTTATCATTAAAATAGTATAATATAATAAGAAATAATTGAAAAAATATGTATTTGAAGGAGTTACTTAACAAATTTAAAACGACACAATATTTTTAAATATAATATCAAATAATAATAACTTCATCACCTATAAAAAAAACCAACGGTGAAGCAAGAATCAGGTGATAGTTAATTCAAGAATTTTGGGTGTAACACTAAAAAAAAAAATTAATGATTAATTAAATAAAACCTCCATGAATTAATCAATTAATTAAAATATATTAATTACGATCACCTTCATAAAAACAAAGATATGTTTGTATATATTAAGCAATGAAGGAAACAGTAGTAAACACCTTTATAACAGAAACTTCATTGTACAGTCTAAATAATTTCTTCTATGTAAACTGCGTTTTAATTTATTTAATTTTTCCAGAAATATTACAAAAATTGAGAATTATAAACTGTATATCAAATTTCTAAACAGTTAATGAAGGTTCTAGTCCCTATATAATTTTTTTTTCGCACAAGAAACGAAATTTCTATTCATCGAACACATGTTCTGGTAATTGATTTTTCGGATAACGGGATAGTTAAAAAATTTGTGGTACTTGTGAATAGTAATGATAAGTGCAATTTTGTGAATTTTGGGTTATGGGTATCACCAGAAAGCTAATTTTTGTCTCTTTATTAGTATGGCTAAGTTATGCGGTCATTACATAAATATTCCTTTGTGAATATTCGTTTAGAACCTGAAAGTAAAACACGTCCCATTTTGCACTAAGATTCCGTTTTATAAACTAATGCAATGTGAGCTCTCTTTTTTTTTTTTTTTGTCTATTTTTTGTTTTTTTTTGTTCTTGGAATCGTTTCCACTAGCGGAGAAATTATTTTTCAATTTTCTACATGCATTAGTCTATTGGATGGGGTTTTATATGTATATTTTTTGTAAAGTTTTATTTATCCTCAAAAATGTAGTACGCAACCTATTCTGTTGTAGTTCCTCGGATCGAAAATTTGACAACAGTTTCCTTATCAGAAATTTAATGGAAAATATTATTTTTTATATTAAATTTGTCGCTAGTACTTACAGTTTAGGAGCTATAAAATTATTTGTTGTTTCGTGCGCTAATGCAGTAGATTATGTGTACAATTGTTTGTTATTGGGGCTTATTGGTGAACTCTTACTAGAGGGGGAAAGAACAGTTATCCTATAGATTACCAACCTACTCTAGTCAGGGTGAAAAGTCAAGATTCATTTCACTGGGTCCACACAGAGATTCGAATCCACGACCTTCTGCACCAAGTGCGCTGAGACCCTCGCCCTAACTCCCTCGGCCATCAAGTACCCTATGTATATAATAAATTACCACTTAACACGTTTTACACATAAGAATTTAGAGTAATTTGTGTTTCGTGCAAACATTTTAAAACAATTGTTAAAAAACAAAAAAAGATAAAAATTAACAACAATTAAAAGGAAAAATGAAGGTCATGAAGATAAATGATTTATCAAAAGTTTCAAGTCTTAAAACGGGGATTTTATCACTTGTCGATTTAGGAAAAAAATTCCAAACTTTTAATTGCATTTTTTTAAAAATACGATTCACAGGTGACACAGAAATAAAGTTGATTTTCTGCTTACTCAACACTATTCAAAGCTATCACATATATACCGTCATATATGCGCTAAAAAATTGTAAGTATTTATTATCCACAGAGGAGACTCATTTAAGTTGCCTAGTATAATGCTCAACAAACGCTCCACTGTCCTTATTAATTTTTCACGGATAGTAAAATTGTTAATATCTCCTCAACACTTTTCTGTTTTTTTTTTCTTTCTTTTTTTAGAAAGAATGAAAATGAAAAGAAAAAATTTATTTTATCATATTTTTTGTAATATGGTTTGTACTTTGTTCTCCGACCTTTAAAATTTCAAACATTCTATAATTTGATATTTTTATTGGTCACTTCATCTTCCAATTATCTGATATTAAACTAAATGAACATCTTATAAGTAAAATAACCATTAATCACTATTAAAAAAAAAAAAATAGTGAATTCGTTTTCGTTGAACATAAAAAAAATGTCTATTGATTCTGAAAAAACAGGATTGGTTTTTAGCAGGACATGGGTGAAAAATTTGCAACCATTCTATGAATCGCCATTTTCAAGTTCGATATACAGTTTCTATTGTATTTTTAATAGTTCGTAGAAAGGCTACTTCAATCGAAGCAATGTGTAACTTTATGAGACATTAACAAAAGATATATAATTTAACGAACGGTAATAAAGCCTGATAACAAAGCTGGTGTTTCGTTTTAACTTGTACATTCCTTGCCAATAGATACCATTTATTCGTCAATAGTGTAAATTATTATAGCTTACAATATTTTAGAACTAGTTTTTAAAAGTGTATTCATATTTTCAGAATAAATTTATAAGAATGATATTTTATCGATATCTCAACTAATTGTAAGTAGGACTTTTATATCATGAAATACGAGTTAAAGTTTCGAAAGATCTGGAATGAATTTGATTTTTTGATTGAAACCATTACTAATGATCAACAATGTCTGCGTAGTTTTATTGTAAAAAAACAAACAAAAAACGAAACAAAAAAAAATCAAAAATAGAATGATAATAAATAAATATGTACTTGGCAAACTTATATATATAGGTACAATAAGAAAAGAAGTGTACAAGCCGTTGTTTGTATATGATTAACTAGAAAGTCAGAACAATAATCAGAATATTTAGTCTGCAGTTTTTAATTTCCATATTCTGACGAAAATGCTTAAATCATAATTAAGAAACAAAATGATAAGCAACGCGAAATGTAAATAAATTGAATCCACCATTTTGAATTTTTAAAATGTTACATCACTTTCGGAATTACGGGCCTGCCTCCTAAATCGCTGAACGTTTTCAAATAAATCGGTAAACTAGAAATTTTCGTTCCATACTTATGCTGTTACATAAAAGGGCAAGCCAATTTTCGTATGTAATGGTAATCGATAACCACAATCCAAATTTTATTTATCCAAATAACTAATATAACAAATTTTAACTAAATCATCTTCATAGCTCAAGGAAGTTTATCGATACTGAAATTTACTACTTTTTAATTAATTTATTATTAAATACGCAATTATATGTGGATAATATTAAATCTCGAAAATTGATAGAGCGCCATCTTACATGAGAGGTTACAAAGATGCGGTGTTATATAGAGCTTCAAAGTGATCATAAAATTTACTTATATTCAATTAAATTATTAACAAAATATTTAAATGTGAGGTGCGACGTGTGAAGTTAAATAATTGACCGATAAGGGGTACCATTTATCTAGGAAGGTTGAACAATAATAAATTTTACAATAGTAAATATAAATAAATAATGTTCATTTGCATACTTCGATACAAGGTTTTTCGATAAACAAATAAAACTAGTTAAAATGATTTAAGTTCCTTACCCATGAGAACGGTCAAAGCCGCGATGTGGGATACCAGTCTATTACCTTTTTAATCCATAAAATCTTACTCCGAACTCATAACAGACAGAAAAATTACAGAAATAGTAATTAAATATGTGTATTCTCCAAATCTGTATTGTTAAGTTTCAAGACGCCATATTGGAAATTCAAATATGCTACGTCACTGTAAAAATCAAAAATGAGTTATAAATTATATTGGTTGAATCTAATTTTAGAGAGGAACAGTGTGTTATTAACATATGAATGTGTAAATATTTATCTTTAACCTTTGATTTTATTTGCCTACTGGCTGTTGCCTGCAATTGAAATAAAAATAAAATTTCAAAGGTTAGTCAGAGGAGGCTTGGCACTTTGAAACCAATCTGAAGGCAGAAGTTAAAAATATCAATTCCAACGATCAATAGCCCAATCGATAAATTTCTTAACAGGATACTTGTTGAAGAATTGCGACACATTCAAAAACTGCTAATGGTGTTTTTTTTTCCTACAGAGATATGGGTTAATGTTACGTCAGAAATGGGAGTGTCGCAAGAAAGCGGAGGCTCGACCGACACGGCGGCTCCTGATTGGTCGGTTGGGACGAGCCTCCGCCGCTACTACCTGTCCTGAAAACATCTATCCCCCTACTCTATTAATAGCTAGAGGAATTAACAGTACTTTCTCGGAAGCTGCTTCCACTCCGGCCTTGGGGGCTCGCCTGGCAGGTCCCCTCAACGGGAATTGCGCAATGTTTCCAGTCTCATTCTGCTGGAATCGCAAAATTCCCAAAGAAAGCCGCCATGGAAATGTACCGGACGGGTTTTTTTTTTTTTCGGTGACTCAACTTCTTAAGCATAAGGTCATTCACATGAATGTGACCAATGACCAAGTACCATCTATATGAGATCGAGCACATGATATGATTAATTTGGGGAATTTCGACTATTAATCCTCAACTTCAAAATTATAAAAAAAAAATATGAACAGTTTAACATGAATTATATGTGTCTGCTTCATTTTGAAAGATATTAACTAATACGACACATTGGTGAAACTAAAGTGTTCCAAGTAAAACAATGAACAATTTGTAATCTTAACCTGTATAGACTTGAGAAATAGGCCCAGTCGCAAATTTCCCCACCACTCACACTTCCAGAATCACTAACTCATGAAGCGATTACCAGTCAATGTAGTTTAAATATTATTAAATAGGCATGAATAATTAGGTATAAAAATACTCATTCAAAACCCCTCCAAAATAAAGAGTAGGGAATTTCTGCTTCAATCTTTTTTAATCTAATAGAAATGGAAATACAATTGCTTTTTAACTTATTAAAAATTATTTTGAAACATTGTAGGTTATTGAAAAATTCTCAGGAATCACAAAGACATTAATTTAATTTTGAAGAGACTTAGTAAATGAGATTACTATGAAATCCTAATAACATTATATAAGATATGTCCACATCAATGACGCTCCGCAATGTGTGTAAAATACTAAAAAGGAGCTGGTTGAGAGATCTAGAATAAAACGAAATATTGACAAGATGTCGCTGGGAAATCGTTCTCATCTTGCTCTCATGCCTTAACCATATCATTGCCATTCCCTGGTAGTCAGTTTTATATTTTTAAAGTTGAAAATATATAAAAATAAATAAATTTTTCTAAAAAATAGAAAATTTTAGAAGATATACAAAACGAAATAGCTTTAATCAAAATAAATAGTTATCATGTTTGGGCATTGTGTGAATTCAGTCAGTGTGTATATATACATATTGGGATAAAGGAATAAAAAAAAAAAAAAAAAAAAAAAAGATTTGCAAATAAAATATGGCATTAAAACAGGTTTAAGCTTTGACTTACAAACTGGTTATTGAACTAAATGCTGAGTTTTTTTTTTTTTTTTTTTAGGAGGTGGAGGGGATTTCCTAATCGATTAGTAACTATTTGAAAAAAAAAAATTAAATCTACAACTGGTTTAAAGCTGATTAACGCTAAACTTAAAGTTAAAAATAACGTTCATTAGGTGATTCAAAATTTTAACAATATACATAATCCAAGACATTTATAAAATATTCATGTTATTAAAAAATAAATTTCATATTTTCTAAAGTAGAATTAATGACAAAAAGTTTATTTGAACCTTTATCCTTTTTTCAAGCTTTATAATTTTAAGTTTGTTCAAAAATCATTGTGGTAAATATATAAATGTTTAAAACTTTCTTAACGTCAATAAGAACTCAGTTTCAGAACATTAAATGTTGAAACAATAATATTTGGGGAGGGGGTCGGTAATATCTGTGAAACACTTCTACAAATAATAGAAGAGATAACCTTTTATTTACAATTTACAACGCCTTTATTTACAATTTACGATCTCTTCTATTTACAATATATAAACCAATAAATACTTAGCATTATCAAATTATAAAATTTAACAACCATTGTTTGAAAAATATAGTTAATAGTGTCTTGAAGCGTGACGTATGTTTTCAGAATAGATACAAATGATAAAATAGAGAATAACGAAATATATTAGATTTAAAATTTAATTTATACCCGATTATAAAAGATCTAAATTTTTAAATAACATATGTTATTTATGTTATAATTATAAGCATTATAAGCATTAACCTGACATTTTTTTGATGTATTTTTTTATATAGTAATAAATAATCGAAATGGATTTTAACATTATTCTTTTATTTAAAATATGAATAAACAGAAAAGTAATTTCAGTTATTACAAAACAGTACACCAAAATTATGGTTTCCTAATTTGTATCCAAGTGAAGCCGGTGTTTCTCAGGGCAGTGTCCTGACCTCTACAATTTTTTCACTCCTGACATCCTACTACCCAACTGGATTCATAAGGCGGTGGTTATGGGTGGTCTTCTCAGTGATAAATGCAAATATGGCTATGGTAAAGTGTTGTAATCGTAAAGAATTTCCAACACTATTATTTTTTAAGTATATGTTGTAATGAGAATCAATTTGAATGTAAGTAATATTTCTAAATAAATCAGTTTTTAAAAAAATGTGATAGTGAAACGAGGTGTTATTTTCAAATCGAATAACTCTGAGCTAATAAATAATATATTTACCGAAGTCTTTCAATATCTGAAATGAAATGGTCCGCTAACACTTTACATAATGGATATATGCAACAGTTAGCGAATACACAAGGACTCACTTTAAACAATTCTACCAAAATTTACAAGAAAAGGTCAACTCACTAATAGCAATAACAACCACACGTCAATAAGCATAGATGAATAAATTAAAAACATCAAGATATATTTACATCAAATCTTAGAATATAAATTACAAACCGGAAAAACACTCACCATCTGGAATTTCACATCAGATCAATCCAAACTCAAAAACATTTCTGAACCGGATGTTAAGAAGCATCGTTATACGCGGCAAAGAATTAATAGTCCATCCATTATTGGGACTTTCCAGGCTACATCATGGCGATTTTGCGGAACTTCTCAGGTTAATGGGATTTTCGGAAGTCGGGGAAGTTTTCTAAGCATGATAATACACGCAATTTTCTAATGCAAGATAGTGCTTCATGCATTTCCGTTTGTAGGAAAACTAAAATCGACTTAAAATATATCAAACTTTAATATCCATGATGGGGAAGATAATATACACAGAATGGATATCAGAAGAAGTAAAAAATAACTAAAAATAAACCTAAACGAGAGATAATGAACAGAACCTTCCTTGCCAAGCAAAACATTTAGAAAGATTCATTTTCGAACATTAAAAAAAAAGATAAAAATCTAAGGAAAGATGACTTTATTACCACACCATATACTCCGATATTTAAAAGAAAAAAAATACCGAAAAACGATGTAAGATATTCCAAACGCAATGGAAAAAAACTTGGGAAAAAATTAATAGTAACTAAAAATATTTAATTTATTATATACAAATGCTCAAAAATAATAATAATCTTTGATAATCATAAAAATAAATAAACAAAAGGGGGAAAAATTTTGTTTTGTTTTTTATATAGTTCTAAGTTCAAGAGTTACAACAGAGCATAAAGTGGATTTTTTTTTTTTTTTTTTTTTTTTTTTTTTTTTTTTTTTTTTTTTTTTTTTTTTTTTATGCGACTTTGTACTTTTCAAATCTTTAATATGTTTACAGTTACCTTTAATTTTTTGTTTACTAATACTTTTTATTTAAATCTATCATATCCTAATTATTAATTTTTAGTGTGTAACGAGATATTAAATATGCAATCATGAATTCTTAACGGTAGTCTTAAAACTCAACGGATCGGTGAAAAAGATCGAATTAACGAGAGTTCGAAACTGTAGAACGCCAACATTGGAATGACATGAAAGGTAAAACAGAACAATAATGAAACTTCATCATGAAATGATTTTGATTTTTGGGGTATGGAAAAAAAAAAAAAAATAAAAAAATAAATCAAATATGATCGTGTAGAATGGAATTACTTAAGTCGAGGGATGATAGTTCATTTTGGAAAAACGAGATAATAGTTTTCGTTGTAATGAAAAACTTCAATTAAGCAGGGATGCCTATTTTGGGGGATGCCTACAGAAAAGAGGGGAAATAAAATTTAAAAAACACTGTATAGTTATAATCAAAATTTGTTTAATTATTATAAATATACTGACGTGCAAAAAAATTCACATCATTGATTTTTTTAATTTCTTAGCTTAAAGTTTCATTATGTTTTCAGGGTTTTAGGACCCTTCCGAACTTTAAAGATATCACACGAAACTTATAAAAATTATTAAAAATATTAATTAATTTAATTTATGTAAAGTTTAAAATTTTAAGTTATGAAATTTAAAATTAATATAATTTATTACAAATTTTTATTATACGGAGCACATATCTCAAGAATGTATTGTAAATTACATTAAACCTATACCCAATTTAATGCGAAAATAAACCTTTTTAATTTAATAATTTTAATCATTTAAAATTTTTATGCCTGGCGGTGTACACATAAGACTAAATTTAATAAATCAATTATTTATTTATTGGAGATTTTATGAACTAAAACTTAGAATTCAGTAGCATATTATAATATTTTTTTGGGTTGAATTTTGCTTCAACAGACTTCAATTGACCGCTGTGATTTTCGGTTGAGACCAGCTGCGATATATCTTATCAGCATTATAAGGTACAAATCGATAAACCACTACAAGAAAATAAAAAATAAAATAAATATTGATAACAAACCCGAGAGCCAGAAAGAGCATTCTAAAATTAAAAAAAAAGAAAAAGTTGCATCATCAAATAATACTTATCAGTAACCTATAGAAGTTGAGGGTGAACAAGTCAAGTGTGGAGCTCAATTATAGAAAATAAATAGACACTCGATTTTCAACTTATTACCTAAATGTTTTTATTTGTATATATTTTGGTTAATCTTACTTCAGTACTTTTTCTTTTAATTTTAACTTCTATTAAAACAATTAAACATACCGAGGAAACAAAATGTAATATTATGAATTATTTTTATTGAGGAAGACCTGACTTAAATAAGAGATCTCGACTTCTAATCAAAGAAATTTAATTTCATTTTATGGGTGAGAAAGAAATATAATTTATTACATTTAAATTTACAATTATATCTAGTTTTATTTATTTATTTGAGAGTTTTTATTACATCAATGATTGATTTTTTGTATATTAAATTATTTTTTTTAATAATGATATTCAAGATGAAACAGGCAACTTAAAAACGGCTGTTGTCCAGAACGTGAGGGTATTTTTATATAGCTAAGTGGAACCAGGAGGATCTCACGACTAGAACGGCCTTCTGCTGATATAAAAGAATAGTTAATTATCTATTTTAACCGTAATGAAACCTAGACCCAAGGCAATAGTGGATATAGATAATAAATGTAGTAAATCCTGAAAATCCCACCTCATCGAATTTCTCCATTTTAAAATACTTTATTATTCATACTGCTTTTAATCAAAACGTTTTAAGGTATTACCCACTAATCCATAATAAATCATATGCTATACTTACATATCTATACTATTATAGAGGACAAGCAATTCTTCGTTTATGATCACTAACCGCGAAAACTACTGAACCAATCTTTACCAAACCAAATCTTAACCACGTCCTCTTCATATTCCAAGGAAGGTTTAGCAATAATAAAATGTACTGATTTTCTATTAATTTGTTATTAAAAACCGATAAATATCTGGTGCGCAGTGAAGTTTGGTAATCTGCCGACAAGTAAAAAATTCAATTCAAGAGAGGGTACAAGGATACGGTGTTATATAGAGCTATGGAATTATAATAAAATTGAATTATTTTCAATTAAACTGCTTTTAAAAAAAACTATAAATATGTGATGCGACATATGGATCCCAGTGCAATTTAAAAATCGGCCGATATGTGGCTCTAGCGCCATTCTGCAACAGAGATTACAATGCACACAATGGAACCCAACTGCATCTAATTTTTAATACAAAATCTTCATAATTCTAGGAAGGTTTACATTAATAAAGTTTACTATGATAATAATAATAATAATGATTCAAATGTACAATATTCAGTGGCAGAAACAAAGTTTGTCACACTGTTATTTACTTTTAATGTTATAAATTAAAATCTAACCAGATGAATTCGATAAAATCATTACCAAATCATAATTTTGACCCTTTGCTTTTTGATATTGTGTGTGTAGAAATATGATTCATGGACCTCGCGGATAATTTAATTTGTCCTCTCCTTGCGTAAATAGCCTAAGTAAGTGTTAAAATAAATATCCTCAACAATAAGTTAGTTGGCAGCATAAATTTTATTTTAGCATAATATTTCAGTTGACTTTATCCAGTTCTAAAGCAGATACAATAAAAGCATGTTTGTAGTCTTCAAATATTGAACAACTATAATTACAAAAAAAATATATATATTATAGCTTATCTTGCAAGAGGAGACTCTGAATTTCCAAATCAATTACAAGAAAATTGAAAAATAAGCAGAAGATATTACTTTAAATGAAGAAGTAGGTAAGATAGTGAGTATGGTTAAGGATTTTATTTATAAAATTTATTCAAATGTTTCAGATTTATTTAATAAACCCTACTATTGTTTGTACAAAAGACCTATAATTTCACTAAATGCTATGGCCAAAAAAAAAAATATATACCTAAAACCTCAATCTGTTAAAATTATCTTATCATAAATTAAGTTCTTACCTTAATAAAGCGAGGTTCTTACCTTAACTAGGGTTAACAGGTAACTTTCGATGAATTTAAAAATCCAGAAACGCGAAGTTTTAAAAAATAATAATTAGCATTAAAATTATATATTACATAATATTTATTATCAGTGATACAAGTGACACGTAATTCAATGACGTTTCACCATTTATTGACCCAGATATCGGAGACATACTTCTATTTGATGAGGAATAAACTAGGTTTAAAGGTTATCAAAAAATTGAGATTAATTGTATCGGTAAGAAAAAGAATTTAATTACTAAATCCATAAAAAAACAACAAGATGTTCGCTTAGCGGTTAATGCAGGTGATTACGGATGGCTTATGCACTCGACAGGTTTATAGTGTTCGACTATCGACAACGTAGACATTGTTATATCATGGTTCTTATAAATGTGAAACCCAAGCCATATCGCGCTTATGGCCAATGACAAAAGATATAATTTAACTTACATCATATATATTTGTCAACAAACAATAAGTAAATTTTTCATTAGAAAATAAATGGTTTAATTTACATCGCCATGATTCTCGGCTTAGAGGATATCCGCGATTAAAAATACAACTTGAGGCTTTCATGGAGCTTCTGAAGATAGAAACCTGATTCATATATAGCAGTGCTTAAAAAAAAGTATCCTATATATATTTATTTATTTTACACTATTTATATTTACAACTGTATACAGTAAATAAAAAAGCGGCACTTTAATAAAAGTTATATATTAGAAGGTTCTGAAGTAAGTTATTGGGAATAGAGTGAGAAGCAAGTTAAGAAACTAGTGGATACGAATGGGGATGTAGGAACATGGAAACATTTTGTTTCTCGTTTGGGCCAAATCTGCAACATTTAGGAATCTTAGATCGTTGTGGGTAACTTTGTTTGTGACACAATAAGAAACATTGAGGAATATACCAAGAATTGTATAACATGATATATATATATATATATATATATATATATATATATATATATATATATATATATATATATATATTTTAATAGCTATTTATTAATATTGACAACTGATTACATTAAATACAACAATTAAATTTAAGGAAAATTAATACAATGACATGTAAAGAACTACTCACTAGTAGCACTTCAATAAACGTTATACATAAAAAAGTTTCTTGTCATACAATTCGAAGGATTATTGGGAATTGAGTGTGAATCAAATTGGGAGACGAGTGGATTGGAATAGATATGGAGTTCCTTTATGAAAGGAGAAGTGTCTGGTCTGTGCAAAATCAGCAACATATAAAACTCTATGATCATTATGGATAAGTTTGTTTGTGACATAGTAAGGAGCATTGCAGATTTTATGATGGATTTTGCATTGTAAGGATTGTATACGTGAAGAATTGGAAAATTTAGGAGCCCCAAAACTCCTTTTTTAAATTACAATTTTTTTTTAAAAACATTTATTGAGTAATTATTAAAATCTGCCACAAATGTGGAATAAGTAATATAGATGACTTCATGATTACATTCTTACATTATGTACAATAAAAAAAAAAAAAAAAAGAAATATATACATATATATACATAAAAATAAATAATAACAAAAATAAGACAAAATTAAATTAAAAGCTATAACTACAATCATACTTATTTTCCAATACACACTCATCTTAGGGTTCTCCCAACCAATCCTGTCCCACCACTTATGGAAGGACAGACCCAGCACAGAGAGGTCCCAGCTCATCTCTCTCAGCTGGGTCACTGGTGTTAAAGAAAACCCAGTGGAGGCTGAGTGAGAGCGCAATAGTATTAAACTACAAATTAATTAAATGAGTTGTAATTACATAATACTATAAAACGATAAAAACTTTTTTTTTTCATAATACTATAAAACACTGAACCCAATTTACTGTAATATGTTAAAATTATTGATAAAAACTTTTTTTTTTCCTCTGTAATTACATTTAAAAAAAAAGATTATAAAAAAATACATTAAAAAAAAAAAAAAAAAAAAAAAAAAAAATGTTACGTTTTTTTTTTTCCTCTGTAATTACATTTAAAAAAAAGATTACAGTTGATATGCTCAAAGAAAAAAAATTTTTTTTTCTAAAAAAATACATTAAAATTTCATATCTTTGGTTCAATAAAACAGGGCAAGTTGTTTGACGTTTAGAAAAAAAAAAAAAAAAAAAAAAAAAAAATGTTACGTTGAATAAAAACGTAGTATTTGAAACCAGCCTAGAATTTATATACGATTTTTAAAATAAATTATGTAAAAGTAATCAATAATAAATGTAATTGATAAATATAATAATATTAAGAAAGTATTAAAATAGGTTAATGCACAATTAGAATTTTTTTTATTCTATGGCATAAGTAGTCAGTGACTTTGTTTTTTTTTTTAAACGGACAACCTACATTTAACAGAGAATTTTAGTTTTTGAATTTTTTATTAATCTTCTTAGCAGAATTAATTTAGTAAACAAAAAAATATTGATGTTAAATCGTGATATTAGATGTTTTCGATACGATTCCATTTTAGCATTTAAACGAACCTTAATTGGAATGACCGTATAGTCTCTGATGGGCTTCTAGGTCAAACAGGGCTTCAACATACAGTATTCATATTGCATCACGTTTTCGAAAAAAAAAGAAAAAAAAAAAGATTTCTATTTCCTGGATCTTCTGCCAGAACACAATAGTTCCATAACGCCCTATGCTCAGTTACTTCAAGAATCCTTTTCGATTCAATTACATCTCATACGATGTTATTTGTATTTTATTTTTTATTAAACCTTATATGGGTTACATTCAATTTGCTTTTCTGAATCATATACTGAGGTTTCAGATACTGTTTTTCCTGGCAGCTTTGGTTTAGTTAATACATCCCCTCGCCAGTTTTAACAATATCTTCAGTACCTTAAGGTTAAATTTAAACAATTTAATGAGCAAAACAGGCAATAAGCAATTAATTTATTTATAGTGGGATCGGTCTAGACATGAAATACCTTTTTCATTAAGAATTTGAATTTCAGAATTTCTAGTAGTTTGTATAAAATCTTGAAGGTCAAGTTAAAAAAAAAAATTGCCATCAAAACAGTATAACAAATAAAACATAGATATGTATATTGGCCTTACTTCCATATGGTGCTTCTTATGTTTTAGTTTTTACATTTTATTATATGGGCCATTCTACCATTATATAAGAATTTGTAACCCAAACCGATTCTTACAAACCAACTGTAACAAGTAGGTGAAAGGTACTTACCTCTTAAACTTAAAGTAGTTTTCCTATGGTTATTGATTTGTGATGTGTTTTCATGGTTAAATTTGAATTAAAAACGTCAAAATCTATTTCCCTCATGTGTCCCATAACATGAGTTCATAAGGTTAAATGCAAATAAGTTCTCCATTTCTGCAATTATTAACTTCCTTTTTTTCTCTAGTACCCTCTGGTAAGTTGAAATATATTGAATTTTAGAATCGAAACTAAGACTAATTGCTTACAATAATAAAAATGACTTCTAATACCTGTGTCCCATGTAAATCTGTTTCTTTCACATTTTTTTAAAAAGCCCGCCAAAGCATAACCAAGATTCATTCTATTATATTTCAGGCTGGCAACATTTGCAGGAGCTTCCCGCCAAACTGAGGGTGATATAACTGACATAAAATTTCCTTAGTTAGTTGTCTCAAATTTGTGTCAGATCAAGTGTTTTAATCGCGTCATTCATAATTCTATTTTTCAATGAAAGGTAGGTTTGATTCTTGTTTTCTTTGCGTTGAAGTATATGTTTCGCATGTAGTTCAGAGTTCCATTTGTTTTTGTTTTTAAATGCATGTGATGTTAACTTTAAATCAAACTCAAAATTCTATTTCCCTCACTCCAAAAGTAAGGGAAATAGATTACAATAGGAAACATTGTAAGTGAAATAAGATAAAAAAAAAAAAAGGTTTTATATAAATTTTCACTATTTATATTAATCTAATATATTATTCATTATTTTAATCTAAAGTTCAATTTAAAAGTTTAAATTTATATTACAATGTCTTACCATTTTAATTTTTTTTCTTTCACGTTTTATGTTCAAATGTTTAATCAGTGTTAAATAATATCTTTTAATCGACTAGTTGATCTTATACTCATTAAGAATTCTTTTGTACTATAAACATCTTATTATTTGAATTGCAAATGTTTTCTAGTTTCTCCCCACTTATATGAGTTCTATCATGATCATAAATAAGCATATATACTACATTCTATGAAAGGATCATTCGCTGGTACCATTAGTAGACTTTCTTAAAGATGTTTATGAAGAAAAATTATTTTTTTACATAACGTTTTTCTAATGGAATCAAAATGTCGAAATTCCGACAAAATAACAGAATGACCCATACACAACTCTTCTGATGGTCATGATTGTTACGGGCGAAACGCAGGCATACAAATAATAATAATAAGTTGAAATGAAAATGAAATAATAAGTATGAAAATATATAGTAAATTTCTTATTATATGAAAGGGACAATTATTTAAATATACAACCATATTTCGGACTTCAAAGAAAAGAAACTGTTCGTCGGTTTCGACTACTCAAAAATTTACTAGACAAACGTTCAAAGCACCCAATAAATTACAAAAGACTTATTTACATGACAGTTACTAAACACATTTAGACACAAGGAGTTGAGCTTTAGGAAATCCTTCGTAAAATCCTCAATGCTCCTTATTGTGGCCCCAACCTATCCTTTCATTGTAAACTCTAAATCGACTCGAATCCAATAGTATCCCAACTTGCCTCACACTGAATTCCCGATAACCCTTCGAGGCTTCTAAAAAGATGGCCAAGAGACCTTTTAATGCAGAAATAAACTAAAGTGCTACTAGTGAGTAGTTCTTAACATGTTAATGACATGTCACTGTAGTGATTTTCCTCAAATTTACTTGTGAATAATGTATACAGTTGTAAATATCAAAAATATTAAAAAAAAAAATACAGAATCAGTTAAGTACTTAATAGTACTTTCCTTTATAACAACATAAACTTCATTACGAGATTTTCTCAAAGTTTAATAAAATGTTTTAGTAAAATTCGTTAGCCATGACATGCTACTGAGATAAACTAACTGATAGAATCAATAAATGATTCCAAACTTTATAAGCGTTCAAGGTAACTTGTCTTCATCAGATAAGGATGATATCATCAAATTGCTAAACAAACAATAATCAGATCAGATACACACATAAGAGATGGATAGCATAATAAAGGACGAGTTGTGGATAACATAATCATCCATCGGTAAACAAACAGCTATTGAATGGAGATATCAAGGATAAATAGGAAGGATCCTAAGCAAATGGATATCCAGTAAAGATAGAGAGATGTGAAGTGACACCTAAAAATCTAATGTTACTTTGTAATTACGGAATATGAAAAAAGTAAAGAATAGTTGAGGTAGATTTAACCCTTGAGATTAAAAAAAGAGGGTCATCACGACAAAAGACGAGCAGACCAAACCATCCAGTGGAATGCTCTGCTGAGTCATCAGATGATACAGACATCTCGATGTGTTTCAAGAATTAGTGCAAGTCTTGCACATCCTCTTGAAACACATCAAGCTATCTATCGATCTTCAGCAACGAAAATCCCAGGTTTTTGGGCAAAATGATAACAGCATCACTCCCATAGGCTCCATATGTAAAGTTGCGAAAACCATTGAGTAGGTCATAGTTTCCTCCATTGCCTATGAGATATTGGGACACAAAACTACTGAAGTCGGGCTTAAGTTCTAAAGTAGTCCTTCCCTAAAGAGTAACAGCGCAGAACTACTCGCAGCAAAAAGATTTTGCGTAAGAATGGAAAACTGCATAGGGAAGAGATCCCATACCTTAAGAGCCACCGGTGAGGATGACCTTGGGAATGATAGAATAAAACTATTAAAAAAAAAAAAGACTGTTGAGAAACCAGGGATGGAATACACATATGTTTTGCGTGATACGCTACGCTACCACTGCCAAACATGCTCAGCCGAGACGAATAGTAGGGTGATATAAATAATAATAAATAAGAAGAGGGGGTTAGGGTTCACGGTTCACTGATCTTTATTTAAATAGATAGGTTTTGGGACCTCACGTTGCGACAGCGTGGTAAACATAGGGCCAAGTCATTGCAGCCAAGGATATCCGGTAGGCAATACATAGCGCCACGTATTGCGCAAAACAAAACAACTATATCAACAAAATAAGTTAATAAGAATCAAATGAGCTGTTTGTACGCATGTAACGAAACTTGATAGTATTTTTCTGCATCGGCTAACTAGAAATAATGTTTAAGTATCATCACCCAACTGATGGCCAGGGAGTGAGAAGGTCCTTATAGGCTTACTAAAGATATTAAATATACTACCATACATATGAGGAGAAAAAGGAAGTCATCGACATTTTCAAATGAATGTTGATACAACCTGAAGGTAGATCCAAGCTATGTCTAAGTATTAATCACCTCTCAGTCATTGCGTGGAATCTTTAGAATTTAAGCAAGACCAAGTCAAAGTTTCAAATTGGGGTATATATAGGTAATACTGTCCATATAGGGTAAACCAAACAGTTATTGATACCCTTAAGGAAATATTCACACTGAAAGTATAGAAAGAATAGTTCAATAAAGTTGAAATTTGCAGTCATATTTCCTTCAATACTATAATTCAAGCTAAACAAGAAGGTTCACACCAAACATTATTACTGGAATGTATTTAACAATATAGTGGCAATAAATAATATAAAATCAGATATTGTCACCCTGTGGATATCTTATAAAATAAGGACTGAATTGAAATTACTTTTACACAGTTGAGTTGTAGGATTTAAAAGGAATTACATATATGATTTATTTTATTTTTTTTATTTTTTAGTGTGTCCATAACTGTCTGGTTTACGCAACTATATTTAAGTATTCTTTGCGAGGGTTAATCATTTTTTTTCCTCAGAAGAAATCGAACATTTTGAAATCAAGATTAATCAAGTAATACAATTAAGACAAGAATTTAAATTTTATACAAGTAACTTAATCAGAAACAGGTTATTTCGTGATTATTTTGTGTTGAAAAGAGATTTCTTTTTATGCCCTAAATATTTGTCAGTCATGACTCATCAATCAATTGATTCTTATTCATTATTAATCAAAGGTAAAAATTTACTTCCAATCTTATCAGAGCGTTTTAATTATTCTTCATAAAGAATAATCCAAGGAACACAGAAAAATTGAAAAAAAAAAAAAAAAAAAAAAAAAAAAAAATCCTATAGTTTTGAATTTTAAAAGTGAACGGGGACATCTCTATTTAAAAATTTCTTCAAACATCTCAGGACTTCTCCAAAAATGCAAAACATTAATACATACTAAGTTTTTATTTTTACTTGTTTTTTTTTTTTAAAAGGACTTTTTCAATAAATCGATACGTACCTTACGATATATAGTTTTTTCTTTTTTTTATAAAAATACAACAAAGAATTTTACATACTAAAAAAAAAAAAGTGACAAAACCTTATAAAATTAGTTTAAATAAGGAAAAGCTTTTAATGTTATTAATATGACTTTTCAAATTTTATGAAGGTTGGCTAGGAAATACGTTGCAACTGTTCCACTTCAGTGCCAACATAGCGTTATTTCTAGAGCATATGGAACCATCTCACCCACATGGAATAAACTAAATGGAAAACTTTTGTGATCTTATTTTTCCATAAGTATATGTGATATTATTGGCCAATGATATATCTTGAGTCGATATTTTTCTTATGGTACCCATCCCTACATATAGTAGTTTGAAAATAGCAATTGAATATTCCAAAGTTTCACCTGTGAATCTTTAGATATATTTTATTTGGATTTTCTACTAACATCTTATACAAATCTATCTCTCTCACAGAAAAACTACTGTGTTGATTCTTCAGCAAAAACCTTTTGTATTTAAAATTGTACCAAGAAACAACAAAACAAAAATTTAGAAAGATGTAATTTTTTTGCCTACGTTACATAGAAGCATTACGTTTTAAACCTAAAAGGTTACTTTCGACTTCAAAAGATACGTTGAATAATACGATTTAAATTTTTTTTTTTTTTTTTTTTGAACCAAAGTATGGTTAACACAATGATACATTTACCAATGTTGCATGAACAATTCATAATCGACACCAGACAAAATTAGATAATTTGTAAATAAGCAATCTCAAAAAATGTCCCATTTATTCTATTTTTGAACTTTTCGATTGTTTACAAAAGAGGAATCGCTGATTAAAAAAAATACGTGACGTCTAGGATATCTTTTAAAAAACAAGCTTATAGTAATAAATTCTTCTTATCCTTACGTATACTGATAAATATTTTTTATTATCCTATGTTATCCCTTCCTGACATTTTTTTAAAATTTTGTGAATCCAGATCGATCTTAATTAATTCTGATTTTAATTTTATTTATTTATTTTTTAATTTTATTCTATTTTTTATATAAATATATTTTTTTTAGTTGTCTGTGAAATTTTTTTTACATGATAGGATAAAAAAAAAAAAAGAAATATAATTTTCCATATGGCTTCTTTTCCAATGTAATTTTATTTTTATTTTTTTTTCCAGTGTACAGCAACTGAAATGAGTAACAAGGAAACTTAAAATAACAGCTCACAAGAATAATACATCAAATAGTAATTAAAACAATTCATTAAAGGGAGTCCAATTATTCATCTTCGAACGCCTATGCCATTGTATTCATAATTTATCAATGTACTACAGAAATATCAAGTTTAGTCTAGCATATGATTCAATTGATTGCAGTGGGTATACTTTTAATTTTTTTTTACTATTAATTGATATGTATAACTGTATATATTGTACAAAGTAAATAAAGTTGAGGGAAATGATTATGAGAAGATCTCTTGGTCATCTTTTTTTCAGACGCCTTGAAGGATTATCAGGAATTAAGTGTGAGACAATTTGAGAGACTTGTGGATTCGAGTGGGTATGGTAAGGTAGAGGTTAGGTAAAGGTAAAGGTTAGGTATCTGTTTAGGCCAAATCAGCAACATATGGAACATTGACATCTTTATGGATAAGTTTGTATGTGACACAATAAGAAGCATTGAGGATTTTACGAAGGATTTCAGATTCAGGCATACCCATGTCTCCTGCATAGTAGCCACCAGCAATATGTCGGTTGGTTCAATTGTTCATTAGCAGTGACAGATTTAAGTGCGGATCACGGCACCGTGGTCGCGTAGTGAGCAAAGGACAGTTTTAAGGTGTAATTTCGCACGTTTAAGCATAGATCAATCATAGTAGTGAAGCTTGCATTGGATAATGATTGTCCTCATCGTATGACTATATTCAGCTGGTAAAAAATAATTTGCTAGGGGCAAATGCACTCTGGAGGAAGATGGGAAAGAAGGCCGCGAACGTCCTTACTGACACATCAACAGATAGATGAGCCCTTACTCCTTCATGAACCAGCAATTCACAGGATTCTGAGGGTACATTTACTTAAACGTAAAGAAACTTTGTTATCTTTGGGTGCCAGATGACGTAAGAGCTAAGGAATCATTGTCTGACTTGGGGCTGAAAGGTGTTGAAAATATTTGATACGGGATAATATCAGTATTTAAACATACTTTCTATTGGGTCGGTGCAAAAATAATGCAGGATTATGAACCATGAAATATTTATTTGGTTTAGGCAAATGCTTCTCAAGTAAACAAAGATAATTCTCCAGTCTGGTAAATAGATCACAAACAATGGTTATTAGTATTGTTTTTCCTCAAATATTAGTTTAGTTTGATTTAAATTCTCTACGAGCAAGGACCTCTGAAATTTACCATGTCAAAACAAGGTATCCCTCAAATTTACGAGTTCGAACTTGGTCGAAGTGCGGCCCAAACCGCGTGTAACATCAATGTTTTTTGGGCTGAAGGAAGCATCAGTGAATGTACAGTTCAGCGGTGGTTCCAGAAATTTCGTCTCTGAGTTTGATCTCGAAGACAAGAAACGTCGTGATAGGCTTTCTATAGTTGATAAACCGTCTGAGGGCCTAGGTAGAAGAAAACCCTCGCAAAAGTACTCGGTACGTTGGGAGATAGGACTATAGTGTTGACTATTCAACATTACAAACCCCACAAAAATATAATTTTTTTTTGTCACATATAAAAACCTGCACTACTTTTGTATCAACCCAATATTTCTTCCCAGTGAATTGACACTTTCAATATGTCCTAACGCTTTGCCTCTTTAAGTTAGTATCAACATGTTTGACATCTTGCCTTTCTTTTTTAGTATCAATAAACACAATCTGTGTATCCAAGTTCTAATGTTTTTAAAACTGATGATGAATGTTAAATATTAGAAATTAATCTCTAAGTAGGGAAGAGTTAAGAAATTTAAATTTTTTTACAAACTATCTGGACAGGATGAAACTTTTAGCAATACTCGAAACTATTGGAGAATAAATGACAGACTTCATTGGCAACAAATCTATGAAAATAGGAATTATGGATAATACTTTAATAAGGACGTTATAAAGCATTTTTGCAAGCGAACAGTTTTGATGTTTTATTTTACATCCACCTATGACACATACTTATCCCAATTTAGTAACTATAAGTTTAACCCTTTATAAAATATATTTTTGTTTATTTAAATTAATACTTATTGCTAATGTTCATTTAATATTGATTGAAAAATAACTCTAATAGAAAAAACTGCTATTTTCTTTAGGATTTTCCACCCGGTGTCCTTCGCCCCAACTTGACATTGAATACAGGCCAAGCATAACTTATATTTTTTGCAGAGAGTTCTTGCATATAATTAATTTAAAAAGTAGGTTAGAATTTAAAATTTTACTCATATCCCTCCAAATAATAAAAATAGGGATAGAAAGGAATTTTTGTACAGCATCCATAAGGCTATTATATTGACACGAGTTCCAAAAACAACTCACACGTGAACAATACATGATTGATTCCATTCGGCTAGACTCCGATTATGTAAAGAGGAATTAGATGATCCAGTACTGAGGAATATAGTACATATTACTACTAAAAAAAAATAAATAAGATAACGGCAATTCCATTATTCTTAAACTCAAAGTATATTTTCCAAAAAACAAAGTGATGCAAATTGTAAGAAGTGTTAGATAAATTATATTAGAGCAATAAATCCTGGGATCAGGGATATCTTAAGAGACAATATTTTTTTGTTGTTTATTTAAAAATGGCAGCAACGATTAGTACTTCACATTGAATTTAATTGCATCAGTCAAATCCCTGAGATTAGCAAGAAATCGGATAAAATTTTTTTGTTTTTTTAAAGTTGCGAGAAATTGGAACAACATGTTGCATCAAGTTTGGACATAACTACGAATGTGACGACGTTGAGCGTAGTCGAAGTTGGAACAGAGTCTAGTCTGAAGAGGCCAAACGCTTTTTCATATGTTTATTTATAATCTAAGAATGAAACCATTCACCTCCGCATTTTTACAAAAATAAATATTGGGAAATACAATTATAAAAGCATGTCTAGACAAGAGAGTTTAAACTGCTGCTTAAATTCAGGGGCTAATTTCTCAGCGCGCCCGATACAATAAACCCACAGTATGGTGGTGGGTTCGAATAGCGCTTCGGTGGGTTAAAATTTATTTCTTAACCTTCCTACCCTGACTCGAATACAATATCATTTTAGATAACAATGACGGATTGCTATTATAGTTACTTATTATTATTATTTCAGATCACCATCTAGTTCTTCTGTTAATTTCTATTAACCATACGGCACACTCTAATTACATTCTGCTATGTCAACAGAACCGAGTCCACATTTAACTATAAAAAATACATATTATCCTTATTTAAGCAGGAAAATAAAATAAAATAATGTTAAAAAGTCATCAAGATTAATCTTAAATTAAATATACATGTTTAAAGCACACATCTTTTATTTATTTATTTTTTTTTAACAATTTATTTCTTGAAAAAAATATGATCGATTGTTTTTATGTACAGTTGTAAGCACGCAACTTATTATTGCTATTATTTTTCACCAGCAAAAACTTTGTATTCAAACAGCATATTTTTTCCCCCCTTAAGATTCAAAAACTTCCACTTGAAATTTGCTCATAAAATATCAAGGAAAGCAGATTAAAAATAAATAAATATAGAAACTGATTTTGCCTTGTACTCGATTAGGTCATAATCAGTGATATCCTCTAATCAATGTTTAATTTTTTTTTCTATTAGGGGACTCAATGGCCAAGCAAGATGGGGAGGGGGTTTCAGCGCATTCAGTACAAAAAGTTGTGGGTTTGAATACTACCTGAGCGGTTAAAATTTATTTCGTAGCGGACCTACGAAATGCATCTTGACCTCACTATGGATAGAATAGGTTGCTAACCTGTAGGATACCAAGTCCTTCCTACCCAAGTTGGAGTACATAAAGACGTTAAACCATACGTAAAAAAATAATAAAATAAAATAAAAAAAAATTGAAAAATGAGTCATGACGAAGATTTATTTTTGTTATAAAACACAAATAAAAAAAAGTTTAAATAGAAGAATAAAAAAATAGTAATTCCTTGACATTACTGTAGCAACATGCTTACTATGAACATGACAAACGATTCTAATATATTATAACATAAAGGCCAAAAAAAGTTTAACGAGAGACCTCCTTGAAAGCAAATTGAAAGAAGGTACAGACCGATACTGGGTCTCTATTATAACCAACATGTCACCTTCATCCTTTTCCTTTTTTATTTTAGGACATCTGCTAGTTATTTTTATTGTGAGACAAATGTGAATCAAGGGTATAACCTCTAAAAACAAAATGTATTAAAAATATAACAAGAAATTTATGAAAAAGTAATACAAAGAATTGAGGTTTAAAAGATAAGCGACTGGAATTTTCAGGAAAAAATAAATAATCAAGCAATCAGGAAAAAAAAGATTGAAAATAATATAGTTGACTGTATGATATAATAGTTGAAATATATTGTCAAGGATGTAGTCAGATATATAAACTACTCATCCAAATTTACAAATAAACTTTTATAGGAGTGCCGACGTTTCTACCTGTCTTTAAGGTCCTCTTCATGGCAAAAAAAAAACAAAAACTGGATGTGACAAAAATGATACAATGATTAACAAACAAAGTAAATTAATTTACAAAAATTATTGAAAATAATAATGACACGATTATTGAAAGAAAATAAACAATGTTAATTACATAAAGAATGTAATACGACATCAAGATAATACAATTCGTAATTGAATTATGGGTTTAATGATATAATTTTTGACATTGGCCATAGCACAACTATTTGAATTATTTTCATTCAACCAATAATTCAATTACAAATTATATCATTCAACTAGATCTTGATACCATTTCATATTATTTGTGTTATTAACATTTTTATTTTCTTTCAATTAATTACGAAATTAATACTATCCATAATTTATGTAAATCAAATTACTTTATTAATTTATAATTATAACATAATTATTACTTCATCATTTTGGTCACATCCAGTTTTTTGTTATTTTTAGTCCTCAAGAAGGCCTGCATGGCAGGCCGAAACGTCGACACTCCTTTAATTAAACTGTAATGTGTAGTTTATAAACCTGACTGCATCCCTAACCATATTCTCTAACAACTGAAAAAATAATGTCATACATACTAAATTATACAATGGGAAGTATAAGATTGGAAAATATGAAGAAATCGAAAAAGGAATCAGAAGAAAATAGATTACGGAACCCACTGCTATGCGGAAAATTCAAAACGAAAAAGAAAAAAAAAAAAAAAAAAAAAAAAAAAATGGTACCAATCCTGCCAATTTAAATTGTCTAAGAAATAGAGAAAACAAATGTTTTCAATAATTGTTACTAAAAAAAATTTCAAAACAATTTAATATGAAAGAAATCTGTAAAATGTTTACGACAAACGATGGGATAATATTTAACAGAGCATTTTGATCAAATTGAATTAATTTTTTTGAAAAATCTTATTTTTTCTTTCAATGTTTAATATGAAGTGAATGTAAAAAAAAAAAAAAAAAAAAAAAAAAAAAAAAAAATCATACCAGTTAGTTACCAAGAAAAACTGTTCGGTGATATGAAGTAGCACTCACCTGAAAAATAAAGAAAAATATAATTATCAATTTTTTAATTTTGATAAAAATATAATAAATATTTAGCATATTTCCAACAAATTTAAAATCTAATTGTATTGAGCAAAAGGTTCAGAAAATAAATCTCTTTTTATTTTTTTGCTTCATCACCAGGGAATACTTCAACTAGGAAAGAGGATTTATCCTACAGCTTATGAACCATTTATACTAAATTCATTTATTTCACAAAATTTTTAATTTATTTATTTATTTTTTTTTACATTTCGGATATCCATCAATGCGACAAATACAGCATGACATCCAGAAATAAAATTTTCAAAGATAGTGGAATGGAAATAAGATTAGCACATACAATGACAATATGGTACAATTATTCCGTAATAATAACTTGAAATAACACTATTTCACAACAAACCGCGATATTGTCCCAAGAGATTCAAAATCCCAAAACAGCAACCCCAGCCTGCCTTCATAAAATGCTGAAAGAGACCTGGATGAGGAATCTTCTTAAATTATATCGAACCTTAATTTCAAGTTTAGTATTCTGATTTCTTCCATAAGTTTCTCTAGGTATTTTCATATTTTTTTTTATTGCATTTATTGCACAGAATTTCAATAATTTATCACACAAGATAAAAACAAAAAGTTATAAATACATTACATAATAAAAAAGGTTATGTAAAAGGTTATAAGATATTATACAAAAAGTAATGATCATAAGAAACATCTTGCAGCAGAGATGATTTAATACTGGATGATTGGAAAAATAATTTAATGCACATCAATAGCTAACCTTCGAAGTCGAATTGCATAAGATGATTTCATTCAAGTAATTATGAAATCTGTAATAGTAACAGTACATTTAGCATAATAATTATATTAAAGACCTTGAAGGGTTCTTTAAAATAAAAAAAGAGGGAGACTTCATTGAAGATGGCGGACTAAGGGAAGAAGGAGGGTCTGACGAGGAAGATTGATCCTCTGGGTACAACCTAAATCAAATAACTGGAAGAGTGTCAAAAGGGAACATGAATCAGGCAGGTAAAGGGAAAATCCAGTCATCGGTACGGTATGCGTTTTCTGGAACACTGGAGGAAGGTGGACGTCATTTACCCATCGATTCCAGCAATGTACCCGTACCTGGTCAGGCATCGTTTGGATTGGCCAAGTCTTATAGGAAACTGTTAACCGGTAGCTAAAGGGAAACCAAGAACTCTTATAATGAAAAGTAATTTAGGTACCTCTACATAAGAATATGTAAATTCTTGAATCATTGTAACTGTATAAAATAAAATATATCTGATAAATTTGAGGAAGAATCATTAGGGAAACCCATGGTTGACTCCAATAAAAGAAATACATTAGAAAAGTTCAAACTCATTTCTTTTGACACCACTCGGGGGAAGAGGTATATACAAATTTAAATACAAAAATTAAATATATGCTGGTGTTTTTTTACAAATGATACACAAAAAAAAAAAAAGA
Source organism: Euschistus heros (assembly GCA_003667255.2). Classification (NCBI taxonomy): domain Eukaryota; kingdom Metazoa; phylum Arthropoda; class Insecta; order Hemiptera; family Pentatomidae; genus Euschistus; species Euschistus heros. The sequence continues at coordinate 501,339 of RCWM02000370.1, read as the reverse complement.
AAGAAAAGAAAGCAAAAGTAATAAAAAGAGTGACTATAAGGTAATAAAAATAAAAAGACAAATTAAAAGGTCTATCTATAATCTTCTGCTTCTTGCAATTTAAATTTTAGAATCAAAAGAATCAAATTACATAAATTAAAAATTAACAATTAACCATTATTCGAAATCAACACAGCTCCTAAATGGTTGGTCCAAGCTATAAGACAAACAGTAGTCTCCAATAGTTTTCTTAAAAGGAAACTGTCGAAAAATTTTCGATTAGATAACACAGACAGATCTAGAGCGCACCAAAATAGCCCCAAAACATAAATAATATAGGAAAAAAGTGACTTTTTTAATATAAAATAATACAGCTTCTATATGGTAGTTCCTAGTTACAAATGTTATATGACAGAAAATATTCCCCATTAAGTTTCTTATCAGGAAACTGTCGGCAAATTTTTGATCTGAGCAAAACTTTTTGAACTGAGTCAAAATGTTAGATTTTTGAGGGTGAAAACCTTAAACATTCGAGTGTGAAAAAATATTACATGACTTTTTTCATTCAATATAGCGCCTAGCCTAAACATTAGGTCCTATCGACAAATGACATATAATAAAAAATATTCTCGATTTAATTTATAATAGAAAACAATCGAAAAATTTTCGATCCGAGACCCACCGACAGAGCTAGAGCTTGTCAAATTGTTACATTTTTGACTGTTAAAAAAACGTTACACCAAAAAAGTATAGGCCCCCAGCCAAAAGGCATATCCAATTGGTGTGAACCAACAACAGTCCAAAGAAAAACATTGCAGAATAGCGACAAAATCATCAGGAATCTTTAAAAACAATTGAAAAAAACGAACTTGTCTCCTACGTGATGTAATACACAATTAAGATAAGAGGGTGAAACCGCGATTATCGCAAGATTTAGATATTGTAAATTACTTCTTCGACTGCGATTATTAAAACGTCTCAGGTACAGAAATGTGTCAGACTGGATTCATACGTTCTAGTTAGTCAATCAGTAAAAACACAATTATTGAATCCAAGCATTACCACCTTCTTGTAATGGATCATGTAACACACGAATAACAAAGAACAAAGAATGTCCGCTAAATAACAGGAGGAACTGTAGAAGAAGACAAGGTCCTTCCTAGAATAATGATTAATTATTTCAATTATAGATCAGTAAAGCCGCCCACACGTACATGAGATCTTACAATACCACGCACGCTGAGACATTGTTCCGCAACACCTTAACGGGAACATTGATAAGATCTCTTTGGAAATGGAATAAATTTCCAATAACAATGTTCAGAATTGGCAAATTTACTCCTATAAATATTCGAACGATTTAAGAAAGTAAATGGACAATGGGAACGTAATCCTTGACAAGTCAACTGAAGCAATCGAATCCAAACTGAAAATATCAAAACAGAAAAATACATTAGAATAAAGAATAATAATTTTAAAAGGAAAATAATATAAATATAAACAACTGATACTAGTACTGGCTACAAACTAGGCGACATGATAAGTAATGAATATTGGTAGATAATAGCCCTTCTTTATACGTAAAAATCGTGGAGGGGATGGGTCTAGAATAGGAGGGGGTGAACTTAAGAAGAGAGGGTGATTTGGAATAAGGATGGCTAAGTATCCAGATGTATGTGCCACTGTTGTAAACATAAGAGGTTAGAATTTAGGACAACTTTAGTATGGAATACAAAATAGCACTACGTACCCAATTATATACCTGTTTCACTACCGTCTGGAAACCACTCCTTCCTAAAATCAGACATGCTCTTTATTTAAGCAAATTTAACGAAGTCCCGTGTCCAACAATCTGTTCACAATCTAGTTGGTGTTGGATTTTTTTCCCAAAGATATTAGAATTAATTTCGTGGAATTTCAAGTTACTAGCTGTATAATAGCATAGTCGTATGTTTTGTAGAAACATTTAAATTTATGTTATTTCTGTTCAATATTTAAATCAGAGATGGGTCTGGCAAAAAATACGATTAATCGGGCGACTAGTCGACCAAGCCGATCATTGCTTCTCTTAGGATTCGGGCAACATCGGCAATATTCGATGATCTTCGTTTATAGCTTACTAGCCTTACTACTACAGTACATGTAGCTATTGGTTTTTACTTATCTTATTTTTCTTTTTTAACGTGGTGGTCTATAACGTAGTGTTTCTTTACAAAAACAAACTCTTTAATTTACTAAGCTTAGATAGTTATTAATTGTCCATTCTTGCCGGAAAATATATCGTTTTTATGGACTTATAAAGAAAAGTACAAAAATATATAACATGTTACTGAAAATAAACACGTGTGTAACTTGCTAAAATATCAGTATCCTTTTCGGGTTCCAACCTATATATTACATTTCAATTGAGAGTTAATATTTTTTAATTATGACACAAAAACAAAAGTATAGTAGAAGTTATCGAATTTATTTTTTGTACATATGGTCTTTCTTAATGTATGAAAATTGTTTTAAAAAAATATAGTTCCTATTTCTGGAGTAAATAACTAAATAAATAACAAACTGTAAAGATAAAACTAAAATAAATATTATAATAAATACAATAAATAATTCAATTAACCTATTTTCAAGCTTAGAAATATAGATGAATAAAATGGCTGATTAGTCGCAATTTTTAAAAACATTTAAGTGCGAATAGATCATATAACACTTCATGGGCCTGAAATAATGTACTCCAAAAATAATCAAGCGTAAATATACAAGATATCCGCCGATGACTATTGGACCGAGCAATGTATCTAAAATTCTGAGTTTTTCAAACCACGTGACTTTATTTCGTGATCATTCATTCTCGCGACCAAGGGTTTTCTTGCTATTTTATTGAGTTAAATAAAACAAATATTCCACGCCCAAACCTTGATCGCCAAAACTATGCTTTAATTAAAGAAATTCCAATGCACCTTACAACGTAAATTTAGCCTGTGTTAAAAATATTGAATTTGTTTGAAGTAGTATGAAACAACTTAGTAAAAAGGCTGTAACGAAAAATTGTACCTCACCAAATAATGTTTTACATTATTATTATTATTATTATTTCATTTTTTATTTTTTTTTTGGAAAATCTTGTCTTTCTGTTGTAAGGCCAGCAGGAATATCATCCTTCTTAGTCTTACAAGGGGAGGACACACTCAGTCTCTCACAGATCTTGTTGGCAATTTTTTAGGAGGTTCCTGGTCAAAAAATATTAGACAAGTATTTTGCCGTTCCGACCAATGGGCACTAGAAGCTGAGAAAAAAAAATAGCACTAAACTAATTTATTTTATATCTCGAGTGTAAAAAATGATCTCGACATGATTCTTGCACCAAGATTTTTATTTTTGATTGTGGATTTAAGGAAAAATACAACCGCTCCATAGATTTTGGTTTAGGTTAATTAAATTCTGAAAAAATGATTAGATTTTCAAGCAAACTACCTCTATAGATTTTTCAAATAAAAATTGACACCAGATTCTAATTCAGCAGTCTAAAAAACATTAAAAAACGTTTATTCAATAAAAAAAAATCATTTATTCACCCTCTTCCAGAGGAATTTTGCCAACAAGATCCGTGAGAGACTGAGTGTGTCCTTCCCTTGTTAGTGAGCTAAGTACTATTGACTTGAAAAAGCAATAATTATTCCTGTAATAAAATAAATAATTGTTAAATAATCTATAAGAAAGGGACGGTCCTTTAAACGCATATGGTGTACATTCTTTAAATCTATTTTTTATTTATTTTTTTAAATTTATTTAAAATTATAGCTCTAGACTTCACCAAGAATCGACAGCGATTCCGTCTACCCACCACCTTTCTTTGACAACCTCTCAGTGATTTAAATACGTTACTAATTTTTTTTTTGAGTTCGAGATAAAAGTAATAAAACGTTCTCGAATAAATTTCTACTTGTATAGTATCCTATCATAAACAACTAACGTAACATGTATAGTCTGGACTTAGCCAAGAGATTATCTATTCTAAATCAGGATGATAGATCGAATTTAGATGCCTCCTAGATTTTCTAATCTAATCATTATTATATATAATAAAATGATACTACAGTCGCAAAAGAACAGAAAGGAGTGACTATATCGAGCTTCATATCTGGATTTCGCTTTATAACAGGGTATGAGAAAAAATTATCAATACCATTTATAACTGTCAAATTAAGGAAATATTTTAAGAAAAATTTATATACATATGATTAAAATAACGATAATATTGTCAATCAATAAAAAAGTGTAAATAATGGCGAACAGATGATAGTAATTTTTGTTTTATTTACTTTTGTTACATACTTTTGACATTTGATACTACATTATCATGAATTTCAGTCGTTAGCTAGAGTTATGGGTATAGTATAATGTTGTGAAATATATATATATTTATAAATAAGTAATCAAGCTGCTAGTACTAGTATTGGTAGGATGCGGAGGAAGGTGGTTCATTTGTACAAATTACAAATCCCACAGCGCTCAGAGACAATCACGCCAACGCGAGCTATTTGCCCTTGTAAAAGCAAAATAAAAAACAAAACGATAATTTTTTTTTATATGTATATAAAATTTTTGAAATTTACAACTGTTACAAAATATATACATCAAGTAAGTACATTTGTTGATAGTGAATACAACGGCATGTTAATAACTTGTGAAGAACTACTCACTAGTAGCACTTCAATAAATTCTACACTATAAGGTCTCTAGGCCATCTTCCTTTCAGACGCCTTAGAGGATTATCAGGAATGGAGTGCAAAGCAAGTCGGGAGACTAGTGGATTGGAGTGGTTATGGAGCACATATAAAGTAACATATGGGACATTAAGATCTTTATGAATAAGTTTATTTGTAACAAAGTAAGGAGCATTAAGGATTTTGGATTGTAAGGATTGAATAGGGGAAGAATTGGAAAGTTTAGTTGAGCCCAAAGCTCAACTCCATGTGTCCAAATAGGTCTGATAACTGCCATGTATTTGAGACTTTTGAAGTAAATCGGAAGGTTTGAGCGTTTGTCTTGTAAATGTTGAAGAAGTCGAAAACGACGAGCATTTTCCTGTCGTTTTAGTCTTGTACTGGATTCCAAGATAAACGTTTGTCCAAGTAGTCCTAGGTAGCGGATCTGTTTAACAGGGAACAGTGCAATATTTTTTTCTTTTATATATATATACATATATATATATATATATATATATATATATATATATATATATATATATATATATATATATATATATATATATATATATATTGTTTTATTAAATAAATATTACAAGCTGCCTCTTAATGGGCAATAAATAATATGGATGACAAATAATCCATTTATACACTATGTAAAATTAAATAAAATAAAACTCCTCTTACTATAAAAGATAATAATATTTAAAAATAAAAAAAAATAAAAATATAAACAATAGTAAGTAATAATAAAGGAGCAGAAAAAAAATTAATAAATTAAAAAGCACAATCACACCCCAACACATAGAAGGACAAGCTAGGTCCTCAGTAATCCCAACGCTCTTCTCTCAGCCGCATCACAAGAGTGAAAATCTAGTGGAAGCTGAGAGGGAGCGCGACAGTCGAAATATCATTAAGGGATACTGTAGGAAAGGAAGTCGCAGGTTTACGACGAACTGTAAAGGTTATTTGGTGAGATTTATTTTGATTCTCCATTTTCGACACCATTCTTGAAGGTTTAGGATATGGGATTGGAGTGTTTGAGAAGCAATGAAGCGATCATTGTCACACATGTGTCAGCAGCGTAAGTGGTGAGGGCAGTGGTAGGATGAGTTGGGATGTCAGCTGTATACACCGTGTAGAGGATGGGGCCTAGGATACTACCTTGAGGAACACCGGCAGATTGGGTAAAGAGGGAAGAATAGGAATTTTTATGGTTTACTTTTAAAGTTCGATTACTGAGATAGGAACGGATAATTAGGAGGTATGTTGAAGGAAATAATTTGCGGAGCTTGTAAAGGAGTCCTGGATGTCAGACTCGGTCAAAAGCCTGTTCCACGTCGAGAAAGGCTCCCGTGCAGTACATTCCGCGCTCCAATGCGGAGACAACGTCCACCACAGGATGATATTGCTGGATTGTGGAGTGTGATGTCCGGAACCCAAATTGGTGATCTGGTTGATGATAGGAATCTCAAAACGATACTTATTGAAATTACTGGATCCTTATAACGACTTACATAAATTTTCACTTCACCTCATATAAACATCATAAGCATACTACTAAGTATCATTACCTGACAAGCTGAATGCAGAACTTTTGCTGAAAAAGAAAATCCTGTTTCACCAAGACAACGCAACGTCTCACACCTCAGCGGTTGGCATGGCAAAAATCCACGAATTACGCTTTGAGATAGGAACATCGCTGGGAGAAGTGTGTAGAGTTACAAGGAGACTATGCTAAAAAATTTAAAAAAAATGTTTTGTATCTTTGTTAGGTCGGAAACTTTTCAGACCACCCTCGTATAGAATGAGAATATGTATATATATATTTGTTACTTTAATAAATATGTGGATTGGTTTTAAACGATTTTAATACTGTAGTTGTTGAATCTGATTATTTTTATTCAGATATATTCATCGATTCCTATTTTTATTGATCTTTCTATACCATCATGCCTACCACCTTAATTCATTAAGCCCATTCAATCAGGAATATCGAAATAATATGATTTATGATCAGAAATAGGTTTTAAACAACTTTTTTTTTTTACACTGATTCAATATAATTTAGATATCGCATTATAATAATATTTCTAATAAAAGCATTAATATTCGTTATTGCATTTAATAAAATTAATAAACTACTTATTTAAAAAATTCCAAACTTTAGACACTGTTATTTAGATAATAACATGGATGAAATTAGAATATGTTATCACGTAAACTAATATGTGTTGGTATAAAGCCGATCAGACATTTCATCAGCTAATACTGGACAGTGGAAAATTCCTTAGGTCTATCGAACATTCTTACACAGATAAAGAGAAAGTCACAAACGAACATGATTTGATGAAGTCTTCAGTATTCATTATAAGTAACCATTATAAATCTTTTACCTTCAGTGGCTTTTCAAGTAATAGAAATGACCACTGAAAATTGTATAAGACTATAAAACATTACATACGTGTTTCATCATTACTTTATAAGTCATTTCTTTAAATTTGCCTGTCAAGCTAGCTAGCCTTCCGGTAAACACAAAAACTGTTAACTTCTAACATTTGGAATAAAAGAAAGAACTTTAATTAGTATATTCAAAAACAAAACTTAGAATATTCTTTAGCAGTCAAGAACTAGTCCAGTCAATAAATATATTGTAGAGTGCATGAAATATGCAATAATTTCTGACTTCTTAGCTTCGTTAGGAGTAGTTAAAAGGTAAACATAATAAAAGTCCCTGAGGGGTTAGCTGACGGTTGGGGGAGAGGGGACAAGATTCCATTTTTGGATTTTTCGATTATATCTCGCAAACGGTAGACTCTAGAAAAATATATTTCATATAAAAATTAAAGCTAATTAAATTTCCTATAAAATTAATTCTGTTCTTATTTGACGAAATTCTAATGGTTTTCGAGATATACGTTATTGAAAATCGGCGATTTTCGGGGGAAAACAAATTTTACCTAACGTTTTGACAAATATTTGCTTCTAGTGCCACAACTGTTTCTCAGAAAAAAAAAGTCAAAATCAAAGTTGTAGAACATTAAATTAACTTTAATTTCATATATGTTTCAGGCATTTGAAGCAAATTTTGACTCTAGAAAAATATGTTTCAAATCAAAATTAAAGCTAATTAAATTTGCAGTAAAATTGTTTCTATACATATTTGTCATACTTTCAACGGTTTTCGAGATGTAAGTTATTCAAAATCGATAACTTTAAAAAACAAAATAATTTTCACCTCACTTTTTGTCAAACTCAAAATTGAATGCTCTAAAACTGGAAGGCCCTAGAAGCAAATGTTTCACAAAAAGTGAGTCATTTTTTTTTTCACAGATTACGGATATTTAATAGCGTTTATCTGTAAAACCGTTAGAATGTGACAAATATGTATAAAATGAACTTTATAGGAAATTTAATTAGCTTTAATTTTGATCTAAAACATATTTTTCTAGAGTCCACTGTTTTCGAGGTATAATTGAAAAACCCAAAAATGGGACCTTCTCCCATCCTCCCCACCGCTAGCTAGCTCACCCTCAAGGGACGTTTTAACTACTTCTAACGAAGCTATGAAATCAAAAATATCCGCATATTCCATGCACTCTACTATTTCATTTCAGCACTAATTGACTGGGATAAGCTCAAATGTGAACTGATCTATAAAATTGATGTAAGTTACTTTTTAATAAATAGCAAAACCAGCCCCAAGTACGAATGAAAGAATGGAGATAACAGTGATTCAGTGAACGCAGAGACAGAATATAGACAAAGATAATAATATCTGAGAGACATTCGTATCGGTAGATACCTAAATAATCTTTCTTCTAATGATAATATAAGTACTCCCGATTAATAACGTTTAAGAGAAATACCGTTAATGCAGAAGATATCGTTGCAAAGACAAGAAAAACATTTGGATATATCTCAGCAAGTTCAAGAATGAAAAAACAATAGATTCATGACGCGATCAATAATCCTACAACAGGCGAAGATAATACTCTACAACCGAGAGTAGTTTTTCTTTAATGGATAATACTTAATAATTAATTATAAATAATAGGCATCTGAATCTAGTCAACGTCACAGCTACCATTTTTTTTTTTTAATTTATTCCACATAGAGTGATATATTATGTCTAGCACATGAGCTATGAATATTTAAGTTAATGAAATTAAACTCACGAGTTGAGATAAGAAAATGCTATAAACAATTAATACAATGATAATTATTTTACTATGTTGGAAGGTCATCTTTGTTTTAGAAGATTCGGAGAATTATCAAAGAATATTAAGGAGTAGAGGTACGTGCCGAAGGATTTGGGTGACATTGAAGTTTATTGTGGAAGGTATCTACATTTTGACAGATCATTAACTTAAGGAATGTTAAGGTCATTACGGATTATTTCAATTGTAATATAAAAAGGATTTTTAAGGATTTTAATAAGAATTTAGATTGTAGGTCGTATAAATGGGAAGAATTCAATGGTTTAGTTTAACCTCATAGTAAAATTTGTCTTACTATGGTTATGAGATTAAAACTGAACATAACATGACGGGTCAAGTGACCCTTTTCGGACTTTTAGGCATAAGTTCTTTCGTTTTACTTTTCAACGTTCATTTATTTTTGACTTAGCTACTTATATTAAAAAATATATCAAAAGTGTTTTTCGATACCCACTGCTCTCTTATTATTGTTTTTTTCAGTAACATTTTGATAGAAATATGTATAAATGAAATTTTGATAGGTTTAGTGGTAAAAGTTGTTCGAACCGACACTGTATTTCATACTGCATTTTCCTTTTTAAACAAAACTAAAAGGTTTCCTCGACAAGCGAGCTTCTAGTAGAGATACGTCCAAAAATCAAGCAGCAAGACAAATTTTTATTAGACCAAGAACAAAATAATAAATATTAATGGTATCGAAATTCCTTCACATCCACAAGATACAGGTCTTGTTCCATTCCACGAATTTTATTCGTCTCGATCCATGACACACTCCTTGAAAGGAAACAAATCTAGTACATTTCAAGAAGTTCAAACTACAGCTCAAGAATTTTTCGATGAGAGCAATACTTAAATGGGATAAAGGAACTGGCTGAAAGATGGGAAATGGCACCACAATTATCGGTCATGTTTTAAATTTTATTACCGTAAAACGGTGTGACTTTGCACCATTTTTACAGAACTTCATTCTATAACTACCTATCAATAATGTTTAAAATGCATGTATTAAAATATTTGCTTTGAATAATTAGCTTTAAAATGTTGTTGATTCAACGCATAATCTTGGAATTGCAAAATTTACAAAACTTATAATTAATTTTATTGTTTTTAAACTTTGGTGCAAAGATCCGGTTGGCACAAATTCTTAGAGAAACACTTTTGGAAAAATGCAATCTGCAATAGTTAGACAAAAATTGTTAAAAAATAAAAATGAACACTATGATTTGAAAAAAATTTAAATCTATAACTAGGCAAAATTCTAATAGCATTTGTCAATGGCAAAAACCTTATTAACAAGAAGCGAAACGTTATCCAAAATAATTTGGATTTTAACCAGCCTATTAACTCCTTAACTTCAAAATATCCTCGTTTATTGATTTGTTTAGGAGCATTGCTGCCTAAGACTTCTTCCCGCAGGAAGGTCACTTTGCGACAAACTATACTTGGTGCAGTCATTCCTAATTCATATCCATAAGGGGATTCTATTTTATTTTAAAATAACATGACTTTTGGGCAAATATTTTGAGCAAAATGAATATCATCTATTTAAATTACAATAATTACAGAATAAAATAATGGAATACCTAATCGATTTGAGAAATATTTAGTTGTTGAAAGCAGGACTTTATCCCAAATAAGAATCACATCTGTTGAAACACTACAATCAGTTAACTGTTATAAAATATGAGAGGTGACTAGGATCAGCGTGAAAACTCGTAAGAAATATAAAATATCCCTCATTTAGACCACAGCAAAACACTTTTTCTTCAACTGAAACTTTTTAGTGAGCTTGGTGCAAAGTTAACTCACTGGTGCAAAGTCAGGCCGTTTTACGGTACATTAATTGTATACCACTTTAAAAAAAATATGTTAATTCATTGTTGAAAATCAGTCATTTTTTATATACACCCCATTAGAACTATACCAGAATTTACACATAAATACACTTAATAACTAATAAGTTCCACAATTTAAAACAAATAGAAATATGTTATAATATGATAAATATGATATTATTTAAAATGGAATATTATAAATTACAATGTCACGTGTTGATTATAAGAAAAAATGCGGATTAAAACAAAATTGATCTGGGCATGACGCATTAATCCAAAGTTAATGCCGGAGCCCATCAGATCTCGCTTGATCTCAAGTTCTAGGCTGCTCTCGTGTCCAGAAGCTCAGTCAGTTCTGAACGTCTTTCACGGGTTAGTATGTATTCATGAAACGAAGGCTTGTATACCACCATTAGAAAAAGGATCAATTAATAGTTAGTTAACTGGTTGAAATAAATATAAATTGTATTACAAAGCTGAAATCATTTTAAGTACTTTTCCTCAAAACCTGTAACATTTCCGTTAACAAAAAAAGTGGGTTTTTATAACTAAAAAAGGAATTTCTTATCAAGATTCTCCTCTTTCCTTCTGTGATGTATAAGTTTCACTGGCGTCATCGATACTACGTAGATCCCAGTTTGAAAATAGATACTGAAACCCCTTTTTTCTTGATTAATATCTGAAGTTAGCTTGCTTTAAGCAATTTAGTGGCTAAAATATCTTACGTCGTAAATATTGCAACCAGAACAGTACCGTAATCGAACGGAAAAACAGTATATAACATTTTGAAGTGATGAATATAAATTTTAATATTATAAAATAATATATAAAGTAGCCTTTTTAAAAATGTTTTTTATCTATTTTTTGCTAAATTGCTAAATTTTATAGGGCGTATTAAAAAAAAATGACCGTTTTATCAAATTCCAGAGTTCAAAAGTCTAAATATCTTAATGCTATTTATTATTTACCAATAATTAATAATCCCTTTAGAGTATTTTCTAAGCTTGTTTACTAGCACTGGACTTCTTAAAAAAAAAAAGCCTCAGTTCAGTTATTTATTTCAAAGAAAAAACATGAGTGTCCTACGAAATTTTAAGACATTACTGGGGAAAAAAATTTCACAGCCGCTGAAGCAACTCGTGAAATTATTAAATATGAAGGGGAAGTTGTCTTTGAAGAGCGCACAGCACGGCGTTGGTTTGAAAAATTTAAAAGTGGAGATACGACGTTGGAAAGGAAGAAGGGCTCCGGCCGGCCATTAATGGATATTGATAAGGTTCTGAAGGAAACTGTTGAGTCAAATCCGTCCACAAGTACTCGCGAAATGCCAGGGAGTGTGGTGTGTCGAAAGATACTGTTGGTCGCCATCTTCTCTCCATGAGGAAGGTGAAAAAGACCTGTAGACTGGTCCCTCACGAACTTACTCCTCAACAATCAGCAGTCGAACCAAAGAAAAGTTTACAGAACTTCATGGGTTTGAACTCCTGCCTCATCCACCATATAAACCATATAGTCCAGACCTCGCCATGGCCCATTTTCTTGAAGGGAAAAAATTTGATAATTTTGCGGAAGTTAAAAATGCTGTCCAAGAGTTCTTTGACAACCATTCCAAGGAATGGTATCAGAGTGAAATCGAGCAATTGGCAGATGGGTAATGACGGAAGATAACAATGGACTATACTTTGAGTATTAATTGTATTTTATATCAAAGACATAATAATACAAATATTTGTTTAAGAAACGGTAATTTTTTTTTTTTACACCCCATCAAAATGAGAATAAAAAAATTATTGCTTTTTATTTCTTTACTTTATACATGCAATCTAACATATTATCCAGTCACTCTTACAGCCTACATTATCGCTTGTGATCCTATTGATTTTGCTCAGGATGCACAAGGAACAATTTGCCTGAGAATTTTATAGTCTGAAAAGAACTAAATATTCCTTGTTTAAATCCAATAATGGATATCCTTTTTGTTCAGCATAAAACATACTTCATTAAATCGGAAAAACCCTTCCAAAAATTCAGAAGACAATGGTACAGTCGAATTATGAGAGTAAGCTTTTCGTTTTAAAGGCGTCAGATACTGAACGTAGAATTATAACAGCCAGTCAGATTATTAAGATTGTATTTACTTAATATGTTGCAGAGAATGGAGAATGCGCATAATCATGGAGAAACACTGCCGTAAGCAAAGTTAAAATTTTAAATACTAAATAAACATAAAAATTAATTATGCAAAAATTAGACTCGTTTTTCTCTTAAAAGAGGACACTAATATGAGAAATACCCTGTAAATGACATTAAAACAATTCGAACTAACAGACTATTTACAAAAAGAATGAGTAATATAAAAAAATTAATGTCTCGTGGAAAAAAAAGAAATCAACAATCGGCAGGCGAATAACATGAATTATAACTTTTTAATACATTAAGAACAAAATAATCATACTTTAAACCCTGACATGAGCAATAACGATCACGAAAAGTATTTACTTCTATTAGGTATGGTATGCGCTATCCGAAATGTTTCAAAATTATTCAGTAAGCTCCATTCATATTATAAGATCAGCCTAAACCTCGGATCTTTATGGTTAATCTGGGAACAACGATTAAAAGTAATCTAAATCATAAAATCAGTTAGTCTACGCTTATTATTTGTTGCGGTTTTTCCTTCCTGATGCAAAGACCACAGAATATTGCAAATTTACGACACGGAACACGTCCTGATAACAGAAGGAAAAAAAATGTTTTATAGTATAATGTTAAAAAAAAAACAAGCGATACAAATAAAATATTCAGCTTATACGTTGATATTTTATTCACCATTAATCTTATTATTTTATTGCACTTCGCTAAATAAATAAATAAAACAAGTAAACATGAGGAAAACGATACAATGCTAAAGACTTTTTAAGGAGTGCTGTAACCCATTAAAAGCACTACAAAAAAAGATATATACTAGGTCACAACTTCAACGAGATTCAAACTTGGTGTAAGAAATGGAAAATAAAACTTAATTATGATAAACCCTTCATATTACATTTACACTAGAACGCAAGACCTGCTCGCCTGTTTAAATTGACAACCAACGTTTACATCAAACTGAAAAAGTTACATACTTAGGACTTACGCTTGATAGAAGACTGACATAGGGCCCACACGTCAAGACAAAAAAAAAAACAGACGTCACAGTTAAGACTGCGACTTCTATACTCAGTACTTCACAGACGCTCAAGACTAACTTTAAAACAGAAACCTAACATTTACAGTTACTTGCTAAAACCCATCTGGACGTATGCATCGCAAATTTATGGACCGGCCAAAAGAACGCATATTTCAATACCATCATTTCAATCCAAATTCCTAAGACAGATAACAGACTCCCCTCCTTATGTGTCAAACGATACGCTACATACAGACTTATTCCGACACTAAAGACCCATATTCATAAACTTTATCAACAATTTCATGAAAAACTACGTGGATATACTAACAAACAGATACATAATATGGCAACAGTACAAATTCCTGACATAAATCAACGTAGGCTGAAAAGGAAGTGGATGAGGGATCTCCTATTCGAATTTCTAATAATTTAGTTTCACGCCTGGAGATTGTACCACTGGGTGCTGACTCCCTCATGCCTGATCATGTCTGTTGTTTTAATGTAAATTCACATTCACTGGCTGTCCATTGTGTACAGACTATTGGTTAAACGACTAATTTTCGGGAACATAATAGCGGAAGTTCATTTTCAAATCTTCTATATATATAAAAATCAATGTATGTGTATGTATTCTTTATAGGCTTTGAAACGGTAAGAGATAATGCTCCATGTGGGCCCGAATTTTTTCCACATATTCAAAGGAAGATTATAGGCCTATTGGTATATCGATTAGGTGACAAGATATGGACCAAAATGTAAAAATCGTGAATTAATAAAAATCGATTCAACAAATCATTGAATTTTTAACAGCTGAGTCATTCCCATGTTGTTTAATGTAAAAGAACGAGAAACCACATGATTAAAAATAAGAACTATATATATATATATATATATATATATATATATATATATATATATATATATATATATATATATATATATATATATAGAGTCACTTTTGCAATGACCACCGGACTAAATTCGGAAAATCCTTGCTTATCAGAATTAAGACACATTTTATAAGAATCCATAAATTTCATGATTATAATACACATTTATATTAAATATTAAATAAAACTGAAGTTGAATCTTTTACTTAACAGACCATGTGGTGTAACGGCGGATTCAACAGCGGACTTTCCAATCGCTTTAAGTAGGTCTGCAACGAAGAATCCAACGAGTTCTCTTATAACTTTAATTTAAAATTACCTTTAATGGTTTTTAATTTTTTCCTTTAATATTATTCATTTTTTCATTAATGTCCAAGAATAACACGCATAAAATAAATAAATTTTATCTGTTCTTTCGTTGGAAGCATTAAGTATACCTGTGGTTGAGGAATGTGTAATAGTTACCGAGGATGCCTCGGGGGGCGTAGACTGGGTTAAGCACTGCAGTGGAAATTTCCACTCCTGCATGCTTAGACTAGGAGGTCCTAGGTCCTAGCGTTGTCTAGGATAGATACCTAAGAGACCTACTACGAAAATCTAATCTACAATATATAAGAGAAGAACTCTTAAAATACACACACATACCAGACTTCTGAAAATCCTGTAATAGCATAATTAAGTAAAAAATTAGTTGTTTTTTTTTTAATTGCAGTAAAAAGTATTTTTAAAATTTTATTAGCTTGGTATTTATTGAAATTTACAACTGTAATAATAATAATAAAAAAATACATTATGTGATTACAACGTGATACCAACTATGGTTCCGAGGCCTTCTTCTTTTCAGACGCCTTGGAAGGTTGCCGGGTATATAATGCGAAGCAACTTAAGAGACTAGTGGATTTTAATGGTTATGGAGTTTACTATGAAAGGATAGGTATCTGGTTTGGAGTATCAGCAACATAAGGAACATTAAGGCCTTTATGGATAATATTGTTAACGACAAGGGTTTTTCGAAGGATTTCAGTTTGCAAGGATAGGAAACGAGATGAATCGGATGGTTTAGTGGAGTTCCAAAGCTCAACACCGTATGTCCAAATAGGTCTGATAACAGTCATGTAAATGAGTCTTTTGTAGTAAATTGGAGGCTTTAAACGTTTGTCGAATAAATGTTGAAGAATGCGAAAACAACGAGCAGTTTCTTGTCGTTTTAGTCTTGTATGTGGATTCCAAGTTAAACGTTTGTCCAACTGGAGGCCTAGTTAGTGGATCTGTTTAACATTGTTTTTTATAAAAAATAAAATAAATATTATAAGCTGCCTCTTAAACGGCAATGAATAATATGGATGACAAAGAATCTATTCATACACTATGTAAAATAAAATAAAATAAAAATCCTCTAACTATAAAAGATAATAATATTTAAAAATAAAAAAATAGTAATAATAAAGGAGCAGAAAAAAATTAAATAAATTAAAAAGCACAATCACACCCCAACAAATGGAAGGACAAGCTAGGCCCTCAGTAATCCCAACGCTCTTCTCTCAGCCGCATCACAAGAGTGAAAATCTAGTGGAAGCTGAGAGGGAGCGCGACAGTCGCTCAGGACTTGTCTAGAGAAGCTGGCCGTTGCCAGAACTCCAGTAATATATATTTATTACAAAAGGTCTCGGAGCCATTGCCGTTTTAATCTGCAAGGAGGGTTATAAGGATGTGTGGAGAAGGATAATGAATGTGCCAGAGGGTTGGAAAGGTTTTGATGGAATTTGTTGAATTTAATGGGAATAAGGTCAAGAATAAAAGGTATATTGAGATCATTATGTAGGGCTTTGTTAGAGGCATAATATGGAGCATTTACAATAGTTCGGAGGACTTTGGATTGAAAGGATTGAATGCGTTTTATATTCGATTGTTTAGCTGTCCCCCACAGAGTGAAATATTAGGAAAAATTTAAAAGATAAAATAATGATTTGGTAAATATAGTATTTTTTTTTTTTTCCTACGAAAAATATACTGTTCCTCATTTAGGAATTAGGATATGCACATAGTATAGATTTATTTATTGTACGTATTCAAGTCAATGATATAATAAATGCTTCATTTATTGTAATGTGAGAAATATACAATAAAAAGCAGGAAATTGAAAAAATATCTTCTAATATTATATTTGTTTAAAACCAAATCGGGTTATATGCATAAGAATGGTCAGGATTTTTTGAATGCATATACACAAATAAATTAAATAATTATAATAATAAATTATATTTATAAAAATCTTTAAAATGGCTAAATGGATAATTTTCAAATGGTTAAACCATGTTGATTGGAGTAGACACTATCACGAGCAGGAAAACATGGAGGTTATACGTTGCAGACACCGATGATCAATACTCAATACAATATTCAAAAATAAATCCGCGACTAAAAGGTTAACGAATTTCTTTAGTAGCCTTGACATTCAGTTTGGCAGGAAATCAGAGGTGACAAACCATTGTTTAGTTGCATGATATACCGTTAGGTAAGGGAAAGAAAAAAACATGAAAGTCAGTCTCGAATAATAAACAAATACATTTTTTTTAATTTTTTAATTATGCAATTAAACAATTATATATTCAAATCTGTGGTCAAATTTAATGCAGTGCTTTATTTAGAAATGAAATTTATACTGTTTAAAGAATCTATACAAACAACACTTAGAAACTTAAATTCGTTAGTAAAAATTACATTATTTTAAAAAAAGGTCGCTCTTTTAAACTAGACACAAACTACCCGAAATATTTTTTTGTCAAGTTAGTTTCTTTTGAAACTTAAAAAATAACCAGTTTAAGAATTAGATATTATTTCCATTTGTTAAAATTGAGGCGTAGAATCCCAAAACCAGCCAAGCTAAATTTCCAGATTTTTATTTAGTTATATTTTTGTTTGAATAGTTTTTCTGCTAGATTATCTTAAGGTGGAAGGTTCTCTCACAAAAGTAGTTATCTTTATAGTCCAGTCAAAGAAGGCGTGAAATAGGGTGTAGAGTGCGTTTTCTGTAATCCAAGGTTTTTCTTCGGAAACATGTTCAGGGTAGTTAGGAAGTAAACATACTAAAAGTCCTAGAGTTTTCGGGCCTGGGAAAAAGAAGGGGGCGCGCGAAAGGTCCCTTTTTTTGGTTTTGCGCTCATATCTCGAAAACGGTGCGTCGTTTGCAAAACACGACTATTTACTAAATTAATCTTAATTAAATTCCCTACAACTTTTATTCTATAAATAATTTTTATATTCTGTACCGTTTCCGAGATACACGCTTGGCAAATAGTATGTTTGTTTTACCAAGAAAATTTAAAATTTAATGTAACTTTTGACAGGGTGAAGATAAATTGGCATATATGTGTGTATTTTGAAGGAAATTTGATTGTTTACAATATTATTTATGAAGACTTTTGTCGTGGGATGAACGTTTTAGAAGATATGGAGGGTAGTTTAACAGAAAACGTGAAGTAAACATTTTTTTTCTCGAAAATGTTCACATTTGCCAAGCGTACATCTCGAAAAAGGTACAGAACATGAAAAATGTGTATAAAATAAAGGTAGTAGAAAATTTAATTAACATTCATTTAGTAAATAGTCATGTTTTGCATACGACTTACAGTTTTCGAGGTATGAGCCAAAAACCAAAAAAAAGGCACCTTTTTCTTCCTGTTCTCAAGCCCGTAACTCCAGGACTTTTAGTATGTTTACACTCTAACTACCCAGAACATGTTTCCGAAGAAAAACCTTGGATTACAGGAAACGCACTCTACAACCCTTTATTGACTGGACTAGCACCTTGATTGACCAGCTGTGAAAAAATTTCAAAGACGGACTTCGCTGGATTTTAAATTTTACGCCTCAATTTATAATACTTAAGTTATGTTATTAAGTTGTAGAAGGAGTCTAAATCTTCATTTAGAATGAATACAAACTTTAGGTGAACGTTTGTCGTAATTTTAACCATTTAATGAAATAGTTCAGGTATACTTTAAACATTAATGCAAATAATTTTAAATAAAAATAAGACATAACAAAAATAAGTAGAAACTAGTAACAAATTGAATCTTAATAAAAATACAAAATCATTTACTGATGACTGTTAGCTCATTAATAAACAACGACGTACTATTACGATGCCAATAGTTTATTTCGAGACCTGTAAAATCACGTTCTGAGCAGGAGACCGCCATTGAGCAAAAACAGAGTTAAAAATACAGACTATTTGTTTACTTCCATAGGCGCAGAAAATTAAAAAATAGACCTAGATAATATTTCAAAGATAGCTCAAACGATCAATAGCAAAGCGAGAAACCCACACAAAAAAGGGTCTAGAACGTTCAGTCTCTCAGTACATTTCTCTATCAGGGCAACGAGGTCAAAAGGTTCAACCTAGTACTTAACTTAGACCATCTTTCTGACAATACTTAAGCACACTTTTGTTGATTATTAAATTAAAACAGAGGAGAAAAAATGGATATGTTTAAGGGATGCATTTATTGCAAGGTCTGTTTCATATTCAAAGCAATAAAAAATACAAAGGATAAAAAAAGCTGCAGTAGTACAACTAACGCCTTGAGGCCCAAAATTTGAAAATTATGTTACTTTTTACTTATTATGTTGTTACCCACTTCCTTAGCCAATCTTTCTCATATTTTTTTCTTCATTTTTAGGGAAGGTTTACCTTCCCCTGAATGAAATGCTACTAAACAAAAAAAAAATAATAGGCAGGATATAGGTGATTGTAGAATTTAAATTGTAAAGATAGTCATAAATACAGCCAAGAAAACACACTCCTAGAAAAAAAAAATGTTTATACCGCATTGGTCATTTACGTCTATTATCATTTATTTCTATAATAAAAACAGTATGGTTGACCGTATGAAGAATATATATTATGATTTATGAAGAAGATGATCTTGGATGCAGTCAGGAGGAGTAAAACAATGTTCGTCCTGTCTTCATTTTAAGTTTGGCAACTATATCCCTGAAGAAGACCTACAAGGCAGGCCGAAACGTCGGCACTCCATATAAAGATTTTTAAACATCTGACTGCATCCCAGACCATTACTTCTCTGAATATCTATTTTCGTATATATTACTAAATTACATGATTGAGTCCATTAAAGCCATAATTTTTTTAATTATTTTTATTGTATTTATTGATTTAGTTTTTATATATTAGTGCCTGACTAATTATTTATTACATATACTTTAGTCATGATTCTTTTCTTTTTTTTATTATAATTTACTGCCTACTAATTATTTTCAATTTTCTGCTACATTTTTTTATAATATTTCCCATTAATATATTCTTCAACTTTTGTTATCTAAACATCAAAGGAAGCCCTGCAAGGAAGGTCGAAGCGCCGGCACACAAATAAATGATTTTTTTCTAGTCAGTAATTTTTAATCAACTTCCTGACGATTTATTTAAAATAAAACATTAAAATGAATAAAAATGTGCATATTTATAATATAAATAGAGATATATTACATATCTGGTAACTGACCACAACTAGTTAAGTCTACTTCTCTTTAGAGAAATTTAGTTGATCATTGTTTAAATCTTATCTTAAATATCCATAGTTTTCTTTTGAGCGAATATTCTTTAGAGTTACCAACTTTCAGTTAGAGAGTTACCTCAAAAACTTTGAGGATAAATCGATTTAACTTATGGCAAGTTACCAGACTTATTTAATCGAATATCTTGTAAATATACTCGTATATGTTATAAATGGTATATGTAGTGTTTAAAACGTAAACTGTAAATTAACTAATATATCACCCAAGAATGATTGTTGTTGATGCGTAAAACATTATTTCAACATATTTTCGATTTAAAAGAATGTTTTTAACCTAAATTCTAACTTAGTAAATACCGAGGTTTGTTTACTAAATGTTAAAAAAAAAATACAATTATCTGAAATAAATCTACAGTAGATAAAAAATAAACGCCAGGCGATACGTCTGTAACAACCACGTCCTTCAAAAGTTTATATTTATTTTTATGAGCCGTTTATTGGAATAGAGTTGTAAATTATTCTCATATCAATAGGACAATTATTTACTAAACAAGATGGCATGCGTATTGAGAAATACCACTAAAATAAATTAAATAATACAAGATTAAACGTTTAGGTTAATAAATTATTCTTATATAGCTCAAAACTCCATCCAATTTTGAACCAATCGAAACAACTCAAGTACGTTTAATGTGAACGATATTGAATAATTGAATTTATTACTTTGGTAAGAAAATATAGGAAATAGTATGAGCAATACTTTAGCGTATATAAATAGCTAGGAAGACTTTGTGGAGTCTAGGATAAAAATATCCCAACCCTAGGACTTCTAGGGACGGAGCCAAAGGACCAATATACATGCATCAGTTGTCTGTCAAGTGAGTGCCCCGTATAAAACTAAATTCACATAAGGCTGATAGTAATGTCAAATAAGTTTTAATGTTATTTTTTTAAATAATTTTTTTTATAGCATGAAAAAACAAAAAGTGTAGTATAAAAGGATGCAGACTTTTATACAAATCTAGTTGCTTGCAATCACTGTGTAAATTCCTATATAAATTTACAGCATCTCGAAATAGTCCTTCATTAAAAGATTCTGAACAACATACAAAACTGATGTTAGAAATGAAAACAGAATGTTAACACTATAACTGCTATGACGGGTCAAATGACTCAAATATTCGGAATTTTCGGCAGAGGTTCTTTGGAAACAACATTCATTGCTTTTTGACTTCACAACTTTTATTAAAAAATATATCAAAAGTGTTTTTTCAACATCCACTCCTCTCTAATTGTTGTTTTTACCAAGCAATTGTGGTAGAAAAAATTGAATTTGAAATGTCGGATATTTTTAGTATTAACCAAGGACCTGTTACATGTTACATTTACAATTCAACTCGATAGTCACCCCTTCCCCTTATACCATTAATAATACACTAGGAATACTATTTTACAGGAAATTGGTAAAGTGGATGAAGTTAAACACCCTATTACAGTAATTCTTCCACTGAAACATATTCGATACTACACAGACGTTCAGAATAACCCTTCAGACAGAAACATTGCGCGTAGCGAAATATTTGGCGAAAATTTGACTACAACCGACAACCATGCCAAATAATTAAGCTGAGACGAAGATGAGAGAATACGCAGTGGGATGCTGTCTAGCTTATTTCCGATACACAATGTATCATTTTATCATATTTTGCTTATTGCAATGTTTTATTATATGTCAAAAAAAAAATCTACAAATAGAAAATAAAATACAAATAACTACTTATATTTAAACGATAAGCATTAGGAACTTCAATTTACTGACTGGTTTGGTGGGCCTAGGTCCATAATATATTCATACACAATACGTCCAATTCACAATATATTCATAAGCAACATGAAGAAAAATATGGAATATTCATTGTCTCACATTGCTTGACTATTATATTTTAAAAATTTAATCATACTTGGGGAAAGGATTATTAAAACGTAATTCATGATGATCGTAACATAATACATAAACTCTAATACCTATATTCTTTCTATTCTTCTAGAAAAAGAAAAAAATAAACTTTTTCTGGAGAAACTTGTTCAAGAAATAGATAGTACAGATTTTAAAGTAACTTAGAAAGGAGCATTTCCGAATTGAGATATGCAAAGAATTCCATAAAGAAGAAGCACGGATTTTAAAGGATTTCTTGAAGGATGCAGTTCAATGCACGGGAGCATACAGGTTGATGGGTTGTGTTCTTGTATTTAAAAGGTTGAGGGAAGTGCGAAAATTAAAGAGATCATGAATAAAATGGGCTAATTGGTTTTTAAGAATTGAAATAAGAATGCAAGTAGGATGAAGCCACTCGATTTCAGAATACCGGTGAGATCTGAAACGTCTGGTGAAAATAAATTTGATTGAGAGTTTTATTAGTCTCTTACAACTCACAAGATAGTCCTCCAAATACAATGCATCCGTATTCAAAGTAAGAAAAAAATAGAGAAAATACCATTAAATTAAAATGGTGATGAATCGCGGGAACGTAAAAGCTGTTTAAGAATAAAAATGGATTTTCTGATGATTAAGAAATATGATTACTACCAGAAAGATAATGATCAAAAGTTAATTTTAGTTTTTAATGGAATTTCAGAAATGAATAGGACGGTTATTGACGGAAAGCAATGGATAGAAGATATACAGGGTGAGTATCTCTTAGTATGAAAAAAAAATTGGGTGAAACTAGATAAAAAATGTAGAAAAATGCCGCATACACGAGGTATGCGTCACGTTCAGCACACGTCAATCATAGCCTCACCTTCAATATACAGGGTGAGTATCTCTTAATATAAAAAACCAAAATTGGGTGAAACTAGATCAAAAATGCCGCAGACTTCACCTTTCAATTCCAATCCGTTGCAGATATACGATAAATCAAAGACTTTTTTAAGGAAACCACGTTTTTTACCATAAAAGCTGAAATATCTCCATTTTGTTTAAATATTTTTCAAACTATGACCAAATTTTCGGATTTAGCATTATATTTTCCATTACAGCTGAGTACAAGTAACCTTGAATTTTACAAACCTGTGACCTAAAGAACAGATTGATCTTCACCTTTGAAAATCATATTTTGCCGAACTTTAGGAGGAATATCGTGATGAAGTTATGGTAGGATATTTTGTAACAAATCTTAGTAATTCTCATTATTCAATCTGTTAGGCTAACTATGATTTTTCAACACAATTCGACAGCAATAAAAAGATGAATAAACCAACGATACCCATCAAAGAAAGGTAGAAATGCCTTCCCCTGTAAAAACAGACTCATCAATCCATAAATTCACCTCAAAAAAGTGGTATTCTTAGATTAGATCCTCTGATATGATGTCGCTTTATTGATAATTTTTCTTTATTTTTTATTTAACAAATATTTTTTTCTTTGCTTTTAAAATGCACATTTCCATTAAGGGATTGTCATAATGCTCTATTTACACAAGTTATTGATTTGTATGACAAATGAGAACACCATGTTTTTTTTGGTTTAAGAGTAAATTTCATTAATTTAAACAGACTCATTAATTTTAACTTAATTTATTTTCATTTGAAAGCTGATTAAATTTGCAAGTTTTTGTGAGATTCGCAGTTTTGTGGTTAGTTTTTTCGTAAAACAGTGAGCGTTGAAGTAATATATGACCTTTTAACTTCTCTAAATAAGGTGAAGATCAATCTGTTCTTTAGGTCACAAGTTTGAAAAATTCAAGGTTACATTTCCTCTGCTATTATAGGAAATTTAATACTAAATCTGAAAATGTGGTCAAAGTTTGAAAAATATTTAAACAAAATGGAGATATTACAGCTTTTATGGTAAAAAACGTGGTTTCCTCATAAAAGTCTTTGATTTATCGTATATCTGCAACGGATTGGAATAGAAAGGTGAAGTCTGCGGCATTTTTGATCTAGTTTCACCCAATTTTGGTTTTTTATATTAAGAGATACTCACCCTGTATATTGAAGGTGAGGCTATGATTGACATGTGCTGAACGTGACGGATTTACCGATTCTAAAATATTTGTTTCATCCTAGATGTAAGGAAGCCATTTATCTTTACTATCAAATCTAACTAGACTCATTACAGGAGATCTGATTTACCAGAAAACATGCCCGTCTCTATTTATAATTGTATACAGTAAATGAAATGCAATTAGGAAGTATTTTACATCACAAACAACTAAACTTTTTCTAATGTCACGTGAGACTCTTATCGCCATAAAATCCCAGGTAATAAGGGGTCATTAGTCAAGGATACGGGCAGGAAGTCACAGATTTGTGACGAAACAGATGTTTTTCAGGGATTTATAAGTTTTTTTATCTTAAATCCAAACTCTGATACACTAAAGATTTGATTGCAGAATTAGGGATGCAAATAATGGATTATTATATGACACGAAATAACGGTAACCTGGCAACAGTGAAAAGTATTTTTTACATTTCAAAGTCTATTTTAGACTGTTAGGATCCGATATCCCGAATCAGCAAGAATTTTTTTTATATCATTAGTCTACAGTTTCAACAAAAATAATAATTTTGGTTGGGTTTTATTAAAAAAAAAGATGATGTAAAAAGAAAATCAACAAGATCAGAAAGTATTTAAATCTAAGTGAAGCTCAGAGAGTGGCGTGACTAATTCTATTTCTGGTTGACCCCTACTAGGAGGAACGTACTAAACCTTTATACGTTGCATTTAAAGATATTACTAATATTACTATTAGTAATCTCAAAGGAATTACAAGTAGTAAATTTAATAGGGAGTTAGGTATATTTCTAATAGAATTTAAAAAGTTACATGAATTTTATTAAATATACTAACTATAATTAATGTTTTCTGAAGTAGATAGTCTAGGATGCAATCAGGAATAAAATAAAAAGTTTTTTTTTTTTAACTTAGAAGTGTTTTTCTTACTCCTGACTACATCTCAGACCTGGCTAGTACCTTCACAAGTGGAGGGGGGATCCCAAGGATGAGTATATATTGTAAATAAAGTAAGATTGTATTTTTAACATCTAGTTCAATTTAATTTAATTTTTACTATTATTATTAGTTATATATTAATTTAATTCATTTTTTTTTAATTTATATTATTTATGTATAGCATAGTTTTTTTTCTGTTTCTTATTTTTAATTTAATTTCTCAAATTTTTAATTGAACATAAAGTGTGAATGTAATCATAAAGCCATCTATATAACTTTTTGCCTACATTTGAGGCATCCTTGTTGTTTTTTTTTGTTTTTTTTGTTGTTTTTTTTGTAAAAACACTTATTAACTACCTCCGTATTGTAAATAAATTAATAAACTCACACACGATCTACACAAGAATCACGTAATATATAAGAATACAAAAGATAAAAGAAAATAAAAGTGATTATAGGAACCTAGGGACTACAGTAACAGTACAAAGAAAAATTCAAGTAACTCTGTACCAGCGCTGGGCAAAATTTAATCATGGACAATTATTTTTGAAGAATCAATTACCTAATTTAATCTTTCAGTTAGTTTTTTAATTAATATTTAGTTAACTAAAAATCTATTGAAATATTTAATCGTGATTAAATTTCAAGATTGATTCAAGAAAAATAGTTGTCAAATATTTATTCATGTTTAAATTTTTCCCAACTCTGCTCTGTACACTACATTTTTTAAATTAATGTTTGTATTGAATAGTTTTTCTACCAGACTAACCATTAGGTGAAATGTTTTCTTTTGAAAACAGGTAGTTGAATCAAATTGAAAACGGCCATACAAAAAACAAGACCTCTTCCTAATCCAGTCTGACCTTTACTTTATGAAACAATTTCGAAAAATTTAAAAAAATGGACTTAACTGGTTTTGGATTTCTGTGCTTCATATGCACAAATAACATAGACGAAATAAATTAAAACTCAAAATGTAAGTAATTGTATGACAATACAAGAGCAATAAAATTACAAGTCGATAAAAACGAACGAGATATTCATGATTTGGAACCCTCACTATTTTCAACCTAATACTAACGTATTAGACACTGAAGTTAGATGTGATTGTCTGCCTGTAACAATCTCTTGGGAGAGAACAAACGAAGAAAAAATTCGACACTTTTGTAACCTAAAACATAAATTAGATACACCGAAACCATTATGATGGAAAAGATATTTGGTTGTGATAGGCCTTGCGAAGGGTGGATAAGCTATGTCGTGGGATCAGTGTTTTGTAAGTTAGAGACAGATGGTTCCTCCATAGATACTCCAGTTATTAGATCAATACACCTGGAATATTCTCCAGTCAGAGGACTCCAGTCTATATTTGGTATGATACCAATAATAGTTTCATACCAAACATAGACCTATAGGATCTTTTACAAATACTGGAATGTTTGTAAAATAGCTAGATAAGTACAATTAAAAAAACAAATCATACTATTTCTCCTCCTGGTAATCTAATGATCCTAGACGACGTTTTATAATTAACTTTTATTTTTTTGTGAAATACAAAAATATCTGTAGAACAGATGCGCTACCTTATCAGCAGAACCTCATGGAATCCACGAACAATATCGAAAGAAGAAAAATTGTTTAGGAGAAAATCATTATAACCATCCGATTAATTACAAAACCTCACATCTAAAAGACTTGAATTGTTTGGATAAACGGAGTTGAGGTTTGGAACATAACAAAAATACCCAATCCTACAAATATCAAATACTTAATGGATTCTAATAACACAAATTAAAACCCTTTATTAAAAAATTTTTTTATTAAAGTTAATGAAATAAAATAAACTTTATTTCGATAATAAGGTTAGGGAGAGGAAACAATAAGATCGAAATTGTCTGGCATTTGCAGATGACTTTGCTATACTTTCTGAAAATGCTACATCTGCTAAGAATTTCTACAGAAAAAAAAAAAAAAAAAAAAAATTAACAAACATTTAAGATCTGAAAACAGACATTGGCCAAATAGAGAGGGTAAAAAAATTGGAAATAATCCAAGAAAATGGTTTGAAATAATCTGCAATAGAGGAAAGATTGCATAAAATTGAGAGAGCATATGGTATTACCAAAGATGTTTACAATAAAAAATGGCCATCCAAAACTGAAAAAATAAGGCATTACAACACGTAGTAAAGCCAAAATGCCTATATGCAAGTGAATGCATCAAACTATAATTTGGATAAATTAGAAACACTAGAAAGGCGAATCATGAGGAAACTATTCGGCCCACAAAACACAGTAGAAGGTTGGAAGTTACGAAGTAATGCTGAAATATATCAAAATACAGAAAATATATCCGATGTAATGAGAAAAAGAAGATTGATGTTTTTTTGGACATTTATATCGAATGCAAGATAGTAGATTGACAAGTAAGATTTTTAGATATCTGAGGGGAAAGAAATCAACAAGCTGAGTCAATGAAGTAAAAAGGGATTTAGAAAAAAAAAAAAAATATATACAAATAGAAGAAATAAATAATAGAGAAGACTTTCAGCAAAAATGATTGAAAATGGAAGGATTCAAGG
Source organism: Euschistus heros (assembly GCA_003667255.2). Classification (NCBI taxonomy): domain Eukaryota; kingdom Metazoa; phylum Arthropoda; class Insecta; order Hemiptera; family Pentatomidae; genus Euschistus; species Euschistus heros. The sequence continues at coordinate 473,465 of RCWM02000370.1, read as the reverse complement.
GCAGGAAAGCGAAAAGGACAGGTACAAAATGGTCTGAGGACAGAAAGAGGAAACGTGGTGAACAGACGAAAGCATACTGGAAGAAAAGAAAAGAACAAGGGAGAAAGTATTGAAATTAGCACGTGGTCCTATGCTGGCTCATTCGAAAAAAAACAAAAAACAAAAATGAAATGAAATAAACTTTAGGATTGATGAATTAAATGCCACTTCTATTGAGATTATTTTATTTGAAAACTAGTTTCGAATGCTAAACATTCATCTTCAGTTCTAAAACATACAATAAAATTTTCAACACATCAGTACTATGTTACATAGATTAAATATACTAAGGTATAATAATCTATGTAACATAGTACTGATGTGTTGAAAATTTTATTGTATGTTTTAGAACTGAAGATGAATGTTTAGCATTCGAAAAAGTTTTCAAAAAAAATAATCTCAATAGAAGTGGCATTTAATTCATCAATCCTAATTGTATTGATCCTTCTATATCATCATGCGTACCTCAAGTGAAATAAACTTTAGTTACGTTACATATCCTTACATAATCAACTCATACTTTTTTGTTTTTTTTTCTAATATTTGTTTTTAATATTGTTATTGATAGTTACATATAAGATAAACACATTAAGTAAATGAGAAGAATAATGATAACTTGAAAAACAACTACCCATTAATAGCACATAAATTATGGTACATTTTTTTGAGTTCTACCAATTGTATTGAATATAATGCAGGTTTTAATAAAAATATATTTTAGCAGTATAAATGTTTAAAAGAATACTAGCACAAGTGTAGATAAAAAATAAAGATATTTTTATATTCCTTCAAAAAAAAAAAATGCAATAAATCGAAGGTGTGTCGTATAATGATCGCAATCCTTTCTAACAACCACCCATTCCGCCATTTTATACAATTTTAAGGAATCCTAAGGCTAATAAATTATACTGTATCTTTAGTATAGTTTGATCCTCTGAATTTATTATTACTTCCTCTAAAACTACGATAACAATAACAATCAATATGAGTTAAATTCTTCTTAACTACTTTATGAGCAACAAATCTTTGCTCAAAATGATAGATTATTGATTGAGTAACATCACATCGATAATCACAGTAAGGTGAGCAAAAAAGTTAGGGAAAACATATTTGGTTAATAGTTCTTAGTAATTAGTAACATCCCCTACGTGAATCTTCATTCACTAGGGTAATAGTTCAGTCATTAGAAATAAATGAACGAATCTATAAAAAAATACATAATTTTTTTTATGACTGATTTTATGTTGGGAGCTGAATCCGAATCGTAAGTGTAAAAAAAAAAAAAAAAAAAAAAAAAAAAAAAAAAAAAAAAAAAAAAAAAAAAAAAAAAAAAAAAAAAAAAAAAAAAAAAAAAATAATAAATAAATAAAAAAAAAAAAAAAAAAAAAAAAAAAAAATAAATAAAAAAAATAAAAAAAAAAAAAAATAAAAAAAAAAAAATAATAATAATAAATATATCTTAGACAGTTTGAAGTCCTCTTTGACGTCATCGGACCATCTTCTCTTTGGTCTTCCGCGAGGTCTCACTCCATCCGGTCAATTGCAGACATGCTCCATACCTCATGAAGACCGTCAATGGAAAATCACCATACATATCATAGAGTTCCCTATTCCTCCTTCGCCGCCACATTCTGTTATTCTTTATCGGGCCAAACCTATGTACTCTCCTATCGAAACAGTCCATTTTCGTCTCTACTGACTTATTGATAGTTCATGTTTCACAGACGTATGTGGTAGACCGTATTAGAGTTTTGTACATTCTTAGTTTCTTAGTATTGAATACAAAAATATATATCAAATAAAAAACAAAATTTTATATAAGTTGCAATTTTTATTTTACTTTATTTTTTTTTTATTTATTTATTTTTTTTTTGTCCTAAAGGTATATATTGAAAACTAACAATTTAGGTGCTAGTGAAGTGATATAAGTGAAACTGGATACGATGAATTTCTTTTGACTATAGTTTAAAAAAAAAAAAATTTTTATTATATCAATTTATTAGTTATCAAGTAATTTTACTATACATCAAGTAAATGTTTTTAATTACTACAATAACATGACAAAACTTGAAAATAAAAATAAAAGCAGTACAAAATAAAAATCTTCACTTTTTTTTCCGACGCCTCGGGGGATTATCGGGAACGGTGTGGGAAGCAAATTGAGAAATTAGAGGATTTGAGTGGTTATGGAGCTTACAATGAATGGATTGGTATCTGGTTCGGGATAAATCAGCAAAATATGGAACATTATGATCTTTATGGATAAGTTTATTGGTCACAGAGTAAGCAGCATTGAGGATTTTTCGAAGGATTTTGGATTGTAAGGATTGGATACGAGATGAATTGGATGGTTTAGTGGAGCCCGAAAGCTCAACTCCGTACGTCCAAATAGGTCTAATGACAGTCATGTAAATGGGTCTTTTGTAATTAACTGGGAGCTTTGAACGTTTGTCTAGTAAATGTTGAAGTACTCTGTAACCAAGGGCAGTTTCTTGTCGTTTTAGTCTTGTATGTGGATTCCAAGTTAGACGTTTGTCCAAGTGGAGTCCTAGGTAGCGGATCTGTTCAACAGTGTTTAGTGGAATATCATTAAAGGATACTGTAGGACAGGAAGTCATAGGTTTACGACGAAGGGTAAAGGTTATTTGGTGAGATTTTTTTTGATTTATTTTGATTCTTCATTTTTATTGACAAAGCGATAATAGTCAAAGTAATCTTATCAATGTTAATTAGCAGAAACGACTGATTTCACATTCTACAAACTAAATCCTAAGCATTTAATTCGACAAAAAAAACAAAAACAATTTGTCGGAAATTTAATTTGTATCATTGTCTTATTTTTCTTAATAACTATTTTAATTTTATGAATGAACAAGTGCATAGAAGCAACCACTGAAATAATAATTTTTTCAACTTTTTTCCCTTCGGGGGGACGACGCTCAGGATGACTTTTTGATATTTCTATCGTAAAATAAGAGGACCCTAAAAATGTAATTCTATAACAAGGCCGAAGAGAAAAACGAAGAGCGGTTATATAGCGAATTCATCAAGCAAGGATTGGAAGGAAAAAAACCATTGTTAAGAGGGAGGTCTTTTATAAGCAGGCGATTGAATCTCATCCGCTTAAATAGACGAAGCAAACAACTAAATATGCTCTATAATTGAACAAGCGGGCTGAACTAGTCATTGATAGAGCTAATCCATCCTAAGTTGTCCTTTTCAAACGGACAATTTAAAAGACTTCATGCTGAAAAACATTTAACATTCAAGTGAATAACATGTTAAGAAGTACCGAGTGGCAGTACTTCATTCAATAACAGTTATACGTTAGAAGGTCTCTTGGCCATCTTTTCCCAATTTACATTTTAAACTAAAAGGATTCAATAACCTAAATAAATAATTAAATTACATAAACAATAATTATTATAATAAACAAGATCTCGAGACAATAGCGGTTTCAAACGTTACTTTTTTTAATTCAAACCAATATAGCTCCGAAACGGTAGTTCCTAGCGAAAAATGTTCTACTATAAAAAATATTTCCCATGAAATTTTTGATAGGGGAACTGTCATAAAATGTTTGATCTGAGCAACACCAACAGAGTTGGAACGTGTCAAAAAAGCACCAATCATAAAAAAATGTAGGCGTTACATTTTCCATTCAGACAAATATAGCTCATAAAAAGTAGGTCCTACTGACAAATTTTATATAAAAAATAATATTCTTCATTAAATTCGGATAGGGAAACTGTCGATCCGAAAAGTAAAAAAAAGCCCCAACACAAAGAAAGTTACTTTTTTATTCAACCCAATATAGCTCCTTAACGGTAGTTCCTAGCGACAAATTTTGATATAACAAAAACTATCCTGAATTAAATTTCTGATCAGGAAACTATCCGCAAATTTTCAATCCAAGCAACACAGAGTTAGACCGTGTCAAAGTTTTTTAGCATGAAAAAAAAAGTTACGAGATATTTTTAATTAAAAAATTATATCACACAAACGATAGGTCCTAGCGAAATATGTCATTTAACAAAAAAATATTCTCCATTAAATTTTTTATTGAAACTGTCGGTAAATTTTCGATCCGATCAACACCGACATTAATTGATAATAAAATTCAGATAGTGTAAAAATAGTGATTCATTTTGCAAATTCGTATTCAAGAAGATAAATATTCCAAAGGTTATGTTTTTTGTTTTTTTTATTACTTGAGAAATCGCAATTGTTCATAAAACCTGTCAACAAATACTGTAGATGAGAGGATGCACTGTCTGTCTTAATTGTTGTTTTAATAGTGTAGAGCCCGCAAGCCATTATGCATATGTAATAAAATGAAAAAAAAAAAAAAAAAGATTATTCTGGTAATAAAAACATCCGAAACAATACCGTTAAAAAAACACAGAGGAATTAACATTTCGAAATCGACACATCCCTAATCCACATAATAAAAATGTTTAATAACTTTTTCTGGCTGCATTCATTTCTTTAGAGCTTCAACTTCGGCAGTTTGAAATTATAATACTCGTATTCCGTCATTTCGCAAAAGCGAATACATTATTATAATCTTACAATGCTTTATTTTTAAAGAGGATCGGTTTAAATTATGAACCAAGAAGTATTGATAGTCGTATTTTAAAGAGCAGTAGCAATATTTTAAAAATTGCTCAAAGACAAAAAAATTCGTTAAAATAGCCAAGAATTTTATTTGGTTTATTGAACTCGGTACCTGAATGAAAATTTTAGCATAGAAAACTAAAAAAAATGTCTTGACATTTTTTGCCTATCAGATCCAACTAAAGACATTTTATTTGTTCTCTTTCATTCTGTTCTGAAACATCTAATTAATGTAATATTGAGGATATTATTTTTTTTTAAATATGACAAAATAAAATTTGAATCTGGATATCGCCGATTTCTATTCTTTTACTCAACCATGCACGAAAAGAAAACAATTGCAATGGGTATTATTGAATGTCACAGAAGATTAAGAATGCGAATTAAAGAGTTGTAAACTTAATTGCTAACACTAAAGGATAGCGCATTTTGGAAAAAAGATAAAAGAAATTCGAAGCGAAATTCGAAAACAACTTAAACCCTAAAAATTACAGATACCGTGACGTCGTTGATAAGGACTTTTATCTACATTATCCACTAATCACAGAGAAATGCAAAAAATAAATAAATAAAAAGCTAATAATATTCGGTTCAAAAAGTTTTTTTTTTTAAACTGAAAAAATTTTTTTTTTCTGAACAAACAAAAACACTAAGGCGATAATTGAAAATTACGTATTTTTAAGAAAATCAATTTAATAACAAATTTTATCATGCAACTGTTAAGATTTTATAGGATTTTATGAAATTCTACATAAACAAAAAAACAATATAGAATTCAGTACATAAAATTCAATGTAAATGGAATAGGTAAAATAACATCACCACAGTCCCAAAACTTAAAAAGTTGAATATGAGAACTAAAAATATAAGTAAATATATATATATATATATATATATATATATATATATATATATATATATATATATATATATTTCCGACTACTCCAACATTTACTGGGCTTAAGCTTCCAATAAATTACAAGATTTATTTTCAAGACATTAATTAGTCCCATCTAGACATACGGAGTTGAAACTTATCTATAAAGATCTTAATCTTCCTTATATTGCTGATTTGGCCAAAACCAGATACCTATCCTTTCACAGTGAACTCCATACCCACTCGAATCCACAAGTCTCCCAACTTGCCTCACACTCAATTCTCAATAATCCTGCGAAACTTCAGAAAAAAAATGTTCAAGGGACTTTCTAATGTTGAACTACTTACTTCTAATATAGATTGTGCTGCTAGTGAGTAGTTCTTTACATATTATTGTCATGTTATGGTAATCATTTTCCTGAAATTCACTTGATATTTATAGTATATAAACTTGTAAATATCAATAAATAGTTTATAACACTAAGACACAAACTTAAATTTTAAATCTAATTTTACAATAATATTACAGTATTCATGTGGAATATCACGTCACTTGTTGAATAGATCTCACACACATAGCTTCACATGAGACAAACGAGCGTTTATACAAGATAAACTTTCAGAAATTCCTCGCTTTTCCTGATTACTTTAACACATACTAGACATTAAAATAAATTAAAATCATGTAATATCGAATTCTTACAATATTTAGATCCTTCGAGAAATTCTACACATACCAGACATACAATTAAATTAAATTCATCTCATATCAAATCCGTAAAATATTTAGATCCTTCAAAAAATTCTCAATGCTTATTTAACACCATAAATAAAATCACCAAGGTCGCAAACTTGACGCGAAATAAGTACAAACCCTTCCATCGTAAAACATGGAGTCAAAACCTCTTGAATGTTCAAATTTCATTTTGTTGTTCTGCAATCTCTGAATACTGATTTGAAACGCCAAAAAACTAGATGGTCATAGAACCTTTTAACAGAAAAATCTGAGTGATAGTAATAGGTTGCTTGTTTTTTTATTTCGTTTAACGTCACTTTATGCTGCTATGGCTAATCGGACGATGCTACGGTGGGAGTCCTAAATTTTGCCTATCCAGGTATAATTAGGATAGGGATCTTTAACGAGTACCTGACATCGCACAGGCTCGGGACCCTCATTTAACGCCCCTTCCGAAGGACGGCATAGTTAAGGATTTTTTACTCCCTTTAAAAAATTCTAAGGTCATCTGCCGGGCTGCGAACCCGCGATCTTGGGTTTCGTAGGTTGCTAGCAATAGGTTGCTTTAACCCAACGCCAACTATAATAATTCCCAAATATATTTTTGTTATTGCAGTAGTAGACAAAGATGTATTCGGGAATTATTATAGCTGACGTTGGGTTAAAGCAACATATTACTTTCACTCAGATTTTTTTGTCAGAAGGTTCTATGACCATCTAGTTTTTTGGCGCTTCCAATCAGTATAGGCATCGCAAAACAACAAAAGGAACTTTGAACGTTCAAGAGGTTTTGACTAATACAGTTGTAAATTTCAATTAATAATAATTTAAAAAAAAAAAAAAATATGGTTCCACATGTTTTAGAAAACAAGTCATAAAGTGTAATTTTGTGAGTTCTGGAATATGAGTATCACCAGATATGGTGAACCAATAAAATAAAAAAAACTGAATTTCTCACTTACTGGGAAAAATAGTAGATCATATATATATAATCTATTACTTTTATATATAACTTACTAAAGATACTACTTATCTACTTCAATTCAGATACTACTTAAAGGTTGGGCAAATTTTCGAACCGAGCAACACCAACGGAGCTAGAGCGGATTCAAAAAGCTCCAACACATAAAAATATGGGCAGACGTTACATTTTCCATTCAGACCAATACAGCTTCTAAAAAGTAGGTCCTAGTGACAAATGCTATATAACAAAAAATATCCACCATTAGATTTCTGATGAAGAAACTATGCGCAAATTTTCAATTCAAGCAACACAGAGTTAGACCGTGTCAAAGTGGTACATTTTTCAGTTTGAAAAAATATTACAAGATATTTTTCATTTAAACCATTATATCTTAGCGGTAGTTCCTAGCGAAAAATGTCATATGTCAAAAATATTCTCCATTAAATATCTAAATGAGACTGTCGGCAAATTTACGATCCAAGCAACGTTAAACATTTTGATGGTGGAAAAAAAGTTACATAAGAAAACATAAGACCCACAGACAAAAGACATATCATTGTCAAAAACTTTAAAAGGAAAGCAATCTACTTAGTGGTATTATGTTTCTAGCGAAACGTTTCCTAAAGTAGATCATTTTGCATTGGGACTTATCTATGAGTGTTTTTGCCTACGTTACGTAAGTGGTATTTTCTAGTCAAGTTTCACAATCAGTTTCCCCGCATTGGAATTATTTAATAAAATTCTATCCATTCATTAAAAATTAAAATTGGTAGAATTGAAAATACAGTAGGGAAAACCTATATAATTATAAATTTAATCATTACAAACAGGTTCTATTTTATCTACGCGATTTTTTATATTGAAATAATTAAAATAAATTGTTCTAAATATGCACTTACTAATATTATATGATTTTCGAAAGTCCCTCACACCTTTTCTTACATCTAAAAATATTATTATGATACTTTTAAAAATAACCCACGATTTGTTTTTAAACGTGTTACTGAAGGTTCTACGACATTGTTTATTGATCAAAATCAATAACAAAATCGGCTTTTGCAGCAATGAACTGTTCAACGAAGGGCCTTGGACGTGATCCGAAGGGGAACTGTAATTTTCCATAATGATTACAATTAAGGTACAATATCATAAACATAGGTGCATAACATTATAAGTATACAAAAAAAAAAACCTATCAAATCTATATATATATCTATATACTTAGTCATGTACAATTTCATAATTTTAATTTTTTGAATTCGTATATGTTGCCATATTCCCTCGAAATGATTAATATGGCTTTATTCAACAATAGATAGTTTTTACACTTTAACCTTATTCCACTACAAGACTTAAAAGACAAGAAATTGCTTGTAGTTTTCGACTACTCCAATATTTACAAGACAAGCGTTGAAAGCTCTCAATAAAGTACAAAAGATTTATTTACATGGCAGACATTAACCAATTTTTAAATACGGAGTTAAGCTTTAGGGTTCCACTAAACCTTCCAATTCTTCTCGAATCTAATCCTCAAAATTCAAAATCCTTCGTAAAATCCTCAATGCTCCTTATTATGTTCACAAACAAACTTATATATAAAGATCTTAATGTTCCATATGTTGCTGATTTGGCCCAAACCAGATACCTATCCTTTCATATTAAACTCCATACCCATTCGAATCCACTAGTCTCCCAACTTTCTTCAAATTTAAATTCCGATAATGCTTTGAGGCGTCTATAAAGATGAACAAGAGACCTTCTAATGTAAAACGGTATTGAAGTGCTACTAGAGAGGAGTTCTTTACAAGTTGATGACATGTCATTGTAATCGTTTTCCTGAAGTTTACTTGTTGTATATAACGTATACCGTTGTAAATATCAATAAATACTTAAAAAGAAAACAAATAGAAAATTGTTCCATAAAACAGCAGAGAAAATCCACATAGCAGAATATAAATTTCAGATTCATTTCTCGTATCATTATGTACTAAGCATATTAACTGCGTTTTCTTTTATTTCATGAAACTTTTAACAAAAAGTTTACTAGCAGCAGATTAATTAAACTATTTCTAGTATGAATCTAAGCTTAAAAAATATATATTATATATATATATATATATATATATATATATATATATATATATACACAGAGTGACTAGAAAATAGATGCGGAGCCGCTAGGGGGAGATAGTACAGGCTAATCTAATCGAGAACTACTGCCGAAAATTAGCCATTTTCGAGTTATACTATTAAGATTTTATAAAATTAACGTCCTTCATATGTTAAACAAGTCATAAAATTTAAAAATTGGATGCTTTATCTGATTTTTTTTTTTGGTTTTACAATAAACATTTTCTAAAATACGAAAATTTATACTCAGGTGTACATTATTGACGTTATTTCATGCGGTAAGCTTCAAATCAGTTCAATTAAAAAAAAATGAAATCTTATTAGAAAAAATCACCTAAAAATGTTTTGTACAAAATAATTAGAAAATATCTGCGTTTCATTACCTTTCAAATGAGGTATAAAAATCACAAATCGGTTAAGAATTGCCAAAAATATGACTATTAAAGAGGAGGAAGAAAAAAGTAATAAAATACTACAAATACAAAATCATACCTTAATATAGGATAATTTGTTTGAAACTACATTTTTTTATTTTTATAATACATTTTCAATGAGGCGCCTCTATTTCTAATGCACATATGGTACGTGCTCTTCTCATTACAGCTGATTTTACTACCGCCTAATTCCTAAGAGAGGCTTGAATTTCTTGTGCAGCGCGTATTATCCTGTTTCTAAGATCTATTGTGTGTACAGGATTTTTATCAGATACTAAAGTTTTCATGCGACCCCACACAAAAATAATTTTTAAGATTTTTTTTTTTCAAAACTCCAAACCGGTGATCAGCAAAAATCGAAAAATATTACAGGAAGATATTTTTTACATTAGGCCAGGCTTAAACATATCAAAATGTGTAATATGATTATCTTTAAACATATACTTATTTCAATTAAATATCGGCGCAATAATACTTATCCGGAACCAAGGTTGTTCAACGACCGATTGTCAAAGTAAACGTGAGTTATCATTCAAACTGAGAAACAAACACAGTTTTTTTTTTATTTTTCAATATAACTGAAACACGCAGTATGAAAGTATTTAAACACTTAACATCTTATTCATTTATACTATACCCCTTTTCTTCCCCTAACCGTAAGGGAAAAAAAATAACAATAATACATTGGCAAGAACAAGGACAGAATTTATTTTTTTTTTTTAATAATCTAAATCATACACTATCCTCAGGTATGAAGCTGATACCAAGATAATAAGATATCTTTCGGCTATAGTTAAAATATCTAGGTTAGTATTATAATTTGTATGGAATATCTACGAATTTTATAATCTGCGAAAAGCTATAGCCAACAATAGATAGTGAGACCTCAATCAGTAATTTATCTTTGGACCAATAGCCTACTGCCTACCTGATATTAATTTGTCTTATGTATTCGTTAATTATGTCAGAAAACTAAAATTTACTTTAGTTAAATTATTATCTTTGATTTTCATAAAAAATGCAGTTTTATGTTACCAAATATATAGTTATAAATGGTAAATCAATGTCATTATAATGTATCGATAATTGTAGAATGGAGCATAAGGTTAAAAAATATATTTTTACAAAATTTACAAAGAGTTATTGTAAAACAACAAAAAAACCAAGCAAAAATTTAATATTTTACTGTTTACATAATAATGTGTTTTTCATCAGCTAGATCATTTTCTTCTATTTCTATAACATTATTAAAAGTATATTTAATATGTTCATTGTGAATTGGAACATTACACTTTTTACAATTTTTTTTCGTTTTTTTATTTCTTCGGCACCCCTATACCAGATCTATTTTGTATTGCCTCGAGCAACCACGAACAAGAATCTGCAATAGTAAAAATTTCAGATTCCTAGTAAATTATAAAAAAAAATAAAATAAATACAATGCACAACGATTTATCAACTAATTATTTACAATTTATCTTATCAAATGGCTTTTTTATCCAACAAGTCAAGCAGACTCATATTGAACTCAAATAATCATTAATCAATCGAAAGAAATTAGAAAACTCGATCAGTAAAATGTCACGAATAAACTGCACGAGAGATAAGCTGATACTGAGGAGCGTGGACATGGCAATTTTCAGTAAAAATATCCCAAAATCGAGGCCACCTGCATCCGTTTTACTTAGAAATCAAATATTCTTTTTCGCAAATGTCCTAAACTCAACTATAATGAGGGTCAGCGATGAAAGTTAAATTCTGACGAACTTATTAAATATTTTTTAGAAGGGTGAAGGAAATGCTCACCTAGCGACCAACGCCGGGCTAAATAATATCATAAAAAAAAAAAAAAAAAATTATGTTGGATCACATATCCAATTATAATTTTTGGTACAGTGACAAAAATGTATATATATATATATATATATATATATATATATATATATATATTAAACAACTATCTATTGATATTCACAACTGTATACATATATACAATAAGTAAATATAATGAAATTATTACAATGACATGTGAAGAACTACATAATAGTAGCACTTCAATAGTTCTACACTAGAAGGTCTCTTGGCTATCTTCTTTTCCAGACACCTCGGAGGATTATCGGAAATTTATTGAGAGGCAAGTTTGAAGACTAATAGATTCGAGTGAAATGAAGTTTACTATGAAAGGATAGGTATATGGTTTAGGCCAAATCAGCAACATGTGGAATAATAAGATCTTTATGGATGAATTTATTTGTGACATAATAAGGAGCATTGAGGATTTTACGAAGGATTTTGGATTGGAAGTTTTAAGAACAAAATGTAATTTTCGACTTATTAAAAAAAATAAATATCTTTCGTAAAATGGCGAGATACTACTGTTTCTGGCTCTTTCCTAATACCACGTCCTATCAGACCCATTTCTACTTTATCTAATTATACTATTCTGAATTCTTTTTCCTTCTTCTTTCCACATCCAACTCCATTACCATAGGTGGTCTTTAGGAGGCATTATTTTAACATGTCTTTAAGCCCATTTCAGAAACCACCGTTTACCGTCGTACGAAAGAATTTTGCTATTACCTCTAAAGTTTCAATGTTACACATATTTAAAAATAAAAAAAAATATATCACCTAATTGTGAAGAAAAACCGAACAACGTCCATCGACAAAAATTATGTTTAATGATTTAAGGGGAAACATTTTAATTTGAGTAATAACTGTCGATAAAATTAGAACCCACGTCTTGTCATTCAATCCTAATGACTAACTTCTAACATGTCTCTAATCACGTATGTTTCCTGGCGAATGGAAATTCAAGATGGTCAGAAGGCTGAAGTCAAATTTAATTTATCTCATAGATTGTGAAACAGGCGAGGTACATTTTATGTATATCTACATATACATAAAAGAAATATTTAGCATAGATGGTTGACTATTAGGAAATACCAGGTATGCAAGTTTAAAATGTCGTTTTAATTCCAATAGAATGCGCTCTTAGCCTATTGAAGGATTTGCTTATCTCTAAACGCTATTTTGTTTGTTAGTCATTTGTTTACAAAAGTCAGTTGTTTTTTAAGTCGTTTACGTGGACGTATCATACCTTTCTTTGGTGTTAAAAATGTCTAATTTTAAGCCAAATAAAGAGCATTTGCGGCATGTCATGATTTTCTTATTTAATCAAAAGAAAAAGGCATCTGAATGTCATCGAATTCTTGTTGAGACTTATGGCGATGTTGCTCCAACCGTCAGGACATGTGAACGTTGGTTTCAAAGTTTCAAACGTGGTGATTTTGATGTTACTGACCAAAAACGAGAAAATCGACCAAAAAAGTTTGAGGACTTCGAATTGCAATCTTTATTAGACGAAGACAATACCCAAACGCAACAAATGATGGCAGAACAGTTGAATGTCACTAGGCAAGCCATTTCCGATCGCCTGAGAGCTATGGGAAAGATTCAAAAGGTTGGAAAATGGGTTCCACATGAATTGGACGAACGACAGATGGAAAAAACGAAAAACTATGTGCGAAATGCTGCTTTTACGCCACGAAAGAAAGGGTTTTTTTTTGCATCGAGTTGTAACTGGCGATGAAAAATGGATTTATTTTCAGAATCCCAAACGAAAAAAATCATGGGTAACGCCAGGACAACCATCCTTATCGAGTGCAAGACCGGATCGTTTTGGGAAGAAGACAATGCTGTGTGTGTGGTGGGATCAGAAGGGGGTAGTCTACTACGAGCTTCTCAAACCCGGCGAAACAGTCAATACCGAGCGCTACCGACAACAAATGATCAATTTGAGTCACGCATTGATCGAAAAACGCCCAGAATGGGCTCACAGGCACGCCAAAGTCATTCTTCAGCATGATAACGCTCCTGCACATTCAGCCAGATTGACTAAGGAAACGATTTCTTCGCTTGGTTGGGAACTCCTACCCCACCCGCCGTATTCACCTGACCTGGCGCCTTCTGATTATCACCTCTTCTCATCGATGGTACACTCATTGGCGGAGCAACACTTCAACAATTTCGAAAACGTACGAAAATGGCTCGATGAATGGATTTCAAATAAAGATGAAGCATTCTTTTGGAATGGTATCCATATATTGCCCGAGAGATGGACAAAATGTGTAGAAAGCGAGGGTCAGTACTTTGAATAAAATATATTATACTTTTTTTTAAATTACTGTGTATATATTTTAAGAAATAAACGACATTTTAAACTTGCATACCTGGTATAAGAAATTGATATGGTGTCCCATCAGAAAGTCAAATTTTACTAGGACATGTTTTTCTCCTGACTGCATCGCAAATCATCTATACTACTATGTAAAAGGACAAGCTATCTTTTGTTTGTGATCACTACCAGGAAAACTACTGAACTAATCTGTAACAAATTTATATTACACATCATATTATAGTTCCAGGAAGGTTTAGGAATTATAAAATCTACTGATTTTCAATTAATTTTTTCATTTAACGGTGAATAACGGTGAGGTTTAAAATTGACCGATAGGTGGCGAGCGCCATTCTACATGAAAGGTTACAAAGGTACAGTGTTATATAGATCTTTAAATTGATGAAAAAATTTACTTATATTTTATTAAATTACCGCAACAAACCATTAAGAAAATTAAGAAAATCTAAAATTCGAAGCGTAGTGAAATTGAATTCAGGTATTTTATCTTTCAAACTATAAACTTTTTATTTTATCCGGTTACAGAAATAGCGCTGTATAGAAATTGAACATTAAATAAGACTGTAGTCAAGACTGAAGACATAATAAACTGCTGTTACGATCCAAAATGATAATATTGTTTTATGTAAGGTAAAATTCAAATTACAGAAAGATCTACTTATTCAAATTAAATACCCTATAAAATTAAAGCATTACGTAAATCTGAGGAATAGATGAATAAATAAATGAAAAAAAAAAGAAAAAGAAAAAACATTGCTAGTTTAAATGAATAAAAATATATACTTTTTTCCTCTATTTTATACACCGTTCTTCCATCAACTAAAAACAAAAAAAGCATTGCAAAAATAGGTAAAAATTTAATTTTAAAATTAGCAAAAAATTATCATTTTTTAATATACATTAGACACCGTTCTTCCATTAAGTTCTTCCAACTTACTTGTATACTATTAAGCAAAATTATATAAAATGTAAGTAAACAATAAGCGTACGTAACGTGTCCGCTTATTCTAAGGGAAGAACACTTAAAATACGAAAACAAAAAAATATATAATAAATTCCAAATTTAAAAAATCATATTCATACAAATGCACAATATTCACATCGTGGCTTTAGACCTCCTTTCCATGTTGTGGGTTTCAGATCAGAAGATCCAATAAAAGCCGCGTCTTTGATATTGATGCCAGAGGGAATTAATAGAAAAGATAGATACTCATGCCACAAGAGCTGGAATTCCGTATACAAAAGAACAGAACAGAAAAATAATTTTATTCTGGGCATATCATTTAACTCAGCTCAGAAAGTAGATTTTTAGCAAGCGTCACTTTTGACGAGAATCAGGTACTGAAAATAGAGGTATTTAAATGTTTTCAGGGATTTCGCTTGTCTGATATGAGGAGGAATAGAATTCCATAGGATGTTTGGCTCTGGATTACAGTAGTTATGTTGGAGGGGGAATACAGATCAGAAAACTGTATATTGAATTGCTAGAAGAATTGATAGAAACCCTTGTGTCCATTGAATTGCCTGCAGATCTTAATTTGAAGTATATTGTAAATATAAGAAGGGTGAAGGGTATTGATAATTTTGTAAAGGAATGTTCCAAGGAAATATTGTCTACGGGATAAAGCCAATTAATTTAATTCGTAAACATGGGAGCGCCTGCGGATATCGAAGATAAATCTGCCAAAGCAGTTCATAATTGGCTTCAATCTTTCCTCGAAAACCGTCGAGAGGCCACCGCAAACCAGATAACCATAGTAAAGGCATAGGAATAAGAGGAAGAGACTAAAAGCTTACGTGTTGACTGGGGAATAAGGTGGCGGGATCGCTGGAATAATTTAAGTAGACTAAAAGTAGAATTTATACAATCTTTAAATTGTAGTCCATAAAATTTGCCAAATCAATTATTAAATTTTTTATAATCTTCCGCCCTTGGGGATCCTCAGCGTGATTCATTCAGCCATGCTTGCCAGTCCCTCCGATCAACTGAGAACTACCTCATGCAATTCAATCCAGCTTCGCGAGAAACGTCGTTCTTAGAAGTCTTCCTAGTCTCTAGTAAGATGGACAAATTGGAAATTTGTTTTTGCCCAAGCTACTTAGTTTTTTCCATTCTATTGTTTCTACAGAGTAGTTCTCGAGTTTCCCTCTGATTCGTCCATGTCTCTACATTTTTTCAAGGACTGACAAGTCGATCAGTTAATACCTAGATATCTCCATCATAGAAGAGAATATTAAATAAATCGACTGGCAAATCCACATTTTTACATTCCAACTCCCTCAAAAAAGTTCGTGCCTTTTTTTTTTTTATATCACAAGTAGGTTCCATGTTTTTAATTTAAAAAAAGATATATACTTCTTACTTAACTCCCTCTTACGAAGGAATATCACCTGATTGAAGATAGTTTTGCTAGAATCAAGCAACATAAACATGTAACGATTGTAGGAAAGGGGATGTTGCGTTTAAAAATACTCCTACGGTTAATGTAAAAATAATGGAATAGTCGATAAAATGAATATCCTTGACCGTGACCGCTCATGAAAAGTCGATGAATGGAAAACTCTCGAACGTCACTGCCACCAGCTAATCGATAACAGCTGGTACGAGGTTCGACTAACAAGGCAAAGGTGGACAAGGAAGGTGTGTACAAGTTCCGACCAATAGGATCATATCCCACAAGTACTTCATTACTCATATCCTTTATCTGATAAGGTTTATAAATGATAACTAGGTCAAACATTCAAAGTACGAGCGATTGCGAAAAGTTGCAAAAAACGATGAAAGAGCAAATTTCACTGCAATCATTTAAAAAAAATAACAACAGAGTTATCAAAGGATACAACTCAGCATAAATAACAAAAAATGGTACTAAAATAGCAACAATGGGACATTTATCGAGATATTGTTCCAAGATGCAGCTACTACCACATAAATGGATATTGTTCCTCTTTCTTCCCATTTTAACGGTCGAGTCTGGGACTGACGAAATAAAGTTGCAGGCACTCCTAGGGTCCAGCAGATCGCGTAAGGCTTGCAAATGGTCAATTTTCATTCTACTGTTTTTCAAGTTCGTCAACTATTATAAATAATCGAAATATTTTCATTTTTTTTTATTCATATCTTCATTGACACTTTTCAATTGTAATACTGACTAGTGAATCTGATGAAGTTAATATCTGAGGCATGAAACACACGAGAACGGCAGAATCCTGGGGTACCTCTACCTATCTTTTATTTTATTTTTAATATTAAAGGAGCACTGGGATTTGTTTGGACCTGGCTTGTCCCTTCATAAGTGGAAGGACAGCCGGGTCGGGCGATCCCTAGGATGTGTGCATATAGTACATAAGTATGATTGTAATGTTAACTTTTAATGTCATCCTATTTTTGTTTTTGATATTATTATTGTTTTGTTTTTTAAATCTATTTTATTGTGTTTTTTATTCACTTTATTTTTTAAATAGTTTGAGGTTCTTATATATATTTATTTTATTTTCCACTTTATTTATTTCATAATATATTATCAGAATACTTTTTTTTTTTCGTTTCATTTATTCTCATTGTCCCCTTTGCCCTCTTTAAGGCAGATTGTAATATTTTCTCAATAAAAGATTTATGTTAAAAGTATAAGAGGTCTCTCATCCAGCTTCTTTTGTATATTTTCTAGTATTTGTGTCGCGGAATTGTTTGCAGGGGATTCGTATTTGTAAAATTTTATATTCCTATGTTAGAGAAGTCTTGTCGCTTGATTGAGGGTTTTCTTTTTTTTTCTTCTTAATATATGGACCCCATATTATTCTTAAAATTACAAAAGAAATTATAATTTAAATTTATTTTATATATTAAAAAAAAAGGATTTTAAAAAAGGGATATTTCCAATCGAACTTGATTGTCTCTGTCTTCAGTCCCATGAAGTACGTGGTGCATTTATCAACCTATAAAGCATTAGTTTATCAAATCGAAGTTACGTCAATATGAAATAATACGTGGCTGTCTACCATAAGGTTGATCAACCTAATTACAGAGATACAAATTGTAACACAAATAATTATAAAAAATAACAGTTCTGGAGAAAGATAATTGTCTCGCTTGTTAAACAGGTAGTATCGATCAATCCAATCAACTCAACACATGTTCGGGACATAGTTGATTATATGTACCAAATAGTTGATCACCTTTCAACACGGCAACGGTCGATTTGATAGTCCTTGTCTCTCGATTTGAGGCCAAGTTAATAGTTTAGTCCAGGATCTTTCCATCCTTGATGTCCTATTGTAGCATACCCCAACTTGGGTATGAGAATTGATCCTATTATATTCCTATACCTTTATATTAGTTTACATAAATTTAATTTTTAGAAAAAAAAACAAAAAAAAAAAAAAACAAAAAAAAAAACGACTTCACGATTAAACCTTATCTAGACATTAGTACAAACTAGAACTAAAAAGTAAAAGATAATACTTTAATTACTTCTCCCTGGGACTCCATTTAGACAAACGCGTCACTTGGAATCCACATACAAGACTAAAAAGACCATACACTACTCCAACATTTACTAGACAAACGTTCAAAGCTTCCAATAAATTACAAAAGACTCATTCACATTACAGTTATTAGACCTATTGGAACAGACAGAGTCAAGCTTTGCAGCTCCACTAAACCGCCCTTTAATTCTTCTCGTATCCAATCTTTACAATCCAAAATACTTCGAAAAATCCTCAATGCTCCTTACTTTGTCACCAATAAGCTTATCCATAAAGACCTTAAAGTTCCATATCTTGATTTAGCCCAAATCAGATTAGTATAATTATTATGCAATTAGTATAACTTTTGACTCGGTGAAGCTACGATGTTCGTTTAAGTTTTAATCGTCAGCTGTCGTCAAAATCTATCGATTGCTTATAAGACATTAGTTCAAAGTAGTAAAAGTGAATATAATAAGGTGTTAGGATAAAAAAATATTATCAAAAATATATAAAGTTGGCCTATACGCGTCGAAAAGCCATAAACAAATACAGAGATGGTATACCATTGGAAAGAGCTTCTCAAGAACAATTGAATGGTAATAATAAAACATCATATGAGCGAGTCAAGCAGTGCATAAAATAAAACGTTAAAGTTCCCGATTAGTATTGTTTCATACTTGTTACCGCCATTAATGCACAAAGCTTTGCCGCGTACTCAGAAGACATCTCAACCGATACAATCATCAACCGACCTGATTATTTGGCAATCAGCGAAACTTGGATGAAAAATTCCATGCCTGTGATGGATCTGAGATGATATTGAAGCACCGCTAAGAACAGACGAATTGCAACTACTTCATCGGTAGCGGTATCATCATTATCAAGTCGCAAAGCCGGTGGGGTCGCCATATACCGCAAAACCAATAGCTTCACTGATTGTAGTAGAGTTAACATTGACATTTCGGAAATTTATTTGGAAATAAAAGATGCAAAACCTGGTGGTGTCTATCTAGTAGACGTAAAGGCCAATGTCATCTTCAAATTCGTTCTCGGGAGTATGTATATCCACCCGGGCAAAGCGTTAGCAGAAATTAAACTCTTTATGTTACGATCGTTGTTAAAATATCGACAAAAATTATACCCGATTACCAGTCTGATCTTACTACACCAGTTATGATAGTTTGTGACTTTAATGTCCAATTTACTACACCAGTTATGATAGTTTGTGACTTTAATGTCGATGTCTCACAAAACCGCACATTGCCCGACTTCATGCTCAGCGAGTTCAATTTGTTTTATATTGAACCTTCTCCAACAACGTTAGGTAATACCTGTATTGATTTAACGCTTACCAGAAATCTCGATGTATCTTGTATGCCATTTGTGTCGTACTTTAAGTATCACAGACCTATAATTAACAAAGTTATTTATAGGTTATTATTTGTTTTAGTTGTTATTTGTTTCCTTGCTTTTATCCAAAATACATAAATAAAAATATTTTATTTAAAAAAATATAACCCGTTACATAAACGTATTCGCTTTCAACTCACAGCATTGTCCATGGCACTGAAATTTACGTATTAGGACAACCACATTTTAATTTTAATGTATGAGTTAATAATCCAGGTGGACTGTGACTATTAAGAAACTGTAGCTGATAATAGACTGCATTATCAGTGCTTAACTAATGGCCCATGAATAATATTTTTAAACAGACTATCAAAAATTTATTGATTTCATTAGGTTGGATATTAATTTCTTATCATTCCAGTCTCCCTAGAACTACGAAGATAATGTAGTGCGGAATAACCACAAATCGGTCGATTTTCAAACCACTAAATTCCACATGTTGCACCACTTATTGAAATATTTTTTAATAGTTTAATTGCATATAAGTTATTATTATTAATTTAAAATATAGACTGGCTCTCGCCACCTATCGGTCAATTTATAAACTTCACTGTTATCCACATATTGTCGCTTTTATAATAACAAATTAATATAAAATCAGTAGATTTTATTATTGCTAAACCTTTGGAGAACTATAAAGGTGATATGGTTAAAATTTGGTAGAGATTGGTTCAGTAGTTTTCGCGGTTAGTAATCTCATAGAGTAGAGTGCAAGAACTTCAAATAATAGTGTTAGGATGTTAAGTGGGATCAGTGATAAAAAAAAATCTGGCAATGTTTGATAATTGGCAAACATTTTTTTTTTTTGTTATTTATCGAACATTGCATATTTTTTTATGACTAATTCCACTTAACAAGCTACTCAAATCATTCACCCAGTCAACCAACATGCTCTTCGAATAAATAATAGTTTAATTATAAGCAACCAATTATTAACGATTAACTATGACTTGTAAAACAAACAAAAACTTACTAAAAATGTTTCCTAGAAAGGAAAAAAAAGCTACGATGATACGTGAAGTACAACTTGAATGCATTTCCGCATCACCGCACGTCATATGTTTCACAGAAAACCTTATCTAAAAAAAAAATTTTTTTTTTAATCATCAATGTGTTATTCTAATTATAATAGATGATTTTCGTTGTTCGGCGTGTTTCTTCGTGCAACGCGGTGCCTCCCCCGGGTTAACAGGAGCATAAGGAGAAGTCTACTACAATACTATGTAGTATTAACAATTAACCATAACAGTAATAAATTATGTAGCAGCTCAGCACCAGCACATAAGCCCAGTCAATTTATGTATCGAAGATCTCAAAAACGCATGTATCTAACATTTTTTTTAAAAATTTAATGACTCATAAGGGTAGTTAAAATCGGAGTTCGCAGCCCTCAAAACCTGATGCGATTTTTGTAGTATGCGAAATTTTATATGCTAAATGGGCACGTTTTGGAAAATGTGACGATTTTGACATGATCGGACATGATAAAATTAACCAGCTTTGAGGTGCAAAAACAAATCTCGGATCACAAACGTGTTTTCGAGGAGAAGTGCGACTTACCGAAACATAGCCAAAATCACAATGTTTTGAAGAGCTGTATTCTCGCAACCAATTAACCTACAGAGATGCGGTTAGGCTTAGGTTGTCACAAATTTAGTGCTCTTTGATGTTTTAAGTATGTTATATCAAGCAAATTTACATATTTTAAGAGATATAGGGGAAAAAGATTGAAAAAGTGCTAAAATTTAGCACTTTATCGAGTACTACAAAAATCGTACCAGGTTTTGAGGCTTGCTAACTTGGATTTTAACTACCCTTATGGGTCTTAACAACATATTAAAATATGGCAGATACGCGCGTTTTTGCGAACTTTTCCTTTTTTTTTTTGTCGTAGTACTTTGAGGACTTGGTAAATCATGTAGGATACTATTTTAAGTACTTAAAACAATTAAGCACCTAGTTGAATACTATTAATATTAAACAGAGTAGTGTAAGCATTACTACTAAGCAAACTAGAAAATTAGTATCAGCTATGAGTATTCGATAGAGTAACAATAGGATCAAATAAAATTACATTAATTTGTTAATAGATCATTTTAATCAAAAATACTTTCCTTTTGGTTGTAATTAATTAAACTAAAAGATACCAGGGGTTGGTTAGTGTTTACGTAACCTTTCTAAAAATATCTGGTGATCCGATAATTGCCATTACCTTTAAAAAGGGATGAAGTTTTTTTTATTATTTAAAAAAAAAAAATGCATTATAACAACGAATATGAAAGAACATTTCCATTTAGTATTTTTTTTTTTAAATTAGATTTCCATGTCGTTAAAAAAAAAAAAACATCTCAGGTATAATCAATGAATTCTCAGGTCGAACAGACTAAAGTGGTCTTACACTGTATACATAATTTTTTTTAGTATATCTTTTATTTTGACAAATATTACAATTTGCCGAAATTAATAGCAATATATAATCTAAACGATTATATAAAATGACAAGTCATTTTTCGTTTGTGATCACTAACCGCGAAAACTACTGAACCAAGATGTACCAAATTTTAACCACATCTTCATAGTTCAAGGAAGGCTTAGCAATAATAAAATTTAAAGATTTTCAATTATATTGCAATAAAAAAGCGATAAATATGTGGTGCGCAGTGAAGTCTGATAATCGACCGATACAATAATAATCGGCGAGCACAATTCGAAAGATGTTACAAGGGTAAGGTGCAATACAGAGCCAGAAATTCACGATAAAATTTACTTATTTTCAATTCAGTTGTTATAGAAACTATGAATATATGGAGCGACATCTGGATCCCAGTGCAGTTTAAAAATCGACCGATATGTACCCATTCTGCAACGGGGTTTTCAATGGTGAAACTATTAAAGCCGATTGTAAAAAAAATTTAACTAAAACTTCTTCATAGTTTTAGGAAGGTTTATAATAATAAATTTTACAATAATAATTAAAAAGTATAATTTTTAACTTTAATGGTTGGGAATTTAAATCTAACCATGGATCGATAAAATTATTGCTGCCAAATTGGATGTCTAATTATGCTTTTACCTACTCTTCAAACACCTAGTCAATGCAACGTTAATCAGGTTAAAAATTACTGCCATGCGTGAAAATATCATTGAAGAAATAACGCTCAATTGCATACATAAATACGTAAGATTTTTTATCGAAATTAAAATAATCTAAGTTCTTTATTTATGAGAGCAGGCGAAGCCGCGACGAGGTATGCTAGTAGTGTTATAAAATTCACATTCATCAAAGAAATAATAGCAAGATTATCATTATAATAGTAATACCATAAAATTGTATAAATTAAGAAATGAGCTTATTTGGTAATTTGAAGCAATAACAACTAAGGTGTTTCTTTTGCGTCAAATCCATTTCGATTTTTAATAATTAAGCAGATAACTGAATATACATTGCACTTTCCATTAGCTTAACTAGACTTGAAGATAGTGTTATCACCTAGTATAAGTACCAGATAGACCATGCTATTGAATCGTATTCAGACTTTCTATGATAGTAACTTTTAGTTCACAGTTAGCCGAACAGAACTTAAGTGTAAAAGAAATTCTGGTTGCGAAGGGTTTGTTACTTCAGATCATTCAAGTGAGTATTTTTGATTTTTATAGTAAATCATTTTCTACTTCGGTTTTGATGAAGATAACTACGGAAAAGTCAATTCTCGATTCCACCGATTTATGAGAAAAGAGTCGTACAATAATTAGTTAATTATTATACATAAAGACATCGATACCATTA
The DNA here is from genome assembly GCA_003667255.2 of Euschistus heros. NCBI lineage: Eukaryota > Metazoa > Arthropoda > Insecta > Hemiptera > Pentatomidae > Euschistus > Euschistus heros. The sequence continues at coordinate 449,806 of RCWM02000370.1, read as the reverse complement.
ACCTACATGTAGGCAGTAGAGAATACGTTAAGTATGAATCCAGAGAAAACAAAGGCAATCCTCATTGGGTCAAAACCTCCCCTAAAAACCCTTCCCTATCCACTGCTTTACCTCAAAAACCGACCAAATAATTTTCAAAATTCGATTAAAAATCTGGGAGTAACGTTTGATCAACATTTTTCATGGAATAATCATATTTCTCAAATCACGAGGAAATCTATTTCTATACTTAAACTAATTTTCCATCACCGCGATTCATTACCACTAAGTACTCGTCAACTTTTAGTATTATCTCTTGCTTTTCCCAACTTTGACTATGGATGCATAGTATAAGGAGGACAGTTTGGCGAGCTTGAAATGAGATGTAAAAGATTGATGAACTGTTTTATTAGATTTATTTTTGGGATTTCTAGAAGCTCTCACATATCTCACAGGTATTTCTGAAATTGGTTGGCTTTACCGCAGGTGCACTCATAGTTTTATCCTTGAAAACCAAAAAACCCACCTATATTCATGACCTCCTTACCCTGCGCTCCTCCATCCATCTCTTAAATACTAGAACCCAAACCTGTACACTCTCTTCCCTTTCAACAGCTCCTTTCTCTCCAGAATGAAACTCATAAACAAAACCTCATTAAAAAAACTTTAATAAAAAAAACATTTAATAGATGTACATAGTTTTTTTGTATTTCTTCCTACAATTATTGAATTTTCATAATCTTTATTTCATCTGTATTTTTTTTTCTGTTTGTTTTCGTTCTTTATTTGTAAAATTGTAAACAGTTAATCAGATTTTTTATTTCTTTTATTTAATATTTTGATAACCAGCCTCATTGTATTTGTTTTTGTACATTGTATTATTGTATAACTTTATTTTCTGTTCAATTCTATTTGAGGGTAATAAATGCTATTTGCTATTTAATAATTTATTTCTTGGGTTGTTATTGCTTATTTAATGAGATTTGTTTGGCTTTTTTTAGCTCTTATATGGATTATATTGTTTGGCATCAATTTATTTCTAGGCCGAGGATCGAGAAATTCTAGTACCGACGCATCACTGGAAATAACCGTCAACATATCAATCCATGATTTTCCGTGAATCATGTTCATTCGGAGAATACTTATTGAGGATTTCTTATATATATATATAATTTTTATATAATGTCAATTTGTTATTCTGGATGAAAAATAATACAAAACAAATCATTGTTACAAGCTGTGATTTACTTTCGCGTTAATATATTTTCTTTACAATAACATTATACTATTTCTTCTTACAGGAATCACTGATCTTTAAGTTTAATTTGATGGGTTGAAACGCTTTTTAATGCATTATTTCAGATATGTTGGACTGTAACTAAAATTCTGTAACTGAAGCTGGAAGTCAAATTTCATCTTGAGGAGGCGAAACGGTGAACCGGAACGCCACTAACATTTTACAAAAGTTAAGCTGAAACGCCGTTCTGAAAGCAATTATGCGCCGCATTCTTCAACACCTCAGCAAATTTTTAAAAATTTGTTGAATTGTTTTTCTTCTAATAAAGATTTGGTACGAAATGAGTAGTACAGAATTTTTTTTTCTATTATAATTCATACATCTTTGATACCCCAGTGTGTGACGTCTCGTGACAACGAAGAAATGTTACGAGCCCTATCCATAACTAAGGAACTGTTACTAAATTGTAAAAATACCGTTTTTTTTTTAAACTGATTTACGTAACTCCTCATAACCTTGGTTTTAATTTTCTAAATGAGACCGCTATTCGACTATCCAATTACTACTGGATACGATTCGGTTCATTTAACACCGCTCATAGTACAACTACACCAGGAAGCTCAGATGCAAATGGTGATAGAGGTATGATTTATTCTCAAAGGTACTGACGTCACAAAAATCTATTACATTTTGTATATTATATATAAGCTAAGTAATATTAAAAATGAAAGGTTAATCCATATTCGATGTATTAAAGAGTTCTCGTGAAACAAACAATCTCAGCAGTTAATTCGCCAATTCTATATCATAATCTAATATTTAAATGATAATCCAAATATCACAGAAATGACAAACAATTCATTCATTCCTAACTATATTAACTATTTATAAACTATCAAGCCTACCTCGACTAATTTCTGCAGTATCTTGCTCTTTGACCTGAGAAGACTGCGACCCGCTAGAGAAGTCATCTAAATTTACCTAACTTATTCTCAAAATAGAATGTATCCAAAAATACAACGATAGATAAATTTCAAGTCCATTCTAAAAATAATTAAAGCATTTAATTCCATGGTAAGGAATTATATAAGCACAGCAAATATAAATATGATTTAATACACGTTTCTAATGTAATATTGACCAATCATCGGTTAATGAATAGTTTCATTAACGATCTTCCGATAAATAATGGAGCGAAAAAAATTCCATTGTTCAAAAACCATTATACCACAACAATGGTGAAATACCACAACACCCTCCTACAATGGCATAAACAATCGCAGAAAGCAGATTCGTATTAGTCATTGACTTAAATAAAATCTTCACAAGATGCAGCTTGTATTTATTGATATTTACAACTGTATATGCAATATATACAAGTAAATTTGAGGAAACAAATTATAACGACATGATAAACAAAGAACTACTTACTAGTAGCACTGCAGTAAAAGTTCTATATTAAAAGGTATGTGGTCATCATTTCAGAAGCTTCGGAGGAGTAACGGAAATTGAGTGTGCGCCAAGCTGGGAGACTAGTGGATTCGGGTATGGAGTTTACTATGAAAAGATAGGTATCTAATAGTATGGACCATGGAACATCAAGATCTTTAAGGATACGGTTGTTTACGAAAAATGAGGGCATAGAGGACAAAGGATTTTGGATTGTAAGGATTGGATACAAGAATAATTGTAAAGGTTTAGTGGAACCCCAAAATTCAACTCCAAATATTCAAATGGGTCTAATTATTGTCATGTAAATAATTTTAATTTATTGAGAGCTTTGAACTCTCGTCTAGTAAATGTTGAAGTAGTCAGAAATTATTTATTAAATTTGAATGCTCCTCCAGAAAAAAAAAAGGATTCCGCCTACAGCCAAAACAATGTATTTTTACTGTTAAAAGCTGAGAATTAGCGTCCTTATGAAATCCAACTAAAGAAAGAATGACAAGTAATCCTACAGACAACCAACCTATTCCAGAAAGAGGAGGAAGGGGCCAAGATTCGCAGGACCACCACAAAATAAACATCAACCCAGGTGGAAATCGAACCCACAATTCTAATTATTTTTATTTTTTCAATTGGATGCTTTGGTAATAAATGCTAAGAACCTTTATCAAAAAACTGAGAGTGAACCAACAACGGCAAATTCAAAGTCGGCATAACTTCACTTTTCCATTCTCAACGTCCGGTACTCTTAACTTTTTTTCTGAATTACCTTAAATTGAAGTTATTTTTACTTCATTTTTATTCTCAAACCACTAAGAACTGCTTCTGAAAATGTATGTATCCCTTCTTCCAAGCTAGGTCCCCCACTTTTGAATTCTTCGAGAGCGAAGTATCTGTCTGTTTAGTTCTCAAGACACCGACATGGGATCCTAGATTAGGACAATAACTATATCTGAAGATTTCACTATAGATTTTAATTTTCTATAATTCTTTAGGATAAGAGTTGCATATGACCGCTGATACACTGATTTAGAATATTACTATATTAAAAACTTATCTCCGCTAAAAATTGAGCCACTGTTGGCAATTTAAACAAGGACTCTTTAAGTTGATTATGGCACACACTAGATTTGTAGTCTTTAATATCTTCAGTATATATTTTTTTTTTTCATTTATTGATACTTACAACTATATAAAAACAATACATCAAGTAAATGTGTTGATAGTGAATACAATGGCATGTAAATAACTTGTGAAGAGCTACTCAACAGTAGCACTTCAATAAAAATCTACACTAAACGGTTCTAGGCCATCTTCTTTTCAGACGCCTCGGAGGATTATCGGGAATGGAGTGGGAAGCAAGTTGGGAGACTATTGGAGTGGTTAAGGAGCTTACTATGGAAAGATAGGTATCTGGTTTGGGCTAAATCAGCAACATAAGGAACATTAAGGTATTTATGGATAAGTTTATTGGTCACAAACTAAAGAACATTCAGGATTTTTCGAAGGATTTTGGATTGCAAGGATTGGATACTAGATGAATTGGATGGTTTAGTGGAGCCCCAAAGCTCAACTCCGTACGTCCAAATAGGTCTAATCACAGTCATGTAAATGAGTCTTTTGTAATTAATTGGGAGCTTTGATCGTTTGTCTAGTAAATGTAAATGTCTAGTAAATAACGCAATAAAGAAGATATTGCAATCAAAGAAAACAAAGCTCTACATCGTCGTTGAGGACTGTATTCGTTAATGTAAAAATAACAAAACAGAATAAGAAAAAACTTGGTAGTTTAGGCATTTAAATAGATTATTTTGCAGAACAAAAGTAATATAATATTTATATTTCTGTTTTGATGAATAATAAGTAGTTTAGAACTTATTCTATAACAAAGCTGTGAGCCTTCAAGACTGCATTTTTGATTTTTTTTTTTTTTTTTTTTTTTTTCTCACGATTACAAAGGCTGTTAATTTTGAGTTTTGGAGCAACGTTCTGCTGCTATGAGAATTCATTATTCCCCCTCATTATGGAAGCTTTTCTCTCGACTGTCTCAATAATTTACTCCGTCCTCTTTAATAACAGAAATGTGGGTACCGATAACCTATTTGGTCATGCAAGGTCACTTGTTTGGAGGATGCACTAAGTGAACGTGTCGATTTGCTGTAGTAAAAAACAGAAATAACAATTTGTGTAGAAAATTTACTACAAGGTATTATATCCAAAACTATGTTTTAACTATTTACTTTCAATTTCAACAGAAATGTTGAAATCATTGAATAAGCGACATCACTTAAATTAAAACCTGCACCACCACAGTCCATTAATGATATTGTATTCAGTACATCACACTCGACAAAATACCCCATTAACTTCATAGAGTTAGGGTGAACCAGGAAGGTCTACTGGTCCAGGGTGGATCCTTGGCTGATATAACAGAAGAAATAATTTTCTGTCTTAACCAGACTCGATCCTAGGTTCGGAAGTTAAAAGTCCAGTGCCCTGCCCACACAGTGCCTACCTGTTGCTATATAAAAATAAATAAAAGTAAAATTTGACGTGGACCACGATACAAATATCAAGAATCCTGAAAAAGTTATGACTATTAGTGTTTTATTTTACCATTAAAATCAAAATTTAAATCCCAGTCGACCTATATTTTAACACTTGATAATTTCGAAGTTTTTTTTTTCCAGTCCCTAGAAAATCATCCATACATAATCGAAAAAACGTCTTATGCTGTGTAAGCTTGTCTTCTGCAGAACTAGGACCAAGTTGTCCTCAACAGTACCAGTGGCCTCCTCCAGTTCCAGTTTAATCCTCGTCTCTGTAACGCGTTCCGCACTCCTTCCAGAATATTCAGTCACCCTATGGTTTCTGCCTTCCAAACGAGTCTCGTAGATTGTTCTGAAAATTTTATCTTGCCACATCATGAAAAGAGTTCCTAACCATATTAAATTTTGTCCCTCAGAATTGTTTCTACAGGCTGCAAATAGAGACTCGTTTGGATAATGGAGTTTACAATCTCCCTCTGGATTTAAGAGGGATCAGTCAAAGTATAAAATAATATTGGTTTAACAGCACCTAATTATTATACCGACGTTTTGGACATAACAATGACGACATCATCAACGCGAGAAACAAGATGCGCAAATAAAAATAGGAAATTTTTTTTATTTTTTTATTTTTTTTATTTATTTTTTTGGGTTAAAGTGCATAATTTTCTGTATTTTTTTTTTAATGTACTTGTTTTTTATCTAGCTTATCTTTTTGAAACCCTAATAGAGGCCATCGCTTTTCAGGCAGAAACTTTGACATGAAAACTAAGTATTGTTAAGCCAACGATCCTTAATGCCAACATACCAACTTTAAAATTTGGGTCACTTTTTCAATTCTTTATTTAGGATATTTCTTGCGAATCTTGGCCGAGTCATAAATTTTTAATTATGATTCTTAAATGCCTGATTGCTAAGTGGGTACATCTTTCTATAAACAGATTGCAAAACTGTGCATTGTATTGTGATTTCAGATAGTCTTGATTAATGTTAAGAAATATTTACTATCTATCTATCTATATATATATATATATATATATATATATATATATATATATATATATTTTTTTTTTTTTTTTTTTTTTTTTTCTTAAAACGAATTCTTTACATGGAACGGCCAACAAGCACAGATAATACTAAAGAAATAGAAGTGAAAGTATAAATGTCTCTCGTAATACTACGTCTAAACAATAGATAGCAGTAGCAATCCATGTGAGAAATAACAGAATTCACGCGTTAAAGTTGGACTCAGATTAATTAATTAGAAATAAATATTTTTTTATTCATATATTTATTGAGTTTTATACATTTATACAATAAGTAAATGTGCGGTAAAATTATTACAATGACATTTCAGTAACTTGTAAAGAAACTAACCATTAGTAGCACTTCAATAAATGTTTCACATCTGGATGTTCCTAGGCCATCTTCTTTTCAAACGCCTCGAAGGGTTATCGAGAATCGAGTGGGAGGCAAATTAGGAGACTGGTGGATTCGAATGGGTATGGCTTGTCATAGAAGGATATGTATTTAGTTTTGGCTAATTCTACAACATATGGGTGGGTCATTTAGATCGTTTTGGATCAGTTTATTTGAGACACAATAAGGTGCATTTGGATTTTGGATTGTAAGGATTGGATAAGGGAAGAATTGGAAGGTTTGGTATAGCCCATGGCTTAACTCCGTACGTACAAATGAATATAATCATGTAAATTATTTTTTTGTAATTAATTGGGAGATTTCAACGCTTGTTGTCTAGTCAATGCTGCAACAGTCGAAAACGGGCTGTTTCTTGTCGGTTAAATCTTTTATGTGGAATCCTGGTAAAACGTTTGTTTAGATGGAGTCCTAGGCGGCAAATCTGTTCACCAGCGATCAGGAGATTAGGTAATAAATAAAAAATTGCAATCTACAGTAATATCTTTACAATATAAGATTCAAGCAAGAAAAATTTGCAAATAACGGGAAAATATTGGAATTCTACCTGTTGCACTCTTCATAATGTTAGAACAGTAAGCCACCCTCAAGGAGAAATAATAACTCCACTTCCGTGTCTAATTAACAGGAGATAAGTTTTGTATAAATAAAAATATTTTTATTTTATTGAGTTCTTTTAATCGTCAAGTTTGTGGCATTTAAGATTATTACGAATTACATATATCGTTAAAGTTAAAAATGTTCCTTGTTTATTGGTTTTTAAAGTAACCTAGGCAGTAAGAAAGGATTATCCTATAGGTCGCAAACCTATTCTAGCATCACCGAGAAGATCGAGATATATTCAATGGATCCAAAGAATAAGTAGGTTCTAGTTTTGGTTCTGCCTTAAACCTTTGATGCATTCCATTGGAAATCTGCAGCATTTTTTCCTTTAGTGCTCCCAGAGGGTTAAATAATGGTCTGATTAAACTATATTAATAAAACTTCAACATCACACATAAAAGGTCCAATTAGGATTTGAAGAATCATGAAACAGCACGTTAAGAGCTATTCTCAATTTTTTTCTACACCTATTTTACAGTTGGATTTCAGCCTCTGGAAGAGATATATTTCAAAGAGTTTTATTTATTAAATATTCATTGTTTAGGAATAGATCAATCATTATTTTTTAAACAACAGGGTTTAGTTTTAAGTGAACAATGGAGAATTTTAGGTGCTCCAACTAACTATTCAGGTGCCCATATGTATATGGTAATAAAAACAATGGAATTTTTTATTCGTGGTCTGGAGACCAAGCAATACTCAATTTTTTTTTAAGTGAAAAGAATAAAATCATAAATCAAAAGATAAAACCCACTTCTTAGAAAAAACGTTGTTTAACTATACTGAAAAACATTTGTACAAAGATAGACGATTGTAGACGTGCATCTTGGATGTAAAGCACTTTAGCATTATCGAAACCTATGCGGTGCCAATTCCAATTCAGACTGAAAAGATTGAAATTTATTTCGTGGTGGACCCAAAGAGTGACCTTCTCGCTGTAGATAGAGTAGGTTGGCAACTTGTAGGATCACTCTAATCTTCCAACAATAAGGACGGAAAATGGTACGGTGTTTGTAATATACACAACCGACACAGACACAACGAACAGACTCCAAAAAAACAGGATAAAAAAACCTAACTTATAATAAGGTTTATTTACAATATCTAAACATTCTTTTTTACACTAGACTTTAGTAACGCAACAGTTCAATAAAAGAAAAATTCATAAGTTTGACAAACAAGTCGAATATTATAAAAACTATTTCTTCCATCACGATATGTTTACACTTTTAAATAAAGACTTTAAGTAACACATATCTAAACAAAAGGAACAAAAATTATCAAACTCATAAATTGACTAAAGAGAATTACTTAAGCGAACCCAGTGTAAACAACATGAAAGAACTGAATAAAAAATTATGTAAACATATGAAATGAAATTAGAGTTTGTTTATTAAGTTTTGAAAATGACATTCAAATCTATACCATTATATATATATACATTATATATATATACCATTATATATATATATATAAGCCATTTTTCGTTTGTGATCACTAACCGCGAAAACTGCTGAACCAATCTGTACCAAATTTTAACCATATCTTCATAGTCCAAGGAAGGTTTAGCAAAATAAAATTTAAAAAATTTCAATTACATTGCTATAAAAAACCGATAAATATGTGGTGCGCAGTAAAGTTTATGGGTGGCGAGCACCATTCGAGAGAGGCTATACAGAGCTAGAAATTTATGATAAAAATTTACTTATTTTCAATTTAAATGTTATTAAAAAAGCTATATGTAGAACGACATTTGGATCCCAATGTAGTTTAAAAATCCACTGATATGTGGAAAGCACCACTCTGCAACTGAGTTTAGGATGTTAAAACTGTTGAACACAACTTATAGGGGATACTGGTATATTATACGGCAACTGCTTAAGATTTTCAGGCCGATATTGTTTCATTAATTTTCAATAACTACTCAATTCTTCAATCCCTTTTTCAAGGAAGGTCTTTCCGAGTTAAAGACAACTTCACACTTTCTTGTCTATTTTTTATTTATTCTTGTTTGTTCATTTAATAATAAGAAAAAGCACCCTTGCGACAATATCTTGAGATTCGATGGCTGTTGATTGTTCAGTCGATAAGTATCCTAGTATCGAAATAATTATCCTTCATAAAAACCTGTTTTACCTTATTAAAAAATATTTCACAAATCAAAAATAAAAATAAATCCGCCTAATACGACACGTTAGCTTTTCCTTTCAGAAAGCTATATGGCCTCCAATAGAAGAACTGGCAAGATTATTATTAACTTTTTTAATAATAATAATTTATGGACAACAGATATTCACTTAACTTACTAAACATAATCTATGGCGATAATGGCGAACACTGAGTGTCTTGACAAAAGGAGCAGAATCTCGGGTTTCAGCATGTAGTCCAGGCAACGAACTGCGCTAACAACTGCGAACTGTTAAAAATTCTAGTTTTTTTTGGCAGATTTTCTCTATAACTCCTAAACAATTTGTCCGATCCCAAATTTCTTTATTTTATTTTAAAGCTAGTTAAATTATCTATCAGGTCTTATCTATGACTTTTAATTATATTCCGTGTAATACCCATGTTAGCACACTAAATGTGTATGTTTTGGCAAAACACGACATTTTTGATATGTTAAGTGGGCTGGCGTGGGTGTTTCACGGACTTTAATCATTTATAAATAGCATCTAATACAAATTTAACCAGCTATGAAATGGAAAAAAGAAATTCGGAATTGAACAAATATTTTTTGAGTTATAACGAGAAATGTTCCGAAAAATAAGGATTTCACAACAGTACCCGGAATTCAGCGAGGAGGAATGGATATTTCACGGAACTAAATTAAAATTAAATATATGGTATCTGATAAAACATTTAACCAGCTTTAAGATGAAAAAAAGAAATTCGAGATTAGACAAATAGTTTCGGGGTTATAGCCAAAAGAGTACCGACAAACATGTTTTTGAGGAAAAGTGCGACTTACCGCAAGTTAGCCAGTTTTTCTTCCTTCACAGTTCTAAAACTATTGATTTGACCAGAAAATGAATAGAACCAAATTTATTGCAAGTTTGCTTAGCTTTAATAATAAATAAAAAATAATAAAATGTAATGAAAGCAACGATTTCCGAGTTATTGTAGCAAAGTGGAAAATTTCAACACTTTCCCCCCTCCCCTGCCCAAACCTGAAGACATTTCAAAGAAATATTTTAACCACATTTACAGCTAAGGTTGGTGAACAATATGCAGAAGTCAGACCATTTTATTTTTGGTTCGATTTCAAGGTTCCAGTGCTAATTGCCTTGTACTATAATAAGCATATTAGGCTTAACGATAATAATTATATTTTTAGCAATAAGCATTCAATTAATAATAATTAACTATTCATTGATAACAATAAACATTGCAATTTTAACAGTAAATATATTAATTTTAACAATAAAAACGTGTTTTTTTACATTTTCCATATTCCCCCCATTATATCTTCATAAGCATTGATCCCAGAAAAAAAATGTATTGAACCTTTTTTGTAAACAATTTCATGTAAATTAATTTAGTACATAAACATTTTTGCTAGAGGCAAGAGATTTCGAGTTATTAACGAAAAACTGAAAAAACCGACCTTTAGAGCGCCCCCCCCCCCCCCATTAGCTCCACCCAACCCCCCAGTACTTTTAGTATGTTGTTAAAGACACCTCCCCCTACAACTGTGCCAAAATTGGCTTCTACATGAATTAACTCCTCTAAAAATCCTTCGTTGCTTGGACTAATAATCTGTGGGGATAATGGCGAACACTGTCTTGACAAAATGAGCAGAATTTCGGCTTTCAGCATAACACACGAACATAAATCAAATCCTTCAATCTTAGAAATCACTTAATCAAATAGCCAGATCTTTGGAAATTCTTAACTATAGTAACAACCTAACTAACCCCTTTAAGGATTCAACATTTTTTTTCAAGAAATCTAAAACAAACACACACCACCAAATTTCCTCAGATAATTCAAATGCAGTTCCGAATAAACAGACAAAAATAAAAAAATAAAATTTTTTGAAACGTTTTCATCAAAGATCAGTGGATTAGGTGTTTATTTCTTGATTTCCTAGCTAGTTTCCTCGAGAATACTTCATCTCTACGTCCTTCGCTTTGTTTCGATCCTTTTATTTCTGTCTGTTGTTCTGTTATTATAGAGTACTTAGAGTATCCGTATTTAAAGGTCACTTCTCACAGACGAGCGAATAGTCTTCCTTGGGCAGTCTAGGTGCGTTGATTAAGCGTATGTTCTCAGGTATTGTAAATAATGTGTGATATGTGTTAATTATATTTAATATAGACATTTGAAGCAGAGACTCTATTGCTCACATAACAAGTACCACATGTAATTATTTAAAACGAAATACTGCTTATTTATGTATCTATGCATTAAAGGAAAAACCGCGGAATAGAAATTAAGCTTAAAAATTATGTTCGAATCACGTGTGGATCGACCGGAAAAAAATTAAAAAGATATTACTGAATTGTTCTATATATATGATAGGTCCGAATGTTAACCAAAACCATGAAAAAAGCTATTTTTTAATTTTTGTTCTAACAAAATAAATAAATAAATATTTATATTGGGGCTTTTTTGACATGCTCCAGCTCTGTTGGTGTTGTTCTGAACAAAATTGTTTGTTGTATAACATTTGTCGCTAGCATCAGCCGTTTAGGAACTATATTTATTCGTATGAAAAAAGTCACGTTGTGACGTTTTTGTCACCATTAAATACGTAACGTTTTTTTCACCCTCAAAAAAGTAACATTTTAACACGCTCTACATCTGTTGGTGTTGCTCGAATCAAAAATTTATGTATAGCTTTCTGGTCAGAAATTTAATGAAGAACATATTTTGTTATATAACATTTGTTGATAGGACCTACTGTTTAGGAGCTATATTGGTTTGAATGAAAAATGCCACATTTCAAACCGCTGTTTTCTCTCTAAATTGTTTATTTCGAATAATCATAGCTTGTTAATTTAATTTAATTATTAATTTAAGTAATTCGATCCTTTTAATTATAAAATGTAAATTTGAAAACGCAGATCATAGATCGACATATCTATGATCGATTGTTTTTCCCAGTCTAATTCGGATTCAACATTCCGAAACACGTAAATATTGATTGAGAAGGAAAACTATATTTTTTCAACTTTCGACAACCAAGTTCCTGGACTTCAGCATGTACAAACTCCTAAACAGTTGTATCAAAAAATAACACACAAGAAACAAATTGTAACAAATGAACAGTCCTTTAATATGTCATCAAGTTATTTTTTATTGAAATGGTCCATTCTTTGTTTGGAACCACAAAAACTGGAATAATTGCCAATTATTTGTAATATTTTTTTGCTATGCTGCGAAATCGGATTCAACGACTCTTTTCATCATTCAACTACCAAGTAGCTAAAATTTAAAAAGCACTAAGTTCTTAAATAGTTGGATCACAAAATAATAAACGTGAAGTAAATTACAAAAAAAAAATATATATATATATATATATATATATATATATATATATATATATATATATATATCGTGGGTCACTGGAAATACGTTGTGTGAATAGTCTAAAATCGTACTCTTTTACAATCTTTCACTGAAAATCCAGTTTTCGAAAAAAAAACATTATTTTTTTTTTTATAACAATTTATTGTAATTTACAACTGTACAAAATTTATACACCAAGTAAATGAGCTGTTAACTATTAAAATAACGTGACAAAAAATGAAAAGTACTACCCATCAGTAGCACTTTAATAAAAATTCTACACTAGAAGGTCTCTGGGCTATCTTCGTTTCAGACGCCTCATAGGATTATCAGGGATGGAGGACGAAGCAGATTGGGAGACTAGTGGATTGAAGTGGTTATGGAGCTTACTATGGAAGGATAGGTTGCTGGTTTGGGCTAAATCAGAAACATATGGAACATTAAGATCTTTATGGATAAGTTTATTGGTCACAAAATAAGGGGCATTGAGGATTTTTCGAAGGATTTTGGATTGTAAGGATTGGATACGAGATGAATTGGATGGTTTAGTAGAGCCCCAAAGCTCAACTCCGTACGTCCAAATAGGTCTAATAACAGTCATGTAAATAAGTCTTTTGTAATGAATTGGGAGGTTTGATCGTTTGTCTAATAAATGTTGAAGTAATCTCTAACGACGGTCAGTTTCATATCTTTTTAGTCTTGTATGTGGATTCCAAGTAAGACGTTTGTCCAAGTGGACCCAGTTTGTCAACAATTTGTGGAGTCATTTAGGTACTGTAGGACGGAAGTCGATCTGTTTTGTCAACGGGGACGGTCAGTTTCATTTGTGTGGAAAGTAGCATTTAAATAGCATTTAAGGATACTGTAGGACAGGAAGTCGTGGGTTTACGACGAAGGGTAAAGGTTATTTGGTGAGATTTTTTTGGATTTATTTTGATTCTCCATTTTTGACACCATTCTTGAAGGGTTAGAATATGGGATTGGAGTGTTTGGGAGGCAATGAAGGGATCATTGTTTACTGATAACACACATGTGTCATCAGTGCAAGTGGTGAGGACAGTGGTTGGATGAGTTGGAATGTTTGAAAAAAATTAATTTATGTTTATATCGATGTCAACAAAATAGAGGGATAATGTATTTTTTTTACTGAAGTCATTTAATGATTTTTTGCTTTGGTTACCTGATTATTTACCTGAACTTGCCAATATAATCATCGGACTAAGCTAAATTTGTTCCCAACTACAACACGAGTATTATGAACCACATTTTTATCATGTTGAAGTTGGCATTTTCTTTGTAATTCTTCTATTGCAAAGATCTTTTAAAAGTAAATCTAAAGGAAATACAGGTAAGTACTATAGAAAATACAGCAAGGTACAAGAAAATATTTTTATTACAATGGAAAAAAAAAAATTAAATATAACTATTGTTCATAACAAACAACAGACTTAACGAGACATAAGTTATGATCACAGTGCACTTAACACATTTTGGCTATTTATCGCCTTACCAACTTATCGCTTGTGGAACATCGATATTATCGAGGTATTTTTTAATAAAATGCTCTTTTTTTATTCGGAACCTTAAAACTGAAGGTCGTGGATTCAAATCCCAACTGGATGGGTTAAAGTGGTTAAACTTTATTTCGGGTTCGATTACCACCTTGGCTAGAATAGGTTGGCAACTTGTAGGATAACCCGCCCTTTCTGCCCTAGTTGGAGTAAATAAGGAGGTTAAGCCCAAATTAAAAAATAAATAAATAAATTTTTTAAAAATATGAAGGAAATTTTGTTTTTTCTCTAAACACTCCAGTGGTTAGATATAGAAAAAAATTGAATGTTTATATTGTAAATGTATTTATTTTTTTCCCTAATGTTGTAATAAGATTTTATCCTTTAGCATTCTTGTAGGAAATTCAGGCCAACATTTTAAGGAGATAAAACTAAATAAAATGTGGATAGATACATAAGACACACCTACAACCTACAATAAGACAAATAAGCAAATAAAAGTATAATATAATTTTTAATTGAACGGATTCGCCGAAAAACGTTCTAAGCGACAAATATAAAATTTTGAGTAATCAGTGAAAGAAAATCATAACCTAAAGTATTTGTCAGTTTTCTAGGTTGGTTTTTTATTTACATATTAATTTAAGACTAAAACAACAAGAAACTGCCCGACGTTTCAGACTACTTCAACATTTACTAGGCAAACGTTCAAAGCTCCCAATTAATTACAAAAGACTCATATACATTACTGTGATTAGACCTATTTGGACGTACGAAGTTGAGCTTTGTGGCTCCACTAAACCATCCAATTCATCTCGTATTCAATCCTTACAATCCAAAACCCTTCGTAAAATCCTCAATGCTCCTTACATTGTCACCAATAAACTTATCCATAAAGACCTTAGTGTTCCATATGTTGCTGATTTAGCCCACACCAGATACCTATCCTTTCATAGTAAGCTCCATAATCACTCAAATCCGTTAGTCTCTCAACTTGCTTCCCACTCCATTCCTGATAATCCTCCGAGGCGTCTGAAACGAAGATGGCCTAGAGACCTTCTAGTGCATAAAGTGCTACTGATGAGTAGTTATTTTCAAGTTTTAACATGTTATTATAATCGTTGTCAATACATTTACTTGATGATATATTCTGTACAGTCGTAAATTTCAATAAATGTATATATATTAATTTGTTATATTTACATGTAAAATGACATAATGGAGTTCTATATCATACTATGGCGTACTATTATACATTTTAAAACCTTTAAAATCGCCACTTCGGATTTCATCGGACCCATTCAATTGTTAATTAAACACATGAAATACTACAAAGCAATATTTCATGGACGATAGTTTTTTTTTCGTTAGTTTTCATCAATCGCAAGACCGCTAATTGTCGAGGATTAGCTGTAACAATCAAGGTCGATAAAAAATAAAAATAAAAACGGATTCCACTCGACCAACCACAGGAGTAAGATTTGCGAAACGGATTTAGCTCGGATAGATAACAAATCTTTTGGCAGTATCGAACTCAATAAAAAAAAAATAATAATAACAAAAAAAATAAACCCACGAGACTGCCGTAAATCAGCAGATACGAAAGAGTTGTTTTTAATTTAAACGAGATAAAAGTAAGAAAAATAAAAATGAACGATTAACTATACCTTAGCTTATCTATATTTAAGATCCGTAATGGTTTATCTACGAACACATCCGACCAGTTATTAGCCTGCGGACGATGTGCCTTCCGACTAAGAAGTTGCTCTACCAGAGACTCGAATCCATCATCAGCTACCTGGTAAGCGGTGCTATATTAAATATTTCTACTTGGATATTCGTATCAGTGAGATGGAATAGTTTGAACGTGGCTAATCTTCAGTTATGTTAAATTAACTCCGGCAAAATCCAACGAATTCATCTTAACGGACAGCTCCATATTTTTCTATCAATTTTTTTAAACTTTGGAGTAAATGTACGAAAAGAGAATAAGTCGCAGTTTACCTGCAGATCGCGCTATAGAGATCACAAGGTATAAAGAGATCGTGATATTACCTTGAATGATTAAACGGCGGTTGGGATCCTGTCCAGAAACACGGAGCTCCTGCAGCCGCTCTTGAGTAGCCAGTGCAGTTTACAACCCATGCCCACATGCCTACTGTAAGTTTTGTTTAAAAATTTATTTTTGAAACTAGTGCTACATAAATACATCGGAAAAAAACTACAAAATTTAAACAAAGTCCCCCCACAATTCAAAGTTGATAGTATCGAAAGTAGCGTTGAAATAAACCTTTAAAGAGAAAACAGCATCGTTTACTGAACCTACTTAAAATAAAAACGACTGTGATAATATTAAAAATAATAAACTTCATGTAATTTGAATATTTGATACTAATAAAACAGTAATGGTTTAAAATCGGTTTAGCAAAAGTAAATAGGAATCATAGAAAAACATCTAAAATACATTGATAACGATCAATCCCTAAGTATACAATAATAAATTAATCTAATCACTTATAACTTAAAAATATTTGGAATATATATATTTTATTATTATTATTTATTGACAAGATGATTTAGAATTAATGATTACAAATATCCGATAAATAATAATTAGTTAAATCAGACTTTGTAAGACTTATAATTTCACTTTTAATGTTTAAATTAAAAAAGAAAAAAAAATTAGAACATTTTAATGAATTTCAGGATAAGCTTTAAACTTCAAAGTGCTCTACAATAAAATTTGATTTTTTCCCCCAAAAAACAAATAGCATAAAAATATTAACAATTATGATAATTATGATAATTACAAAAATAAATAGCGATACAAATAATTTATTATATTATAAATACATTCTTTGATTATTTCGCCTAAGAAAAAGTGCATAATTAAATACTTTGAAACTTCTTATGAAATAAATAAAATTATTAGGACACTACTTTAATAATAAAATTTATAAATTTGGAATATATGAAAAAAAATATTTTGGCAGACGTGCAATAAAGAATAAAACTATGATTTTGAGTGATTTCAATGCACATAGCGCTATATCGGTATTAAGTAGAAGTAGCGCTGTCTCTCTTGTGAACTTCAAGTAGAATGCAAAGGAAGATTAAGTGCATCTTACAAAATAATTTTAGAGTTTTATTGATCGGATGGATTTAATTTTTTTAATTTATTTATTTATTTTTTTGAGGGCAATGCGAAATAAATTGTTTAAAGAACACTAGGTTTTATAAAACTGTATACAATATAAATACCAATATCTGAGATTTAGAATTTTTTTTTTTTAAAAGTAGTAAATCATATTTAAATAGAGAACAAAGTATTCCTTTTTAAATTTATTTGATAATCCTAATAATTAAAATTGAGTACTTGTAAGTAATTACAATAAATTTGTAACTTCGTATTAAACTTATGGTTAGTAGAAATGTTAACATCATGTTCTTTTATACAAAAATCTCAAGTATTTTACAAGGAGGAAGCACAAGAAATAAACCGATTCAAAAAGATAAAAAAAATTACATACACATTCTAATGGAGCCCAGTCAAGCTCGGCGTCCTTCGGCTAAAAGCAGTTATAAACAGAATATGCATTTAACTTAATTATAATAACAGAGTTGATTAACAGCAGAAACTCCCATATTTTATTCAATTTATTGATTTCAAATAAAATTAATATTTTAGAGTCAATTTTAATTTTTTTATTTAAATATATAGTGCAATTTAATGAATATTTATTTATATCATAGTTTTACAAAAATTAAAAATATAATTATATGGGTCATCAGCTATGTCTAAATAAAGAACACGGTATAAATAAAAAATAATTTATATATATATATATACACACAAGGTGAGCACCTCTTAGTGCAAAAAATAAAATGCCTTCCCCTGTAAAAACAGATCAACATCATCTGCATTCAGAAGCTAATGGCAAAATTGAGGTCTGTGTTCATTATCCTTTAATCTGGGATCACTTTATTGACAGTTTTACTTCATTTTCTATTTAACAATACATTTTTTCTTTGCTTTTTATTCCAAAGAAGAGTTTATTATGTTTAAAATTCATATTTCCATTAAGCGATAGTCATAATGTCTTATTTACACAAGTAACTGATTTGTATGCCAAATGAAAACACCATGTTTTTCCGGTTTTAAAAGTTAATTTATAATTAAAAGTGAAAAACTGATTAAATTTGCAAGTTTTCGTGAGATTTACAGTTTTGTGAATAGTTTTTTTTTTTTTCAAAAAACGGTGAGCGTTGAAGTATTTATAAGATATTGTAACTTCCGCACATAATGTGAATATCAAGCTGTTATTTAGGTCCATGTAAAACCATGGAAAAATTCAAGGTTACATGTACTCTGTTATAGAAAATTTAATGTTAAATCCGAAAATGTGGTCGAAATTTAAAAAATATTTTAACGAAATGGAGATATTACAGCTTTTATGGAAAAAACGTGGTTTCCTCAAAAAAGTCTTTGATTTATCGTATATCTGCAAAGGATTGGAATAGAAAGGTGAGGTCTGCGGCATTTTTCTACATTTTTGATCCAGTTTCACCCAATCTTTTTTTTACAATAATAGGTACTCACTCTGTATATATATATAAAATATAATCGAACATGCTAAATTACAATATTTATCATTTGTTTTGTTTTTTTTTGCTTTCAGAAAAATGTCTTAAATTTTAAAGTAGGTAGAGTTCAGATTGTTCAGATTTTTTAATCCTAAATTCATACAGAGAAGTGAAAATAAAATGATATTAACAAAACTTTTTTTAAATAAGAGTGTTTGTTTTTATATGTTAAAATATCAAGGAATTGTTAGATAAATTGTCGAGTACTGCTTGCCTCGCTCGCTTAATAATACAAGTCCTTCACCTAATGATTCCGTATCTTATCAAGCAGGGCACTTGGTAGAGGAGGTCATTCATACATGATTTTAAATACAATAATATGAGAAAAATAAATCAACGATTATTACTTTAATTATAATATAGTATTGTAAATAACACAAATTAATTTATTTTATGTAGTCTAACATATGTAGAGTTAACTATACAATGGTATGTAGAGTTAACTATACAATGATATGTAGAGTTAACTATACAATGATATGTAGAGTTAACTATACAATGATATGTAGAGTTAACTATACAATGATATGTAGAGTTAACTATACAATGATATGTAGAGTTAACTATACAATGATATGTAGAGTTAACTATACAATGGTTTTAAATTCGAGGTTAAAAACTCTCTTCCAGAAGAGAACGGCTGAATGCATAAGCTCACACCTCACATAAACTGAAAACGTTACAATCACAAGCATTCATTGTACAATCTCCTTGGTACATGAGTCACAGAACACACACTGACTTACACATAGCGAGTTAAAAAAGATCAAATTAAAACATACATAAAATCTTAAAAACTTCATAACAACCTTAAAAGACAGTCAAGAGGTATTTGGTAACAACAAATATTTCTTACAACACACAGAGAAAAAGTCGGACGGGGATTTTCGCAACTAATAAATAATTTGAAATAGTCAGGAGGATACAGTTCTCCATTATGTCTTACATGCTATTCTGTATTATTATGTATTGATCACATTCACTGGTAACCATCCGTAAGAAAAGTAAAAATAAAAATGTTTCATTTTATTTTAAATTTAGTTATTAAAAGTTAGAAAGAAATACATAAAATTTGAGAGATGAAATATACAGTGGTAAATGTAAAGTAACTACCTACTACCTAACTTTGATATGAGTACTTAATTAGACGTTCCTGAGGTCACCTTCTTTACAGACGCCTCAAAGTATTATCAGAAATCGAATGGGAGGCTTAGAGTAGTTAAAAAATTTAATTAAATATAAATATAGATGTACACTGGGCAAAACGTCTGGAAACGCCGAAATTTTACGCTTATGCTTATCTTGTCCAATATAGGCAATGTCCCATGGTGATACTCTTATTTTACACAAAAAACATTAGTCTTTAATTTTAACATGATATATCATTGAATGCAGCAGTCAACAGGAAACGTTGAAGTAAAAATAAATATACCCTTATAGCAAAAAAAAAGTCTGGAAACACTTATGTAATGAAAGAAAACAAAACATTTCAAAAATAACTACTGAATATAATCGCTATGGGCTTTAAAGACAAAAAGGTCAGAAACAAAGTCTTATGATTAGAAATCCTTTTAGTCTATAATTAGCTTTCATGATGGAACTGCCCCAAAAGCCATTCACGAGTTAATAGTTTCTTTACGAAATCAAGGCAATAATGTGAGGGAAATTGGGAGGACTGTTAATAAAAACGTGAATACAGTATCTAAAATTAAAAAAAAATATATAAAGAATAAAAATAATAATTAAACCATAAATTAATAAATTGCTCAAGCAGAACATTTTAAATACTGTCCATGGCAAAGCGTGCACTAGCGCTCGGAATTGCTAAAAACTTGTCTCGTGGCTATGGTGTATATGTTACGGAAAAGGAAGAAACGATTCATTAGCGCCATTTGGAATTTGTTAAAGAGTTTATACAAAAGCCTCCATCGTTCTGGGGATCTGTTATTTTCTCGGACGAAAGTCGATTTAACATTCGTCTTAGATGGCAGACAAAACGTGTAGCGAAAAGCAAAAAATAAATTATTGGAAACAAAAACCAGAGGCCCACATTACCAAACTTTGGTAAGTGTTTCCAGACCTAAATTAAACCTGTCTGAGGCTAAAATGTATATTTCAATTCATACAATTATTTTCACAATGGTTTTCATCATTAAAAATAAAATATATAACTAATTTTTGTTAATCTTATTTTGATTTTCTAAAGAAGCTTTTCAAAAAGATATCATCATTTTCAGTTATTTAATAAAAAAAAATAAATATTTATTATTCTATAAATGTTTAATTATATAATAAATGAATCAAGGGGATTGCAAGTAATCTTCGATTTTAAGTGGTCCGTATGGATAATAAATCTTGAACTTTCCATTTCTTTTTTGTTTCAATATCGCATAGGTCAATTGACAGTTGACAGATTGAGTCACCAATTGTAAAGCGTTCAATTGCTGTATTTTATCCGCTTATATGGAGCAAACATTCATGGCTGATACATGAAACATCCTGAACAAACCGAAAATATCTGACACGTAACGGAATGAGTGATGGAATACGAAAAATAATCAAGGCGTAAAATCAAATGAATAAAAACGTATTAGCTTTGAAATAAATACAAGTACAACGAATTCGTAGGGAAATTCACAAAATTATGGAAATACATTTAACAAAACAATTCTCAACAGTACTTCATCTAGAAGGCTTACACCAATATTTAAATTTTAAAAAACGTATTTACCTTTAAAGAAACAGGCGATATAATCAAATAAAGAATACATATATTTTTCGTTTTTGATAATTTTCCAAAATCCTGTGATTACTCTAAGAATACCATTTGTGCCAAAACAGTTACTTTATTACCTTATTAAGAAGCACAACTAAACCAATTTTTCACAACGCAGATGTTAAAAATCTTGCTTTGAAAGTTAAAAATTAACTCGTTTTAAGAGTAATTTGATCAATTCATCACTTCTTCATGACAAAAGGAAAAAAAAATAAATAAAAAAAATTACAAAGTAAAGACAATTCAGGTTTAATACTGCTGCCCTATGTTTTTAGTTTCTTTCTAATTAAAAATATTGCTTTATTGTATCGATATATTCACAAATATTACAAATAATTTAAGGCTTATATATAATATAAGTTTTATGTACAAGATTATGCAGTAATAAATAATATTTAGTGAATTCCGTCTTAACCAGTGTATAGAAACACAAGTTAAATGATTGAAGATAAAAAGTTTTATTTTGTTTTGTAAGATATATTTTGTAATTGGTACACTTGAAAGAGATTTTATTTAAAAAAAAAATTTTAAATTTTGATTTTCAATCTTAGTGTTGTGAAATGTTAACATAGGTTAAATAACTGAAAACAAATTTTGAACTAAGTTGAATTTTATAGTTAATTACTTTCTGCGAACACACACTATCAATATTTATTTTTATATAATACAATTTTAAGTTACATTAGGTAAATAAAAGTACGAAAAGATTATGAAATTTATAATAAACATAAATGTTTCGAACCTCCGCGTGTGAATCATCCGATCTACAGGTTATTTTAGAAAACTGTCAATAAGTTCAACAATTCTAATTATTCTAGTAGAATAAGTTAAGCAATTAGTTCTATAATTAAATTTTACTGAAACATAATTTAATTTACATAATTTAAATGAGGATTTGGAAAAAAAAAAAAATTATTTTGAGGCTTTTTACTGTAAATAAAAATGTACAACTGTCGGCCATTTTGCGGATTACCCGTATGAATTCTCAAGCAATTATACTTATTCAGCGGATAATTGGAAGAAATAGTCTATGTAGGCTTAAAAATAATCTAGATTAGAGATGTATTTAAATGATTTTATATTAAATTTATTTATATTTTTATATGTTATACTTGATAGAAGTAATGAGAATAAAAAGTTTTTTAATAATCAATTTTTTTTTTAAAATACTTTTTGGCGATTTGATAGAATATAACTTACTATTTTATGAGCCGCCAAAAGCCATATAATATGAATTTTAATAGAATTCCAAAGATAATAGAATTTTAAAATAAATTTCAGGATTTCTAAATTGAAATTCAAAGAAAAGAGGAGTGACTAATACAGAATTACCAAAAACTATCTACTATTACAAATGGATGCCCTACTCAAGGGTGAGGTTACGAGTATGTGGTTTTTGAAGTGGGAAAGGCCCGCTGCAGGTTTCATTGAGAACTGACCCACGCGAACGGAATCTTGTGACGTCACGAGTCCAACGGTGAAAGGTGGGGGCTCGCCCGGAGAGCGATGTTTTCGCGACGGTCTGTAGTAGAGTGGGACACTCTATATAACCGGCTAGTAGGACCCGCGTCCCACAGATTATCATTCTTACCTTCAGCGGTAACCTGCCTCTTGTGATAAGGCGTTAAGTCAGTGTCATACTTACTTTATTTTTAAACATATATCCGTTGTCATTCTTTTGAAGACATCAACAATGAAGAACTACGACATCTGGGACGGGAAGGAGTTGCCGAGGGTGTTTACAACCATGTCCTCACCTGTGAGTAATTTTTCCGACTTTAAAAAATTTATAAATTTTTTAATCCGCATTAAGTTCATTCTATGGAATTTGAAACAAAAATATTAATGTATATTTAAAAAAAATATACATTAAAGAATTGATTGAATTATTTTATATAAGAGAATTATTAATTAATTATACGGATTGCTTGAATTATATGCTGTTATCAACATAATATATACATACCATTGTGAAATGTTAGAACGGATTTTCAAAATAATTGCTTAATACACTAGTGTCAGCAAATTTTCCTTTGATAACCATGCTTACAAGATGACTTCTGTTGCTCCATCATTATTATGTTTACATTTCTTTTATTTATTGAGTTAGCTAATTCATCGACTTATAATTCCTCAAACCATATATCAGTAGAAAGTTTTATTTTCAATTTTATTTTAGTTCACAAGTGTAATCTAGAGAAGCTTAACTATTAAAAAAACAATATGATAGTTTTCCTCTTTAATTAATTAATTTCATAGATTAATTAAATCAACTGACATTAATTCAACAGAATAATAATTAATTATTTCGTTTTTAAAAAAATCGCTGACGCAACCACGTATTTTTCAAAAACAATATAAAAATTTCTGATGATGCATTGAAGTCTGCATCTTGGAAAGTTGGAAGGATAGTCGATGGGCTTAAGTCTAGAACATTCTCTACAGGTTACCGGGAGAAGGGGAAAACCTCTGTTGAGAAATGGAGGGAATAAGATTTAACCTTCATTTTCAAATTTGCATTTTGCTGTTTTCTTTTTCTTTCTTTTTTTATGTCGTATTAATTAAAATATCAAGGTTATGTTGAAACAAAATATGCTAAAGGTAAAAATTAATACTCAACACTAAGGGTTATTCTTACAGGTGTCCCTTGAAGTTATCGTAAAAATTGACGGGGATCTGTAAAAATAATATAAGCGATGTGTCTTGAAGATGCAGAAATAATTAAATATTATTTTCATAGAAGGAAGGCGAGAAAAGTTTATATTTATTTTAAATAGTAATTTAATTTTAAGTAATTAGATATATATAATTTACTATTTACAATTTATTTATTTTCTTGTTTATTATTAACTCATTTTAAAAGGGAATTTTATCCCACACACAAAAAGAGAACATTCCATAATATGAATTAATTAACAAAAGTAATATTAAAAGAATTCATTTATATTATTATTTACTTTATAAATATTGAGTTCTGATTCAATTCTGCTTATTTTTTTTTTTTTTATTAGAGTATTCAAAAAAAATTCCGACAAAACAAAACAATGTCTCTTAATTTATTCATTACGTAAATCAAGATGTATTGAATGCACATATTTCGACTCATTATTTTTATACAAATGGCATATTAGCAACGTGGAAGATTCAAAATGGTGTCATTTCAAATAAACGGTAAATCAAACAAAAATGTCGGCCATTTTCTTTTTTTTGATTCGCGTCTGATCATTTCAAATATACAGCTATTCGAAAATATGCTCATAAGTCAATTATTTTTTTATATAAAATGAAAGATAATTTTGAATACAAATTTTCTTAAAGTTGATAGTTTAATTTAGAGGTTTTATACTCGTTAAATTCATATTTTTATTAGGCGAAATTAGCTTCTTTTTTTTTTTTCCTTTTTCTCAGTATATGAATAATACCATTAACAAGTTTTATATGTAATATTTATAGCTTATATATGTAACATGTTTTTTAAAAGAGCCTGAATATAAAGGATATGCTATTCCTGCTGTCCATTGAGTAGTTGTGGGATGTATATATTCTCTTCGGCAGGGGTCGTGATGATGGTGACTGAATGCAGATGGCAGCACTTTTAACTCTTGTATAACTATTTAAATTAATTAATGAAAAAAATATATCAAAAATTGAAGTTCCGATAAAAATAAACATTTGAATAATTGTTAACATATATTTTAAAGTTTCAGCTGAACTTTCGAAAAAATTATAAATGATTTATTATAAAAAAATTATAATTATAAAAAATTATACAGATGATTTTATTTACAAAACTTTTGGATTGTATAAAAAATAAAAAGGAACATATGTGCTGGAAATAATCCATCATTTTCCATGGAGGAAAACTATAAGATGCCGAAACTTGAAAACAGTTGTACCATTTTTATTTTTGTGTTTATCTATTATTTATCCAAAGGTTAAATTTTACTTTCAAAATCTCCTTAATCATAAAAAGAAAATTATAAAGAGAATATTTTTGAAATAGTTTCTTTAATATTAAATATAGTTAAATTTTAATGAAACTACGAATATTGAACATTTTCGGCGCAATTTTAATTTTTTTTTTTATTCTCAAAATAAGATTATCATTCATTCCGGTGGAAGAATGTCTGGCTAGAACACATCAAAGGTCGAGGATAAAAATCACGAGCTAACCCAACGATCAAATATATATAATTTTAATATTAATATAAGATGATATAATATAACATAAAAATAATACATAAAATAATTATTAAAATATAATTAGTAAATTTTTAATACAGGAAGCATTGAATCTAATTAATAATAATATGTAATAATTTACCCATTTACAAATTACGAGTATTAATAAAATCAAAAATATAAATGAATAAAAAATTATATAATAAATGTGTTTTAAGTATGTATGTATATATACGTATATGTATATGTATATATATATATATATATATATATATATATATATATATATATATATATATATATATATATATATATATATATATATATATATATATATATATATATATATATATATATATATATATATATATATATATATATATATATATATATAAGAGTTCTTTCATTTTATTTCATTAACAAACTAAACAAAATCAGTATCAAAATTATCTTGCTCTCCTTTTGACCTTATAGATTTGAACTGAGATCACCCAAACGAGGGCAAAGCGATTCACACCATCAGTTGATATTAAAACAAAAAAAAAATATATTAAACAAAATATAAACGAAAAATTCATTGACAACTGAATAAAATTAGCTTCAAATAAATTATGATACGGAAAATCATTCGGCAAATATTATTATGAAAAAATAAATAATAGAACAATTAAGAGCTTATTCTCAACGTGGAATAACCTAAAAGTTGTTACCAGTTAATCGTACGAATTTTCATAATGATTGTTGTAGTTAAATTAATTCATTTAATCAGTTTTTTTTCCAAAACATTACTTAAAAATGAAATGTTTAATTGTAAAAAAATAATATGTATATAAATATAAATGAAGAGGTAAAACGCAAAGAATCCGTCAGGGAGGAAGGGGAGGGGGAAACAGGCGGGCGCAAATGCCTTTCCAGCAACAAAGCTTTGGAAATTGCATATTAATTTATTACTGCCCTTATCAATATTATATGAATAACGCACCAATATTTTTTAGTTTTTTAAACTGTTTAAAAAAAATAAAAATAAACTTTACAAACTTAAAACTTAAATGCCTAAATTGGACAAACAGGAATGAACCATTGTAATTAAACATTACTTGCATTCTATTAATATTTTATTTTCCTAAACAGCGACGCAATAATCTCTATCAAACAACTAATAGATAGAAGTACAAAAAAAAAAGAAAAGAAAAAAAAAAGAGTGCAGTGTCTTGGCAAAGACAACCATGAGCAAAGATCATGATCCCAAACATTCTTATCGGGAATTATCAGGGATTCCATAGGCATATATTTGCCCCGGATAGGGCAGTGTGGTCAGTCTATTAACAAATTAGTAACAGTTGATTGGAAATTTTTACTCGAGTACATCCAAGGTTGGTCTGCCACCGAAGTCAATTCAAGTCTAAAAACTAACATTATTCCATAGATTAACCGTATCATACAGTTTTACTATAAGAACATTTGTTTGTTTTCAACAGGGAGAAGGGGAGGAATCCATACTGATAGGCGTGAAATCCAGGGATCCACCGAGTATAATTTCTTCAGCAACTTCGTCGAATGCATCAGTAGCGACAACTGCAAGTACATCAGCTCTCCTTGGAGTCAAAGTGAAGAATTACTTAAAGAGCTCAAAGGCGGACAAGTTAACTCAGAAGGAACTCAACATCTTGTTAGCAGCACAACCAGACATGGAATCAGGCACTAAAATAGAAATGGAAAACCCATCTGAACCACAAGCACCGGAACCATCAGGCAGAGGATCCTTGGTTAAACAGGTAAATAAAGTTGATATTAAATAACCTTAATTATTTTATTTTAAACAAATTTTAGAAATATTTAAAAGAATGTATGATGTAATGCATCAAGGTACACGGCGGTTCACACGTTACTTAATCACAAAAGTAATCAATAGAAAAAGGTTCGTTTCTTTAAATTTAAAAAATAAGATTTATAAACCCCTGTGTCAAGGAAATTCATTTAGCATCAAGGAAATGCTGGACTTAATGAACTGAAATGCGTATACGTTGCCTTAGAAAAATAAATTTTTAATAACTAATTTACAATATTTATGAAATCAAATTTTGAATATGTTTTCCTGAAATATCTAAAGTCTGTAATAAATATTTTAAAAATATATTTCAAACATATATATAATTACATAAGCTACACGCAGAAGCCATGCAATAAATTTAAAAAAATATGAAGGACACGCGATTTGTTACAGATAGGCTAATATCCTTAAATCAAACCTATTTCTTCATGTTCAATAGAAATAAATATTTAATTCCGATCATAAAACCCGCCTTTTTATAAGTTTAAAACAAAATGTAATTTATGTATAATTTGAATTATTATAATCAATTAATATACAAAATTATTATACTAAATTATGTTTAGTTCAAATGTTTTCTGAATTATCAATTTGGTTCTAATAAATAAAATTATCAATGAATAACCAGATGATTTTTTTTTTTTTATAGTTAGTACATAATTAGTGTCGTGATTGAAATTTCAAATCAAAATATCCGGAATGAATCTAAAATAAAATATATTATTACAAATTTCTAAATTCATTTTATTTCTAATCAACAAACTTTTCTATTAACCTTACAAATCAAAGTCACCAATAAATTTTAATAAAATTGAGACATATGTAACGTGATTATAATCAGTAACGTGACATCGTTAAGTTTTTAAAAATTATAATAATTGAACTAAATTCCATCAAGTCAGTCCAAGACCATGACACTTGTTCGCCAGAAACGTTAAGATCGCAAAATAAGCCCCTAGGTTCGAAGGGGCATAAGTGACGGACTTGCCCAAGAGACAAGATGGTCCTACTTAGATCCGATACTCACTACAGTCTTATATTTCCCAGTCAAGCTTATCTCTTTCCTCTTGATGAAGATCAATGGGTAGAATGGAGATGTTCCCTGACACAGGTTTGTAAGTCTACACAGCCATTTTTCCAACTAATATAAATATTAATCGCGAGAAACAAAAATTTTAAATCACAAATACAGTTTATTAGTGAATATAAACTTCAGACGGTATATTTATATGGTTAAATTATTGTTCAGGTATTGGCAGCACTGGCAGTATCCTTAGGTTCAATGGTTGTCGGCTTTTCTTCAGCCTTCACAGCCCCCGCCTTAGAATCAATGAATGCTCCTGAGAGTCGACTTCACGTAACTGACGAAGAGGTACGTTGATTTCATCCAAAAACCGAAATGTCATTACATACTCCATGAAAAGGATGTTAACAGTTATATTTTCTTTCAGGCATCTTGGATTGGAAGCCTGATGCCCTTGTCAGCTTTGTTCGGTGGGATTATAGGTGGTCCTCTTATTGAAAATATTGGGAGGAGGAATACTATTGTACTGACTGCGATTCCTTTTGGAGTCTGTAAGTATTGTAATATTTATCTTTCAAAACTAATTGTAACGAAATTTATGAAAATTGAATACTTATATATTTTTTCTCTTTGCAGCTTTTATGCTGATTTACTTTGCCCAATACGTCTACATGATAATGATTGGCAGAACTTTGACTGGGTTTGGAGTAGGCATTGCTTCACTTGCCCTTCCTGTATACCTTGGTGAAACTGTAGAAGCCAGGGTACGGGGGACACTAGGGCTTTTACCAACAACACTAGGAAATATGGGCATTTTGTTGGCTTTTATTGCTGGAGCATACCTTGACTGGACTAAGTTGGCTCTCCTCGGAGGATGTCTACCCGTTCCTTTCTTTGTCTGCACTTTACTTATACCAGAAACTCCAAGCTGGTTTATCAATAGAGGTATGTACCAATTTAAAAGTTTATTAAACTCTAACCACATAATTTATACATTTTTAAATCTTATATAAAAAATAAAACTCATACTTATATTGGAACAATCGTTTCTTATAGGTAAGGAAAAAGAGGCTAAAGCTTCTCTGCAATGGCTACGAGGGAAAAAAACAAATGTTTCAGAAGAAATGGCTAACATTATCAAAGCACACAAAGAAGCCTATGCTGAGCAAGAGGGCAATGTCCTTAAAGAGCTGTTTAGCAGGAAATACTACCTACCATTCGTTATTTCAATGGGTTTGATGTTCTTCCAACAGTTCAGCGGAATCAATGCTGTCATCTTCTATACAGTTACAATCTTCAAGGTAAAAAATCATAATTTTAATAAACTAAATTAATTTAATAAACTAAATTAAATTAATTTAATAAATTAAATTTTGAAGTATACTAAACAAAACTGTTTAGCTTCTATACTTTCAAGATAATCAGTATTTTTTAATTAAATGTTAAAAAAATTAATTTATTCATAAAGAGGAAAAAGTAATAACAAAAATACATTAACTGTTTGTTTTTCATTCCAGGATTCTGGTAGCACGATTGACTCAAATCTCTGCTCAATAATTGTTGGTGTGGTTAATCTTGCTTCTACATTAGTCGCAACAGTGCTGATTGATAAACTGGGAAGAAAAATCTTACTTTATATCTCGAATTCATTAATGGCGATTACCCTGCTAGTTCTGGGAATTTTCTTCTATTTAAAAAGTCATGGACACAATGTAGAAGACTATGGTTGGGTACCCCTACCAGCATTTGTTGTATTCATATTTGGTTTCGCTATTGGTGCAGGACCGATTCCATGGCTTATGATGGGAGAAATATTGCCAGGTATTAAAATAATTTACTAATATTGAATCAAGTAAAATTTTGATGTAATGGACAAAATTTAAATACAGTATTTTAAACATAAACTACTCTCAAAAACAATCTAATGAATTATAATTATTTACAGCAAAAATAAGAGGTACAGCTGCATCCATAGTCACCGCTTTCAACTGGACCTGCACGTTCATAGTGACCAAAACATTCATTGATATGAGCAAGGCTTTTGGGACACACTCAGCATTCCTTATGTTCTCTATTATCTGTGGCATAGGATTGATCTACACATACAAATTGGTTCCTGAAACACAGGGAAGGACACTAGAAGACATAGAGAACAACTTAATGGCTAGGAGGCGGTCGAGCAGGCTGTCTATGAAGTCATTGAGGAAGATAAACTCCCTAGCATATTTAAAACCATTCCCATCAATGTTGTAAACTATTAGGATATTTCAATTAGACTGAAGAGCCATAAAAAGAAAATAGGAAAACACCTTTCTCTGACTGTGATTATGTTAACCTAAAGGCCAAAAAGCAATATTTTGTGATAAAAAGAGTGCACATTTTGTCTTATTGTGAAATCAAAAGCATTCCATCCATATTAAAATTATTTAATATTCCAATGTAAATGTGTTAATGCTTGATGTGTGCCTTTGTGTACTTAATGGTGCACTCGTAGATTGTTAAGTGAGATACCAAAGATCTGATATTCCTATTAATATCTTATTTTTCTATTTGGTATGATAGAATGTTTTTGAGGCAGAAGTTATACTACTTCTCAATATTGCACCAATAGCATTATATTCATAATTTAATTGTAAATATTTTTATTTTCCTAATAGTGTAATTATATTTTATTTGAGAAGACTGTAATATAGTTTTTATAGTACAAATAGAAGATTATTTTACAAAAAAAAATTAAATAATTATTTATTAAATAAATGTAAAAAGTATTAAGTGCCATGGTTCAAACCTTGGGTTCTTTTCTAAATGTAAATAGTAATTTGATACAATTATTTTTGTATAGAATTTATATTTCCTATAAAGGAAAAAATTATAAAAATAAACTGTTTATCTATATTTATTTTTTTTCTTTACTTAATAACCACTTTTATTTTTCTTATATTACATCTAGGGAGGATACATTATTTCAGCCTATAATACAATTGAAACACTATTATGGATATTAAAAAGATTCAATCAAACCAAATAGAACATAAGAATAAAAAAAATAATTGATAATTGAATCTCTAACCATATCTCACATAACAATATTGAAAATAAATAATAATAATCATTAAACCAGATACAAAAATTAATCCTAATTTTCAAAGTAATTTAAAATTATTAATATACAGGCATAGTTATTAGCTTACTTCAATATTTCCAAAATGATTTAATATAATAAATTAATTTATCACTTATAAGATTATTAAACTTTTGAAAATTAAAGACAATAATATAATCGTAAAATACAGAATAAAAACGGAAGTATTAAAGTAAAATAACGAAATTTAAATTTTCATTAATTTAACATAAAAAATTTTTAAAAAAATATTGTTTAAACCATGACATTGCTCAAAGCTATACAACAAATATTTTTCAAAATAGCCATCATTATCCATAGATTAAATATACTAAAATCATCTCTTAAATACATATCTGTATATACATACACAAGAGGCACACTTCTCAACAATAGTAATATTTTTTTTAAATGTTAATAAGATACAAATTTTAATTTACATCTGTTACCAATATTAAATGATAATATAAACACAAAAATATTTTTTATTATTAAAAAAAAAATTTAGTAAAATTGTATAATTCAAAACCTTTGTTACCTTATGGAATCACTCACTATATTTTTCTATGTATTGATAATATAAAACTTAAAATTTATTTATTCCATCTTATTTTGCTACCTCCATAAAATTCACAAACTATTTTTCAAAGGATTAAAATCATGAAACAGCACATAGTGGATGCAATTATAATAAAAACCAGCTGAAGTGCAATAAGACCGAATAAAAATTTACAATAAAGAAAGAAATAACTGAGAAATAAACGTCTTAAAAATTGTAAAAGAATATCCACAACAAAGTTTAGATAAATGTTTCAGATCATTATTCTGCTGTATAATGAAGCCAAAACTTATTAAAAAAAACCCAGAAGACATTGTACGATCCTTAAAAATGTTTTTATAACCTTCTTTAGAAAGAATCCTCCTCATTTGTAAAAGATCCCCAAACCCAAAATCAGTAAAACACCTCCACCCAAAGATCTTCCTCCATCCTTTAGGTTTTACAATTGGAATTGTGTGCTGAAGAAAACATTTTTTTTAAATTATGGAAGAAGAACCATAATCCAGCTCTTAGTTAATAAAATAGCAACACCTGAAACTTTAATCCATCAAACCAATTTACTTTTCTCCAATCTTCCACTGTTAAATCCTAATGGACAAAATACTTTTTGTTATTATTAGCAGGTTGTAAAAATGGTTTTAGTGTACCTACAATTCTCAATAAGTTGTCCTCCAAAAGTCTTTGTTTTACTGCAGCAACAAAAAACGTCATTTTGATAATAGTATTGGCTTCAGTTCAAATGAGGGGGGCAGCCAGTCTTTTGTTGCTAATCTGTTGTATTAAATTGATCCTTTTGGGTAGATGTTATCAAAGAGTCAAACTGTTTAAGCTTAATCTTGACAGTAAGTCTCTTCATAGTAAACTAATAGTGTTACAAGCCCCACTTTCTGATATTTTTAAGTTGTGCAGTAATTTGGTGCTCAGAATATTTTACTTGTGTGTAAATAGAATTACACTACTATATTTTGTAGGAAATACCAGAGTGTGAAGGAAGCCAGTGTGTGACTGCAACTCTTTTAACTTTGGCTTCTGAAAAACATTAAATTATTATAACATTTAGGATTAAACATATGTTAAAAACAAAATAATATATATCGGGTATAGCACATATGTTATAGAAAGGATTAATCCCATAATCTTACTTTCTGCTTAACATAAACAGCCATTCAAAAGTTAAAAAACACTAAAATCTTATCTTAATGCACAATATGCGCCTGAACATAAATTTAAAAAAATGAGAAATACACTGCTTATTTTCATTTAATTTCATTAAAACTATTATATAACGTCAGGAGGTACCAATGGGTTCTGGTCTCTCTCATGTTCTACACATCTTATTTATTTTATTTTTTTCAGTACAATCCCTGATTGTCATCAGTTTGAAGACAGGAGTAAATAAAAAATTATATACAGTTAAAAAATTAAAACTATTAAGTTACATTGTTATTTTTGTAATAGGTATTCTATTGAATGTCTCACCAATCAATATTATTTTTCACTTTCTTTAGATATGAGCATAAGAAAAGTTATTAACTTAATATTTTCTAGTTTCATTTAAAGTGATCCATGTAACGATGATCAAACTTCTTGTTCATCGGATTATAAAAAAACACATAGACAAATACATTGGATTTAATTGAAGACAACAGGAATTCAGTGAAGGAAACGATTTAAAGGGGCAAAATATATGAAAATTTAATTTCAGTGAAAAATTCCATGACAAGTTATTTTTTTCTACTTAATATTATGGTTAGTAAATCAACCATAAACCACAGCTATCCTGAATTCTAAAACATATGGTATGATTGTGATCCATGGTACAAGAGTTGACAATTTACAGTTTCAAGATATGACAACCTTTATAGTCTATAGTTAAACTAAGAAACAACATGTAGAATTACATACCATAAAATAGTGCACAAGCTAAAATAGTTTTTTTTAAAGAGAAAATGTTAAAATGATTCTTAACTTTAGAATGGCGGTGTATGTCAAGAAAAAAAGTGCGATACGAGTTTTTCCTCTTCAAAACATATGTTCTAAATCTCTTTTTTATTAATTTGTTTTTCTCACATGGATATCAATCCTAGATATAATAAAACAATAAAATATTTAAGAATGATGAAAAGTAGCAAGCCATCTTTCAGAATTATTCTATAGAGAAGATAAAAAATTAAAAAAAATATAATAATAAAAAAGTAAAAAAGTAATAAATAAAACCTAAGCTATTACAACCAGTGAAGAGTCTCGGGTTCAGTACTTAGGTAAGGATGTATGTATTACAACAGGTGTGAAAGAAGATCTAGCCAAACTACCACTCACCCACCATGTTTTCCCCCAATTAAGAGTAACCACTTTACAGAGACTGGGTATGCTATCGGAGGGTTTCCTGAACAAGAAGTCAGGCCAAGGCTAAAATAACAAAAAATAAATTTTCTGCCTACAACCAGAATGGAACCCGAGACCAAGAGCTCGATGTTCAGTGCCTTACCCACTGAGCTACCACCTGTCCCACCTAGGTGTTATAATAATAATAATAGCTCCCGATTATAAATAACATTATAATAAATTTGGGACAAATTTCAGCTCAACATTCAACAGTTCGCATTTGAGTCAAGTTGGGGCATCAAAAATTTATAAAAATAAATATTCACTGCAGAACTCACAAGCTGAATAATATAACAAATAATTAAGACTTTCTGTCCCACTTTGTTGAGGACGGACCTTCTAAAACAGGCAACTTGACCTTATTTGATTCAGTTAAGGATGGCTGTTTCTTTGTAATTCCTATTCACATTTCTTTAACAAGGTGCTTGTTAATTGTTATACGCTAGGTACGTTATTACATTAATGTAGAAGTTAATAACACATGTAAAAACGTTTTTAATAAAGCTCTACCAGCCATACTTCAAATATCATATGATACAATAGTTAATTTGACTAAATTAAATTAATATTATACATCATAGCAACCTAGCACTATTGTGACATCTGTTATAATGATTTTCATTTAACAGATTTGAAAATTCATTTTAGTATTATAACGAAATATTAGGGAGTTAGTTCCCATAATTTTACAAGATAATCACATGTGAACAAACAAGCCAAGCCTAATTAACTATGAAGTTTTATAATTAAAGATCAAAATTAATATTAAAAAAAAAAAAAAAAATCTCACATAGACCTAAAATAATAATCATGTTAGAAAACCATAAAGTATACTAGTATAAATTAAAAAGAAATCATGGAGGAAAAAATGAAATTTTAAGTTTGTTTGTTTGTTTGGTGGGGTTTATAGGCATAAAACTCTAGGGTCATCAATGTCTTTGTAAGCTTATATTTCCAAATGTTTAAAAGATAAAAGTACACACACAATTTACAAATTTTCTCAGGACTGGATGGATGGTATGTGGCTGAAAAGGTAAGATTTGATAGTGAGAAAGGTATTTAGATGATAAAAAAAGATCGGATAAAGAATAATCTGTCAAAAGCATCGGTGTAGTGAAACTCAGTAAACAAATCAGTCAGGCAAGAACAGGTATGGCGAGAGAATAGATATGAACTTCGGAATATTAGAATAGAGTATGAATATTAGGGAGTTCGGAAATGTATGATGAATGTTGGAATTAAACAGAAAGGGAGAGAAATGAAACCAGGGAGTAAAGGCTGTAGTAAAAAGGAATGAACCACTTTAACTCGGCTTTAAATTGGGAAATGTCAGAATCCCTCAAGACTCAAAGATAAAACATTTAAAGTAATTAAATACTGGTTTAAATCTAGCCTCAAGAAGCAGAGAGACGCCTCTATATATAGTCCATCAGTAATTTAAGTGATGATAAGAGAGATAAGACTAGTAAGAAATCAAAACAGAGAAGGAAGCAAAGGTAATTGAAAAGCCTTAGAGTTTTGGTAGCGATAAGGGAAATTTCTGACACTTTGTTTTCCCGGGAAAGTGTTTTACCAAACATAACTCCAAGAATTAATGTAGACGGAAAATCGTGTGGATAGTGGAGGCCAAGAGTTCGAATCTCAAGCCACAAGGTAATTTACACTGACTGAACATATACTAATGCTTGGTAAAACAACAATTAACAAAACTTTGATTATTAATCATTGTAAGTTTGGACTGAGATAATGACATTCTGAAAATAATGTCAGTAAAGATCCTTGAGAAACAGCAAAGGAAAAGTACAGGATCTTAGAAGGATTACAGGATCTTAAACATGTGTATGGTAGATGTGAATCATGAAATATTTCAAAGTTTGAATAAGAGGATACTGTGAGGACAAGATTTTATAATTTTAATAGGAATACTATCAGACCCATATTCGTTTGTAAGATATAGATCAAGAGAATAAATCAAATAGGTGAGAAAAAATCTGTTACAGGATTCAGAATGTGAGCTAGTGTTTAAACATCCAATATTGAAGTAGGTTGAAATTAAATGGATTATTGATAACTTAAATGTATTATTGAAAATAACTCAAGGAGGTCAGTAGACCTAAGCATGTAATAAAGAGGGAGTAGTTGATATTTTAAGGAATAGTAATTCAAAGCGAGGTTAATCTAAAAATGGTAATTAGAGGATTTCAGCTATGAGACTATTATGGACGATAATTCCTACACCATCATCCTTGGGCTCAAATCTATTATAGTACAAGAATGAGTAATTGATAATGGAGGTTTGGGAAGAAGTTATGATAAAGGTTTAAAAGACTCCTATTTCTGGAATTAGAACAGGACATGACCTAATGGTTAAATAATAGGGAGAAAAATTATATCAACCTAGCTACCGAATGATCTGAACAATGTGAGTTCAAATCTCAAGCCGCAAGACAATTTACACTGACTGAACATATACTAATGTTTGGTAAAACAACAATTAACAAAACTTTGATTATTAATCATAGTAAGTTTGGACTGAGATGACATTCTTAAAAAAAAAAAAAATGGTGATCTAAATTCAAATTAACCAATAAAATTAGAAAAAGATAATTATAATTTATTACTAATTTATGTTAGTACTTATATTAACCACAGGACACTTTCATTGGTAGTTGCTTTTTCATTCACTCAAATCAGGAAGCTTTTTTAACAGAAGATAATTTAAAATAGTTTTTGTTATAAAACAATCTTATGATATTAATGCAGATAAGACAATCTTAAGTATAATTAGATATAATAAAATAATTCAGTAGTAAGTTAATGTGATATTTTATTTGCATTCTTATAATAAATAATAATGTAAATAAATAATCAATTAATATATCATAGTAATTCTATTTTAGTCGAAGGAAAAATCAGTTGACAAAGTTGTCAGCAAAAACTAAGGCATGAGCAATTATACTTCCAAAAAAGTTGATAAGACTTATCAAAATTAGAAAAGTATTGATATTTTATAGATATAATGATAAATACACAACTACTGCAATTCAGATTTGACACCCACAATTGATATGTTTAATACATAATATGTACCAACACATAACTTATACCACAAGTAAATAAATAAAAATCAAATATATATAAAACAAATATACATGAATGAAAAGTAGAATTGTCGAGAATTCCAACCTTATCTAACAAGAAGGAATTACATTATATGAAAAAAGTAAGTTCAAGGAGCGATTACAAGCCAAACACCATATAATACAGGAAAATTTAACTTACCCATTACTTGAACTCGGCAAATAGCACAAGTGTCACATTCGACATCCCAGCTCCACATAGCTACAGCATTCCACTTCTTAAGAGTAAACATCTTTGTGTTGTCTTCAACTCGATCCATTAATATTAATCCACAAATCCTTAAATACCCGCGTACGGAGTTAGCTAGTGAAATTCAAAAATGAAGAAACCGCAATTTACCCTTCAACTATTCCGGAAGGTTATTTTTTAAATCGATTCAAATGTTTCTGGATCATGAT
This sequence comes from Euschistus heros, assembly GCA_003667255.2. Lineage (NCBI taxonomy): Eukaryota > Metazoa > Arthropoda > Insecta > Hemiptera > Pentatomidae > Euschistus > Euschistus heros. Next base: position 411,472 of record RCWM02000370.1, on the reverse strand, counting down.
GTTATAACATAAGAAATTAAAATACTTATTCAGACAATGTACAATTTGAGTCATATTTTTCTCGTTTCAAATATCATTTAATTTTTAATTTAAATGTGAAAACAAGGCTTAATCCGTTGAAGTACAATGAACTTCCGATTCTGCAAAATTGTGTGGTAGAGCATCCCGGATAAATCGATTCCAATGATAAAGCCTTATTCTTATTATTTTAAATTATTGTTGAATATGTTTTCATTATGATTAATTTGTTTACATTTATGTGGATGTTTGTATATATCTTAATAAAATAATTAAACTCAATGGTTACTTACTTGAATTTTCTGTACAAACCTCACATTACAAGTTTGTTTTTGTATTTTAAAGTAAGAAAATGTTTGTAAACAATGTCAAATTTATTTATGAATAAATGGCACTTTTTAGATTTTGGTTAGTACAAAGTATTTGTCTTTACAAAAAAAATAAAGGGTTCCTTAAGGGAGAGATTTCTTTTGATAATTTTCTTTAAGACATTGTTACAAACATATTTTTTAATTACCATCAAAATAAACCAGTGAAGTAAACTCGGCACACATATGAAATATAAGAAAACTATTTAAAAAAATCTTAAAAAGTTACATCATATTCTAGTTTAATTCTGTCTTAAGTGTGAAACATATCTGTAAAATGCCATTCCTAAATTGTGATGAAATGGCTTCTTAAACAATAATAACTCCAATAATCACTTTAGGAATTTTTTTAAATATTTTAAATGACAAAATTTTCTTGTTCCACAACAATATAGAGATTCCTTAAATATAGAGGGACGTTGTAAAATGTGGAATGGTGGAACAAGAAAATGTCATTTAAAATATTAATAAACAATTCCTGAAGTGATTATTGGAGTTCTTATTGTTTAAGTTCTACCAGATATCTAATACTTTACCAGGAAAGCAAGAAATAAGTAAAGAAGCCAAATAAGGACTCTTCAAGTCAGTGTTTCTTCCAGTGCTTTTATATGGATCTGATAGCTGGACAAGCATATTAGTAAGATAGCTGGGGCAGAAATGAAGTTTCTTCAAAGGTGAGACCAACCAAAACCAGGTGAGACAGAGTGGAATGAGACCATTTGGGAAATGTTATAGGAGTGAGACCAGCCAAATACACTCATTAGGAGCGATAAGTGGCTTAAGTGGTTTGGCCACGTCTGCAGAATGAGCGATGATCGGAGAGCTAGGTGGCTATGGGAAGCATGACTACAAGGCAGTGACCAGTTGGCAGACTGAGGCTTACCTTTAATGTTTAAATAGAGAGGCTCAGAGGCGAAAGGGGCTGCTCTAAGGTAGAAATGAAGAGAATGGCTCAGGATCAAGAAGAATTTAGGAGATGGTGTGAGGCTACTCCACACCTTAGGGCACAAAGGAGATAGGAAAAAAAAACAACTCTATAGTTTATTAAAATATGTAATGTTCATTTAGCATATCAGAATCACAGCTCTCTTAAACAAAACATACATTAAAAAGAATAAAATTAAGTAAACAGAAAATAATGATAAACTTTCTTGCATAGTTTTTGACACTATCTTTGTTTTTTTATCTCTCCCATTTGAAATTAAAGAAAAACATTACGCTGGAACACAAGATCCATAGAGTAATGACTCTGAAATCATACAACACTGTGTGCACAAAATCTTTAAATGTGAGTTAACTTCACACAAAATAAAGGGAAAAAAATCTGCAGAAAATAAAAATGTAAATGTAAAAAAAAAAAAATAATAATAAAAATGTTTTCATTCAGAATAAATTAAAACAAATTTATAGATTAATTTAGATTTAATTGAATGGAGAAGTGGTGATGGAAAATAAGTTTTTTTTTACACTGGTTCTGTTTCTCTGTGGGAACACCTGACTACTCTGTTTCTCGAAGGTTTGCTTAAGTTGATTATAATTTTTTGTCAAACCATAAAAGGTTACTAACCAAATACAGTCAGTGGCAGTATTCATATTCATACACTATGGTATAATATGTTTTTTTTCACTTCCAAAATTAATTTTCAATTTTAGCAACAAAAAAAAAAAAATACATTTTTGTTGAGTAACCCCTCATTCTAATTACCTCATGAAGCTTGTTTGGCATAGATTCCACAAATGTTTTGGCTGTATCAGGAGTTAAAAACAGTTTACTATTTTCTTGTGATATTGGGATTATGTTACTAATTCCCATCAATAAAAACAATTTTAACTCTTAGATAGTAATTAGCAATACCGTAGATATTAGAGTTCAAATATATTACTAAACTAAATTATATATTTATAGAAAAGGATCAGGCAAAAAATGTAATTCATAGAGATGTAGTGTATGAAAATGACTGTCACTAAGTGTATTTTGAAAGAAATACATGAAATTTGAAAGAATTGTATGAAATAGGATCTGGCTATCAATTTACTTTTCTTAATGCAAAAATAAAAAAGGGATAAGGAAGAAATAATGTAAACCAAATCAAAAAATTTTTCTTCATTTTATTTTATAGTTCAACAAGTCTTTACGTTTTGATATGATAGTTTTTTTAATCTTTAATTATTTTGATTTAACTCCAGTTCCAAGAAACAGGATTATATTAATTAACACATTCAGTTTCAAAATGTTATATAAGTTATAAAATATTGTATCATTTTACATTTCACTATTTTAAACTCTGTTTTCAGAGTTTATGAAATTAATCAGAACAAAAAAGAATGAATAACTTATCAAGAATATTTAGTAGCTAATTATTAGATGCATTTAAATAAATGAGATCTAAAAATTATTAATTATTTCAACTCAGATCAACCAAAAACAAAAAAAAAACAAAAAACAATATGCATTGGCATATTCCATTTGAGAATAAATGTATTTTCAATGGTAATATTATTTTGTTTTACACTTCACTATTTTAAAATATACTTCCACAGTTATTTTATTCATAAAGGAATTCCACATGAAATATCCTAAATAATCAATCAACCGCGTGAATAAATACGACTGAACGACAATATTCCATTTTACCACAATATCAATAAACAAAAAATAATACTGAAATTTGAAAAATTATCAGATGATAATTTAGTTCAAACAATAGCTGTAAGATAGCAGCACTAATCAAGAAACTTCAAAAATGCTAGTTACAAATACTGCCACCAGATGTCAGCACTATCCAGCCAAAGATTTGAAGTCAAACCATCCTGGAAATATTTTATTTTGTATTAGGACTTTATAAGGTCACAGGAGCTCAACTGAAAAGCTAGTACACCTGCACTAATGGAGGCTCTATTAATCAGTTGAGCTCCTGTTAGCTCATAACCTCCTAATACCAAATAAAATTTTCATACGTAATATGACTACAGGAATAACTTACTGGATAGTGCTGGCCTCTGGTGGCGCTAGGTTGAACTAACACCGGCGCTTCCTGATTTGTGCTGCGCTCTAGTGGCAACTAACATAATGAAAATCAAATTGTGTCAGAATGTTATTTTATTTTTGTAATTTTAAATAGCCAATTATTTTCATTCAATACATATTCTGTTGAACTTAAATATAATACATGTCATATATTGAATATTTTTCACCATGATAAATATATGATTATTTGTTGAATAATTATTTGAAATGGGTGAAATGACTGTCTTGCATTAAGAAGTGAATATTTAGTTTATGTTTCCATAAAAATAAAGTTATTTCTTTTAAATTAAATCTATAAAATCAAATCTATTATTAAAAAATAATGAAGGAAATGAACATGTAAAAGTTGTTATAGGAAAATCCTAAAAGTTTTTCATTTAATATAGTCCTTTTGAATTAAAATATTTCATTAAATAATTAAACAAGAATGTTTAAAGAAAAATTATCATAAATATAAACTTAGGTGGTGATAACTCAACTAAAATATTTTTTGAAACAATAATAACATCTTTGGGCTAATAAGTAGAAAAGTAATTTATAAAAATAAACTAATATCAGTTATATCACTAAACTTCTTAACAAAGAATTGATTTTTATTTATTTTCTTTAATATTTAGAATAATAAATGGATGGATTTTTTTATTTTATTTTGTTTTGTTTATTTTATAGGTGAACTGTTCAATAAAAAATCTTTTTAACCACTCCAAATGTGAATGAGAAGGAAGCTTGAAGAAGAATGCGTTTAAAAAAACTGTAATACTTGAAGAAATCCTAATAAAAAAAAAGAAGCTGAAAATAAAATTATGAGTTGGTAAACATTGTATGTACACATTTGTTTTCTGTTCGAATACTGTATATTTCATTTAACTTTTAATCACATGTCTCATTGCCCAACTTATTCTAATATTTGGATTAAAAATTGAAACCATTGAAGATTTGGATGTAGGTAAAAGGAGTAATTGAAAAAAGAATAAAATGAAACTGAGCCTTTTGAAGTTTTCAGTTAAAAAAAATATTGTACATTGTCAGTGATTTGATTTAAAATAATCAATTCTGAACAGTTTTTATTCTTGTAAATCATTTTAACATGTTTTAGCATATGTTATTATTTTTTAGGTTTTATTCTTTAATACACTCTTGTCAAATACAAAAATGGAAATCAGCAGATGTGCTGAAATATAAATATAAGAAACTAACATGTCATGAGGAGAGATAGAACCTTCCTTGCCTTTGTTTTTATTTACATTTATGCAACTAGGTCTTATCAATTTACTGAAAATTTTACATGTCTAATGGTGAAAACCAAATGGTGTCAAATTGTAATTTTAAATAGTTAATTATTTTCATTCAGTAAATATTTTGTCGAACTTAAACCAAATATAGGTCATATATTGAATATTTTTCACCATGATAAATAAATGATTATTTGTTGAATAATTATTTATTTTAGGGTGAAATGACTGTTTTGCATTAAGAAGTGAATATTTAGTTTATGTTTTCATAAAAATAAAGTTAGTTCTCTTAAATTAAATTCATAAAATCAAATCTATCATTAAAAAAGTATAAGGAAAGTGAACATGGGAAAGCTGTAAAAGGAAAATCCTATAAGTTTTTTGTTTGTTTGGGATTATAGGCATAAAACCCTAGGGTCATCAATGCCTGCATCCTAAAAGTTTTTCTGTTCATGATATATTTTTTGATTAATATTAAAATATTTCAATAATTAATTCCTCATCTGAGAAAATAAAATTATGAATATGTATTTTGAATGATAACTTAATTAAAATATTTTTATGAAATAGTGATAACATCCATGGACTAATTAGCAGAAAAATAAAATAGTTTTCTTCTATAACATTTTTTTCACCCTCAACTGGTTCCTAATCAGAAATTTAAAGGAGAATATATTTTCTTATATAACCTTTGCACTCTCAAGCACTGTTTGGTTAAATTTGCCAATAATTATTGTTGGAAATTATAATTTCCTTATAAGAAGCAGCAGATATAGAAGTAGTAGATTATAGATAGATTATATCCATGACCTTTTGTTTTTCCCAGTCAGGGAGAAATTGATTTCTTTTTTAGTTTATAGGTTAAGTTTAAGTTTATAGGTGATGAAGAGCTGTTTCATAAAACATGTTAATAACTTCTCTTTTTGTTTAACACAGTTACCTGATGAAACTTTAATACAATATTTCAAAATTTGTTTGTTGTGGCTTTTGTAATATTTCATAAATTGTATGTTATACTGTATAATTATTTTTATTTTACATATTGTGTGAATCGATTCTTTGTCATCCATATTACTTATTGCCTTTAAGAAAGGCAGAATGTAATGTTAATTAAATAAAACACTTCCATCTGTTGTATAAAATATTTATTATTTTAATCCCTATGACCCATTATTTCTGAGAAATAATAACTATGAAATGTTCTCTATAAATATTCTTTTCTTTAATATAGAACATGAAATAAAATAATTAATAATTAAAAGTATTTGTCGATTGAGAAACTGGTGATTATGTTTTAGAACTGATCTTTCGTATAGATTATAAAATATTTTTCGATTACAACATTTTAGAACTAACCACTCAAAAACATAAAGGCTTCATACTTTTCACCCAAAATATTGGATTTTTTCAATTTTAAAGTTGAATACCTGTTTCTCAAATTTTATTCTTGACAGTAGTGGATAAATAAATTAACAAGAGGGAAAAAAATTAAATGAAACAAATTAAAAATCATTTATTGAAAAATGTTACATTTTCAATATCTAATCTATACTATTTATAAAAGGGCCAGCTATTTCTCGTTTGTGATCACTAACCACGAAAGTGAACCAATCAGTACCAAATATTAACTACATAATTTTTATAGTTCCAGGCAGGGGCGGATCGGGAATTTTCGGCCCACCGGGCAAATGCTCTTGAGCGGCTCTCAGGGGCCATATAAGTTGAGTGTAATGAGATAAAGTCAAAAATAAAGTTTATTAGATGTAAAACTTTGTTTTGTCCATTTTTTTCGGCCCGCCTAGATATTTTTCTATTTCATCCGGCCCGCCTGGATATTTTTCTATTTCATCCGGCCCGCCTAGATATTTTTCTATTTCATCCGGCCCTCCCCTTAAAAAGTTACCCATCTCTGACTTAGACAATGCATGTCAAGAAATTTCGCTTTTTAGGGGGCCAAATAGGGCCTCAAGTCTCGAGTGGAGTTTTTTTTATAAGGATTTAATTTTCCTATAATTAATAAAACGTAAATATTTACTTTTTCCCCTTTCTTTCCCGGCCCCACCGGCCCTTTTCCTGACCGGCCCACCGGGAGATTTCCCGATATCCCGGTGGGCCGATCCGCCCCTGGTTCCAGGAAGGTTTAGAAGTAGTAAAATATACTGACTTTCAGTTAATTTGTTATTAAAAAAGCGATAATATGTGGATAACACTGAAGTTTGAAAATTGACCATGGTGAACGCCATTCTACATGAGAGGTTACAAAGCTACTTTTTTATATAGAGTTTGAAATTGATAATAAAATTTACTTATATTAAATATATTTAAATATGTGGTGCGACATGTGGTTGGATCCCTCTGAAGTTTGAAAGTTAACCGATATGTGATTAGCATGATTCTGCAATAGAGTTATCAAAAGTAAAACACCTGAGCCAGTATCTACCAAATTTCAACTACATAATTTGCATGGCAATAGCAATTTAAAAATTTGGATGTGTATGCAATGACCTCTTTAAAAACATCCAAATCCCTTCGCTTTCATAGCCACTTTTCTATTCAATGAAAGCTAAATAGGTTTATAAATTTGTTTTAATTTAGTTTGATTTTTTTTGTACGCTCACTTTATTTTCTTTATTTCAGAGAAAGTTTCTTATATTTAAAGTTATGGTGCACATAGTGTTGTATGAATATTTAGTCATTAATCAATGGGACTTTTGTTGCAGGGTAAAGTTTCTTTTATTTATTTTGAATGGGAAAAAAAAACTAATATTCAACATTAGTAAAATCTTGTCTTGTTAAACTATATAAAATCTAAAAGTTTATCATAATTTGTTGTTTACTTATTTTTAATTTTTGTTTTTGTTTACTTTACCTTTTAAAAAACGCTATTATCAGCAATTTAAAGCTATTATCTTACATTAAAAACAAAATATGAGACAGAATAATTGTGTCATTTAGATAGACATGGGCACTCACAGATACTTAAATACACACATACTAAAACAATTTCATTCCTAGAGATTTATACATAAACAATAGTTTTGAAAAAAAAAAAAATCTGACCTAAGCAACTTCTCTGAACTGTTCCATTCCATATTTGCTTTGTAACTTTTATTTAGTACATCTTACAAAATTTAACTAATGCTAACTTCTTTATGAAAAATTAGATGACTTTAATTCCAATCCAGAATGTAATATTAGAATTTTAAAAGATCCCTTTTTTTATTCCTAAAGGCGAGGGACTGCAGATTCAAAATAATCTGTCACTTGTCTTTATAACTACAGAGATATACTTAACATCGTACTTATTGGACTTTTACGATAACATGTTTTAGTGAAATTAAATTTTAAGTTTTTAGAAAAATTTAGTTTCTTCATCTTCAATTGAAGTGTCGATAATATATTGAAAATTCGTTGTTAAATTACTCGTTGATGTAACATAACCTGGATCATAACCTTACCAATGCCATTGCTTGTAGTGAGGCACTACTCATAAATTTTAATTACTATAAATCAATGGTACCCGGATACTCTTAAATCGTTGTTGTGTATTTCTAATATTATTTCAATTCGTTTTATAAAAAAGTGTACAGAGAAATAAGATTTTTACAAGCAGAAAGTTGGTTTTTAAACAAAAACCTGCCAGCCAACTTGTGTGTTGTTTACAAAATAAATCCCGTGAAGGTTACTTATTTACTCCACTGACAGGCCAACAACAATGGCATAACAATTTGGTGATTTGTGCAGTATTTAGTTTTGGAAGAATTGTACTTCAGTTGGAATTTTTTTTAGTTATTTAAATAGTGAAATACAATGGCAGATGTTTATATGATAAGGTAGGTTTATTCTCTCTTTCTGTCTAGGAAACATATTTGATGTTTATGGAAGTAAATATATTTATGTTATGGTGACATTTTTCAAATATTTTATTATTACCTTATATTCTATTTTGAAATTCATAGTTATTTTCCATTGATTGTTTTGTATATTTGGAAATGAATTGTTAACATCTGTTCATGTTCCATTGCCAATTATGCTTCCAACTAAATCTTTCCTTGTTGAATGCTTGAAGTTAAATACTTTATTTTCCTGCAAATGTATTCCTGTTTTACTGTAAAAAACCTATATAGATTGTAAAATCTGAATCTATCACGGTTATTATTTTTTTTTAATGTTACATTAAAAGATTAATAGCATTTTGGGACTTTAATTTACCGCTGAATAAATTTTTGGTGTTATTTTTACATTCTACCAATTGGATATTAGTTTTAAATTGTTTTAATATGGTTGAACATATGAATTATTTTATATGTTTTATAATTTTATTGATTTTTAAAATTGATTTGCATCAAAATACATAGTCCTGAGTTTCTTAGAAGGGGTGTGAGAGATAAGTGTTGGATAGAGTATTCCGAATCCCTACTATGTCTGTTTGGAATTGAAGCTAGTATAGGTTGGGATCACTTGACTAAAGAAAAGAAGGAGTGCATATTAAATAAATTATCGTTTATTTAATTTTAAAAGCTTGACTAAAAGGCAATGTTTTACCTATTCATGTCACAAGTATTTCATGTTTATTAATATTCTAATTTACGAACAAGGATGTCTCAGATTCTCATTCTGTACATTAATTTAAACTTTTTATTTCTGTTTTAATTGTGCTTGGTATAAAGTTATGAACTTTTAGAGTTTTGAATATCATTACATTATGTGTATGTGTATATGAATGAGGAAGGTACAGGGTGGGGCATGGGAACCTCCCACATTTCAATAAACCACTGTGGTGGAATGAGCAGTCTCAGATAGGTGAGGTTGATCTCATTCGAAAGGAAGGGTGGTGTAGTTTTCATTAGTCACCATGCCGTGGTTAGGAGATCAACATGCGCTCATTGTAGAGACTTTTTTCAAAAATTGTGAATCTGTAACGACCACTCTGAGGGCCTTCCACAGGTTTGTCGTGGTCTGCTAGTGTTCCAGACCAGAAAACAATTTTGTCTTGGGTGTGAAAATTGAGGGAAACATCCTCTGTGCTAAATTCCAAGAAAAAAAAAACCCGGCTGTCACCATCAGATCCCCCAAAAACATTGCTAGAGTAAGGGCGTTCTGCTATTCAGATTTCGGTGAGAAAAGTGTGGCGGGTTTTGCATACTGATCTCAATTTGCACCCAAACAAGATCATGGTTGCCCAGGAATTGTCCCCAATGGACTGGGGGTGGAATATGGATTGTTGTCAGGCGATCCTTCGACAATTACCTTCCACCGCATTTTTGTGGACCTGTTATGAAGCTCATTTTCATCTCTCAGGGTGTCTGAATAAACAGAGCTTTACTCTGGCCTTCACCAAAGAACCTGGTAGACCTCAAAACTACAATGGAGGAAGAAATCGTCTAGATTCAGACCTCTGCCACACTTGAGAAGGTAATGCGGAAGTCCACGAAAGGCTAAATATGTGTTTTGTCCACCAAAGTCATCATTTGAGCAATAAAATTTTCAAAATAGCTTGAAAAAACTACATAAGATAAACTTTCTGGCAAAATAATTTTTTTTTTTTACTAGCTCGTGCACTTTTGTTTTACCAGCCTATTGAAATGTGGGAGGTTCCCGTGCCCCACCCTGTATGACTCGTTCATTTGTTCTACCATCTGGTGGCTGTTAGCTTAGCCTAAATCTTATATTTATAAAGCCACTGGTGATATTTCTTACATTATACCAAATGTATTATTTTTTTTTTGAGTAAGTATGACAAGTACATTACCAAGTGGTGGTATATTTTATTAGATATCAAACTTATCTTGGGTGATGGTTAATATATCCTCACTATGTTCCATATTTGTTGTATGGTATATATACAGAGTATATAATACATATTCTTTGTTTTGTCTAGGTCTAATGAGGAAGATCCTAGTGGAAATAAATATTCCAGAATGGAGGATGACAACCTCCAAGACAAAGAGCGCTTTGCTAGTAGAGAAAACCACTGTGAAATAGAACGCCGTCGAAGAAATAAAATGACTGCATACATAACAGAACTGTCAGATATGGTTCCTACTTGTAGTGCCCTTGCAAGAAAACCTGATAAGTTAACTATCCTTCGGATGGCAGTGGCCCATATGAAAGCTCTAAGAGGTACAGGCAATACTAGTACTGATGGAACTTATAAACCATCTTTTCTTACTGACCAAGAATTGAAACACCTAATTTTAGAAGCAGCTGATGGTTTTTTATTTGTTGTGACTTGTGATACAGGTCGTATCATATATGTCTCTGATTCAGTCACTCCTGTTCTCAATCAATCTCAGAGTGATTGGTATGGTTCTAGTATTTTTGAACACCTTCACCCAGAGGATCTTGGTAAGGTCAGAGAACAGTTATCTACACAAGAACCTCAGAATTCTGGTCGAATCTTAGACTTAAAAACAGGAACAGTTAAGAAAGAAGGTCATCAGTCTTCATTACGTTTATGCATGGGATCAAGGAGAGGTTTTATTTGTCGTTTGAAAATAGGCAATGTTGGACCTGATAGCCTTGCTGCTGGACATCTCAACCGTTTAAAGCAAAGAAATTCCCTTGGCCCATCAAGGGATGGTAATAATTATGCTGTTGTTCATTGTACAGGTTACATTAAAAATTGGCCTCCAACCAGCCAATTTGAAGCTCATCCTTTGTCAGCTGTTCAGATGGATAGAAGCATGGAAGATGATGGTTCCCATTGCTGTCTTGTTGCTATTGGTAGGCTGCAGGTTACTTCTACTCCAAATACAAGTGATCTTAGTGGATCAAATAGTAATGCCGAATTTATTTCACGACACGCAGTTGAGGGAAAGTTTACTTTTGTCGATCAAAGAGTAATTGCCATTTTAGGTTACACACCTCCTGAACTGCTTGGTAAATCCTGTTTTGATTTTATACATAATGAAGATCAAACACATATGAAAGAATCCTTTGAACAGGCAGTGAAATTAAAAGGACAAGTCATGTCTGTTATGTTTCGTTTTCAAATGAAGAATAGAGAATGGATATGGCTTCGTACTGCAGCATTTGCTTTTCTTAATCCCTATACTGATGAAGTTGAATACATAGTTTGCACTAATACACTCGCTAAGTCACAAAATACCACTGAACAGGAATCCACTGAAACAATGAATTACCAGCAGGTAGTTGATCACAATAACATGCAGAGATATTCTCATATACCGCAACACATGCACAGCGGAGACTCAAGAACTGGGCAGGTCTATGGTTATGAAGCTACTCATTCACCTATCAATTATGTATCTCCAGTTCAACAAGTTATCCCTAGAATGACAAAATCTGTTAGCCCATCTGCTGCTCAGTCGGCGTGGACATTATGCCAGCCAGGGAGTGAATCTTATCAATACAGTGAAGTAAGTCCATCACGTTCTCCATCAGGGTCTACATATACTCAGTTAGGTGGAAGAGCAGCTTCACAGACACCATATCATAGTGCTCAAGGCAATACTTCTTTATGGGGAGCTTGGCAAGGACAATCTCAGGTTGATGATCAGAGTTCTAATTCTGGTAGTCACAATATTGCTAACAATAATCAACCAAGCCAACCTCATGAATTATCGGATATGATGATGCATATCCTTGACCAAGGAGGGGCTACAACATTCGGTGATCTGAATATGTTTAGTGAATAACACTTTGACTGCCATTTATTTATGTTTAAATATATTTTAGGTAGATTTTATAAAATTTTAAAGTTTTTGAATCTCAGTTACACAATTGTTATAAAATCTTCATTATGTTACTATGCATTGCAAGTTCTGTTTCTGTTACTTATAAATTCATAATGTACATTTTCTGGGTAAAGTTTTCATATCCAATATTTATGTGCTGAACATGTAAATTTTTATTAAAAGTTTTTCTTTTATCAAATAATTATTGTTTTCAAAACTTTATTTTAAAAAGTAAATATGATTAATGTTTAGACAACCAATGCAGACTATCTTAGCCATGTGTTTTTATGTTCTATATTTATTTATTTGTTATTAATAGTGATATTACAATTTCAATAGTCTATATCTGGACTAAAATTTGGATTGTTCAAAAGGGTTATTTTTCGTTTATAGGCCTTTATTATTATTATTTTTAATCCTTTTGTATGTGTAATGTTTTTTTTGTGTTATTACCAAGAATGTTCCTTTTACATTTTTCTACAAGGTTCATACTTAAAGTTTCGTCAGATTTTCCTGGTAATCAACTTCAACTTTATGTGCTGTGCTTTTTTGAATAATTTGTTCATAATTATGAAACTTTGTTAACATCTTATAGTCTTGTCAAGGCATTTTCCTAATGGAAAACTTCTAAAACAGCTTTGTCAAGCTGGTACTTAAATTTTGTAATCTTTCCCTATCTCTACTTTTGTTTTATGGAGCATTCAGTTGTGTTTATTGGTAGAATTTACTTCATAAGATTTTTTATTGAAGTAATATTCTTACTTATCATTGTTTTATAAATTTAAAAAAAAAATCATGAGTCCACACTTTTAATTTTTTGAAAGTATTTATTAATTATATGGAAATCAGTGATTATTAGCAAGGTATTCCTTATATCTATATTTGAACCAGAATAAATTTGACTTTCATGTATTACGTTTTATATAAGTTATTATTTGAGATTGTTAATGGACAATAAATGATGTATCACTTACGGTATTACATATTTTAAAGTAAAACTAACTTACCTTGTTAACTTGATAGGGAGTATGAATTAGCCATTGAATGAAACGTTCTTTAAACTGTTCCGTTAGAGGGCTGAAGTAAGCTTATATGTTCTTACTTAACTATATTTGATGCATTGTAACCCTTTGTACTCTTAAACCAGTTTAGATCTGTCAAAATAAAAATATGGTTCCACTTAGATCATACTTTTATGACACAAGACTCATTCGATGTTTTGAACTGAAATTACTTTTTTTTGTTATCCTTTTATGTCAGTTATTATCCGTCCCTGTTTTATTATTATGAATTATTCCCTATTTTTAAATTATGGTGGGATATTGTATAGGTTGCCAGGTTATCTTGTATTCTATTTCACAACCTTCCGTTTTACTGTCATAACTTGAAATTAAAAAAAAAACAAAAACAATAAATTAATTTTTTTTAATATGAATTATAGTGCTTTAGTAAATTTAAGTGCTTTACTGCAAAAATGAGTTGTGTGCCAGGCTTTTAAGTTCAAATGATTAAGTTAATTGAATCTCATTTTTATTATTAATGTTAAATTTCAGTATGATGCATATAGTCCCCTCTTTTATAATAAAATATAACCTTTAGTTAAATAATTTTATTTATTTAATTGTAAACATTAAAGGATGGTTGATTCCATTGAATTTTGATAATTTTAACATTCCTGAGTTGTTTTTCTATTATTTTAGATTTCCTTTAAAAAAAAAAAAAAAGTTAATATTTATATTATTCATGTTTCTTTGATTATTTGTGCTTCCTCAATCACAAATATCTTTTATGCAGAATAATTTTATAAGAATATTTTTGAGATATTACTGATTAATGCTGCAATTACTTATTATTTAAAATATTGTTTTTTAAGTTTTCTTTATGAATGGTCATAATTGAAAGCAGTAATGCTAAATGTGAAAAAAGACGTTATATTATAATTATGAATGAATTATGTTAAAAATGTTATCTTAACTAAACTTTAAATTAGTGGGTAAATTTAATTTATTTACAAAATGTGTATATTCTTGAAACAAATATGAACACTACCATTTTATAAAACACCCAATCCTTTTTAGGTCATAAGCTTAAAATAACTTATTGTTTCATATTATTATGATTTACCTATTCCAAATTTAAACTAGGTAATAGTAACACATAAGACATAATTCTGTGTGATAAAAATACTGCTATTTCCTTTGTTGCAAACAACATTCCAAATACATTTTTATGTAGTGCTGTAAGAACAGTAGCCACTATAATTTTTAAGTTCTTAGTAAATGGAATAAGCTCGTATTGATTTCATTTTTTGACAGTTTTTGTTTTATAAATTTATTTGATATTGTTATATTTTTCTCAATATTTATGAAGACATAACATATATCATTCATATTGATTACTTTGTATATATATATAATGAATGACATGGTTTATTATCTCAGTTTTAAGTTTTGTTTTTCTATTTACTGCAATAGTTTGCATATATTGTTGGTTTTGAGATTATTTCTTCATTAGATATGTGAAGTGTTTATTAATATTTGAGAAGTTTTTTATTAACTATTAATGAAAAATGCTTTATTTTTCAAATTGTCTGATTCCAGATTAAAATTAAATTTTTAAATAAAAACATAATTAAAAATAAATGTAAACTTCATATACTAAGTTTTTGTTATATTATGGTATTTTAATCTGTTTTTACTGAGAGAAAAAATAATTATTGTAAGTGATAAATTAATTGAAAATCTTCAATTTATATTAATTGATTTTATTTTTTATTTATTTATATCTTGTGCCTTGTTGACTTGTATATACATATTTAATTTAAAAAAAAAGAAATATATCATTAAGAAGTTAAAAATCTCCCTGTTATTAATTGTTACTACAAGATTTTATTAGCAACGAAATGTATTAGCCCTTTTAGTAAGGAAATTTGACTTTTTGAAAATAATAATTTATTTTTTGTTTTTTACGCAATAATGATTCATGATTAATAGTCTCATTTTTAGTTTTTCAGATACGAGAAAGTGACGGGTGAAAAAAATTGATATTTATTGATGAGGATGTAAACTAATTTGTCTCATTCTATAGTAAACTTATTAACTGACAATCATGAATAACTAATTCATGGATTGTTCACTCTAATTATTTTATGTTATAGAAAACAGAAAATTTAATTATGGACTTATTTAGTATGGCAAAATTATAAGTATTATAAGTAATATAATTATAAGTCAAAAAGTATTTTGACTCCAACTACATGAAAATGGTGGTTGGGAATCTTTAATTGTGAAATTATGAATTTTTATGTATCTAACAACCTAAATTATCTTAACTAGTCAATTATCTTTGATTCCATATTTTTTGTTAATTTATTACTAACATGATTTATTCCTAGTTTTAACTATTATAAAATATTAATTTAAATTCCCATAAATGAACAAAACATAAAGGATTAACTCTATTGATAAAAATGAAAATTATATTTGAAATATTTATGTATCATTGTTATTTTATTAAAAAATGAAAAAAGAACTACCTTAATTCTCTTACCTTTTTACCTTGTGAATGTTTTAATTTTGACTTCCTCAATGTCACTATTTTTGTCTTTATATTATTTTATTTGAGGCATGGTGGGAAAAATTACATTAGAAATATTTATGTATTATTTTTATTTAAAAAAAAAAAAATTAAAATTTTACTAACTATTCTCATATTGTTTCCTCATAAAGTGTTGTTTTCATTGTTATTTTGTTGATTGTTTAGAAAAACTTCGTCTAGGGTTATTTTTTTGGAAACTAAAAATATTGAAATTATATCAAAGTAAAATATGATTATTGAATGAAAATATTTACTGTTAAAGATAACTACTTTAACTAGTTTTTTTTATCAAAGTAATATTACTTAGTAACTCAGGTTATTCAGGAATACCAAAAGTGATTTTCTTGTTGATTGATCTCAATGGTTATATATACTGAAATTCAAGAGTTATGAGTACAGATTAGTTGCTAGTGAATTAATATATTAAATATGCAGATACCTTGGAACTTAGTTACAACAAAATTATTTTGAATTCCAGAATTTTATTTAAATTTGATTTGAAGCAAGGAAGAAATGAAAATATTGAAACTTATCCGTTCGCTTTAACATACTTTCTCAAACAGAACTGACTGTATCTGTTTCACTTTTAGAGAAAATAATTACCTTATGGAAGTAAGGTCAACTTGAGAAAAACAGAATATTAGAAAAGTTTGCTAAAATAATATTTAGTCACTGCTCCTCTCATCTCATTGGTTACTGCTTGCTACTTATGTAGTCATTGTGTTGAGCCTTAGGACGATAAAAATAGACCTATTAATTTAAAACATTTAATAATGATTTCAGTGCTTTGAAAGTTAAATTGTTTATATAACTTCTTTCTGATCCATTAACCATCTCACTGTGTTGGTATACTTTTTTTTTTTTTTAAATTATTTATAACAATGAAATACTTATTTACATTATCATAACCTACATAGGTACATTGAATGTACATTGCTGGTATTTATATGTTCATAAACATTTAGAATATGCATAAATAATAAATATAAAACTTAAACTATACTAATTTTTTTTCTTTAAATTAATATAAATCACACTTTTTCTATATATCATTGCGTGTAACTGTAATTTATTGCACTTTTTTGCAAAATCAACCAAACAGACTGTCATTCATCTTTACAGTTAACTACAGTTCTATCCTACAAAATAATTATAAATATCTAATTTAAAAAAATCTCTTTGGCTATAATTCATAATCATAGAATATTTTCTAATGTTTCACTTAAACAAAACATGCTACTATATGTAGGATACTTATACTAGTCAAATAAGGATTTTAGGTGCATCTTAACAAGTGATCTATTGACATCTAAATATTGCAGCTATTTTTTAAAAAGGCTTACTTTTTTGAACTTGTAATAATTTTTGAGCTAGGTTTTAAAATAAAATATTTTTGACTTTGACAGACTGAAATTACCAAAAACTTCCTGGTATGATGATAATAATTGTAACGATGAAATAAGTTTATACAGATTTAAATCAATAAGATTTAAAAGGCAATGTCATTAGAACAACTTTGAAGTCATCTTGATTTTAAATAAACATGTTTGGTTTTATCTTAGTTATAAGATGCTAGATTATTATACAAAATTAGTTTTATTTTATCATAGCAATGCCTTTTTACATTTGCTTTTTTTTAAACCAACATAAAACTAATGAGTTAGAAAGCGTTTTTTATGTAAATAATTTTCTTCCTAAGGTAAACAAATTTGATTAAATTCAGGAAGAAACCAAACAAGAAAGAATGATATTAAAAAAAAAAAGCCTTTTTAATAAACAGCTGGACAATATTCTATCAGTACTAACATTATTTTATTTAATAGCTATAATGAATCTACTCTAACATTTCTATTTTATAAATGTACTACTGCTAAAAATAAATTTCTCCAGTAAAAAAAAAAAAATATTTAAATAGTTAAAATATGTCAATAAAAATTAAAACAAAAATAGAAATAAATATCTTAAAATATTGAAAAATTAAAAAAAAAAAAAAAAAAAAAAAAGAAGAATTATTCCAGTGTTTCGTAAAAATATGAAATTTCTCTTGGTAAAAATATATGGGCATAAGTAAATATGTATAATTTTTTTCCCCTGAAAAATATGAAAATATATACTTGTTTTCACAAATACTTATATCCTTAAAATGTGTATAAAAAAGAAGATCTTAACAGAATATATTTTAATAGTAATTCTAAACAATGTGAACTTACAGTATAAAATAATCACTGGCACTGCTTAGAATTATGTGTTTTTTATTTATTTATTCATTTTTTTTTTTTTATTCTTTCTCTCCTTTTTTTCTTTTTAACTTAATTCATCTGTTGATAACTGATTTGTATTATTAGCAGGTTGATGAAATATATGTTACATGAAGTAAGTTATTCAAATACTGAGCGATTCCTTAGAGCATTTATCAATCTGCAAAACCAGCTATAAGTTATGAATGTACAACTTAAGAGAGCATCGAAAACCCTTTTTGTCTCTCTTCAGTATATATTTTAAAGAACAAAGTGCATAATTTGAATTCTGATTCAGTGAAAAATAATTCTTTTAAAATCAAATTGAATTAAAAATAATTAATTAAGGAGTAATATTTGACTATTTAAATAAGTACATTAAAAATTCAAACTACTTTAAAGAAACATCTTTAATAAATAAATTTAACAGAATAAAATTACTGATTAAATAATTTCATTGTGAACTGTTTTTTAAGAATTATTTTTAATATGTTACTAAAATATGAGTACTTTTTCATGTTTCAAAAATAACTAAATTTTTATAAAACATTGCAGACTGAATCTCTTCTGTTTTATATTTATAAGTTACATATTGAGACGACCAAACATTCTTTCCATCCTTTTCCTATCTTGAAAATATCTCTTTAAAGTAACCTATAATCTCTTTCTTAAACCTACCGAGAATAAAGGGTTGTTTTGAATAATCTATATGAAAATTAAGAAGATTGCAAGACACTGCATTGAGATAATAAACCTTCAAAAGAGTTTATAACTTGCCTAAAGATGCTCTTTTTTACCAAAGACAGTATATTATAACTGGTTATTAAAAAAAAAATTAACTTTGCAAATAGTAAAAGATTCAGTTCTGAAATCATTCTATTTTAATAAATTCATTCAAAGAATTGAATTATAATTGATAAATATTTAATATCAACTTCATTAATATCTCATCACTACTTCGTTCACATTATTTAGATATTCTATTTTGAAATTAAAATTCAATTTGTTAAAAAATAATTTATTAAATTAACAAAATAAAATATTTAAAAATTTTAAGAACAATACTCTTAGCTCATATTAAAACAAAAACTAATTAATTGAATAATTAGTTCCACCAAAATACAACCTATTCATATCCGAAGCCAATCAATATTGTTCCACTTACAGTCTTATGAGTATCTATGAGTAACATAAAATCAACATTAAAAATTATTTTGAAATGTCTCATGTTTAACAGCACTTTCAACAATCAAATATACAAAAGCTCCCTCGTATTATATAAATTATGTATCCGCTTACTTTCAAGTACTGTACATAATCGATATTTACAAGATTTTAGCAATGACTAGATGCCTCTGCAAGTCGTAACCTGTCAATTTGCTCTTGAGTTTCCCTAACTCTGGCTTCGACTTGGAGTCTTTCTTTTCGTAGTTGCGCCACCTTCTCCTTTAGTGATGTGTTTTCATCTAAAGTATTAGAACAGCATAATTATAAAGAAATTTAAAAAAGTTTTAATGTTTAAAAAATAAAAATATCCTATGATTTATAATAACAAACATTAATTGTTTTTTTTAATAAATAAAAAATGAACATAATGATTAAATGGAAATCAATTTTATTTATTCTGAATTTATCCTAAGTAGTTTGACCAAAATCATCTGCCATGGTAGATATAGCCAATATAATGGGCTTATAATCTAGCTGGCATGGTATAAGATGTGCCTGAGTTAACAAGTTTAATCTAAGCAATAATAACTTAAATTAATACTTTTTTAATTTTCATTTTTGTTTAGGTCCTCTTAATAATTTTGGGAAAACTGTAGCATGTTGGGAATTAATTTGGACAAATTTGGATATTTAAAAAAAAATAATAAATTAATCACCTATAATAATAAATAATAATTCCTCAGACCTATTTTTATCAGAGCTTGGATTTAGCCATCCTCAACAGTGAAAGAGTAGCTATATAATGCTCTTCATTTACAAAATATTTTCTGAATGTGTATTCAGTGTTGTTTATAATTCAGAAAATATCAAAATTAAATGCTGGAAAACTCCATTGTCATTTCATGAATCAAAATTATTTAAAAATAAGATCTAAATAGAAACAGCAGGATAACTTGTATCAAAACAAATAACAAAATATATTAATTAAAACAGTAAAGACCAATGTTATAGCTTAATAGTTTATAAATTTTGATATTTTTTTTTAAACATTTAATTATTTTTCCTGGATAGTATACATATGAAATATCTCAAAATAATCATGGGATGTTAAAAACAAATAATTAAATGTTTTCCTACCTCTCAAGGCTTCAGTTGGTAAATCTGGAACTTCATAATGTTTTTCTGAAGACTTCCGTAAAGATTTTTGAAGTTTATCAAATGTTGAGCTGCACACATACACCTTCCTTTTGACTGGTTCACTCTGCGGGCAATATTTGGCATTGGCATCCACCTGATTGCCTAGGTCAAATGACTTGAATGAATTTAGAGGTGTATTCACAGTCTCTTCATTCCCATTGTGTATTTCGGCAATGGTTCGTCTTCCATGCCAACTGGAACTAAAATCTTTGGACTTATTATTTCTATTTATATGACCTATTTTGTTTGAGGTATTATAACTTAAACATGGTGTCTCATTGTCTCTCATAATATCCATACCTTTCGAAACTATGGGCCCCCTGTTGTAATTGATCATTGAATTCTGATTCATTGGAATAACATTTTCATTGCTATACAAATTGTTATATCTGTAATTATCTTTATATAAATTGTCATTGGAATCAGGTAAAGTATTGATTGGGATTGGAATAGGGTTATTAACATAGTCATTTCCTTGAGATATATTGTTTGTTTCTGATCCATTAAATATTGATAAAGCACAGCCATTAAAGGAATTCATCTTATTCGATTCCTTCTTCTTTTTTAAAGAATCGTTGATCTTATCGACTTTTTTCAAACCAGAATTATTTCTTATAATAATTTTCTCTAATGTTTTAGATATTGTTTTGAAAATACCTTCCTCATTTTCTATCTTGGGAACTGAATTATTATTGATAGTTTCTTGTAGCAAGTCAATCTGTGAGTTGATTTCAGCTTTATTCGGAATCCTGTGGAATGGATAAACATGAGGAGGAGGTCTTGGAGCAGGAAAAATAGCAGATCGAGTACTTAATGTGGGGGAAAGATAATCCGGCTGTGATCTACCTTGAAAATCTTCAAATATATGTTCAGCTTCCTGGATTAGTTTTCGGTATCTAATATCTCCTTCTCTGTCCAGCTCAGTATCTTCTTTCCTGAAAGATCTAGGGGGGACCACTGGAGGATTAACTGGACAGGCAGTAAGGGAGTTAGATCTCTTTTTAATAGTTGCTGTTTCCAGAGTGTCAATTCGTTTTTCATCAACATGCGATCTTCTTTCAACAATATTACTGTTTGAACTAATTAATTTAGAAACATGAGGGTTTTTTAAGTACTTGCCATTATATTCTGTTCCATTCCTTCTTAACGAAACTGGAGTCCCATCAGCACTTCTTGTCCCACTCCTTTGGTTCTGTATCAGTCGCTCCATTAAAACTCTATTGAGATTCAAATGCCTACCTGGTTCTAAAATTTTCTTTTCATTCTCAGTTATCTGAGGTGGTTTAAATGTTCTCATTGGGACAGGAGGTGGATCTTTTGGAAGAGATTCAACTGAATTTCTGCTGTCTTTGGAAGACTGACGTTTCCTTCTGTAACGTTTTGGGGTAACTTCAGAATTTAGATCTTCACTTCTTCTCGAACTACTCCTTCTCATTCTCCTATTACAAAGGCTAGAGCCCCTGGAAGAATGAGCACTACCTTCTCCCCTCTGACGTCGCAATCTGGAGCACTGTCTCTTGCACATTTCAGGTGTATGATTTGCACTACTGACAAAAGTACAATGTCCTCTGTTTATGAACTTGCCTGAAACAATAATGAAAAAGTAATAATTAAAAGCAATGTTAAAACGAAATGTCATGATGAATCACCACAACAGGTGCATGCTAACATATATCAGAAGTGTTACGAATAAAGCCTCCCAAATGAAAGAACAAGCTAATTTAAAGTTTATATTACTGTATAATTAAATAGTTTGATTTTTGTTTTGTTTTTTGCAATTAAGAATGATAAGCAAATATCAAGGCATTAAAAAAGTAAATACAGAAGAAACCTGCACACCATGAACATGAATTAAAAGGTTAGATAAATAGCATTTAATACTTAAAATAGCAATAAATTGTTACAAAAAGAGAAATGGTTACAAATCTACATCACTTACACGTATGTACGAGTATATAATAACACAATATACAATCCTATTTTCTGTATTAGGAAAGGAAGGAAAGGTCAAAAAGAAAGAAAAGAAAGGTTTTCTGAAAAAAAATACACATCAAAGATTTCTTTTAAAACAACAATCATCCAATGCCATGCTGATCCAATACCTGGTTGTTCAGAATCAGAGTTTGTTAACTCTGCAATAGAGCCTGTGTCAATAAAATCAAGATCATCCTGTCGCTCGCTTGCTTGGCGACTTGAATTATCTGCACAAAATTATAATCGAACTTCTGATAACACAAAAAAATGATGTAATTTAAATTAAAAAATATGCTACATATTTTTGCTATACCATTATAATCTGGGTGGTCTTCACAATCAGTGGGATCACTATCGCTGAGGATATCTGTTTCTTTTTCATAGACGTAGCTTTCATCATATTTCCCAAGCATTTCATTGAGAGTGACATCATCATCAGAGAAATCACTTGTATTTCCATGGTGATTATCATCTGAACCTGAGCTTCGTGCTGATGTGGATGATGAAGAAGTTGTTGGCCTAATATGGTGACACGGTCGATTAGGTTGAGGAGAGCATGTTGTCACTGTATGCATAACCCTCCTCCCATTGATCAACCTAAATTCATAGATAATAAAAAATATAGACAAAGCATCGTTTGACATTAAATATTCATCCAATTAGAATCTAATTTTTAAATTTTAACTATATAATGTGTCATTAAATTTTAATATAAAAAAAAAAATGAACATCAAAAACCTGTAAGAAAGAAAATTGGATTGATTCTTTTATAAAAATTTAATTAATAACAGTGGCCCTGATGCTCTTAAAAAAAAAAAAATTATTTTGAAATTTTTAAGAAGTAGAAATCTGGTTCTTTAAAGAATATAATGGTGAATAAAATATACTAGATTAGCTTAAAAGTTTTGAACACAAATAAAGTTTTAAGCAATGAAATAAGTAAATGGCGAACCCCATAATTTAAACGCTCCCATACTCGTGGGAACAAAATGCAGTCTCCTAATAAACCTAAAAATAAACCTTTTAACTCATCCGAGGATGATCACTCATCCTCGGAACATCTTGATATTGTTTCAGGTCCCGACCTAGACATTCTGGATGAGGAGTCGGTGAGTTCTTTGATGCTCTCACTGACTCAGGAAGTAAGCGGACTAAATGTGGACCTCGGCTCGGGGGATGTGGACGCCAGTTCGTTCAGCCCTCTAGCAATGGAGGCACAGGAGGTAAGCCTACTCCAAAATACTAGTATTAATATAGCTTCCGGCAGCTCGAGGGTTGAGGAATCAGCAACTCCGTCGCAAGACGTTGTAGCTGAGGATCCTCCCTTCAAAACTGTTAGGAAGCGGTTTAGAAAGAGGGCGAAGTCGTCGAAATCTGGCAAGGTTCCGGTCGAAAAACCCCACCAAGGCGGTGAGACGGAGGTGGCTGGGCTCCCCAAGGGTGAGTCGGCTGCCAAAGTCGAAGGCGCTGAGGTGTCATCGGTGCCCGCAATTGAGGCCGCTGGGCTCCCTTCGGGTGAGTCGGCGACTAAGGGAGCGAGCGCCGGTGTAGCCAAGGCTCCTACTGGCCGGGCCGCAGGGCAGCCTTCGGGCAAGCCGGTGGTCAAGGCCGGGGGGACTAAGGCTGGGCCAGTAAAACCGAGCCTGCCGGACAAAAAAACGACATCGCAACTCACCAGGGTTTTCTGCGCCTTCAGCAAAGAAAATCAGGGGTAGCGAAGGGAAACCAAGCTATGCCCAAGCAGTAGGTGAGGGGTATATGACTGCGGTTATTCCTAATGAATATCCGCATATACAGCTCACCAGAGAACAGAGTGGTCGCATACAGGATGCAGTCGTCGATATGATTGACGATCTTGTAGACGACGGCTCTGTAGAACCTAAGTTTAATGGTGCTAGTTTCAAATTTGGGGGCTAGCATATTTAACTGCGTTGATGATGAGACCAAGCGATGGCTCGAATTAAAAAAATAAGATTAAAAACTCTCTGCTAATTAAACTCAATGAAGCAGGATTCTACACGCAAGGATATGCGGATGATATCGCTATCCTTGTAGGTGGCAAACATCAGGCTGCCATATCAGACCTGCTTAATACATGCACAGGAATACTGACGGAATGGTGCGTTAATAAGGGTCTGAACATCAATCCGGAGAAAGTAGTACTGTGCATCTTTACAAATAGAAAGAAAGTGGTCATTAGACCACCAAAACTAAACGAGGTCCAGATAAAAGTTAGCACGCACGCAAGTCAAGCACCTAGGGGTTTATCTGGACAATAAATTAAAATGGGATAAACACATAGAGTATGTGTCGTCCAAACCCTAAGGAGCCTATGGGCCTGTAAAAGAGCAGTAGGCAGATCCTGGGGAATGAAACCGAAGGTGGTACATTGGATCTACACCATGGTGATCAGACCAATGATACTATACGCCAATGTGGTATGTGGCATAAAGCGGGACGGGAGAAATCCAGAGTCCAACTAAATAAGGTACAAAGATTGGCAATAACGGGAGCCATGAGAACCACCCAACAGCGGCAATGGAGGTTATACTAAACAGGCCGCTACAGCTGGAGCGAAAGCTATGCTTTCCATTTATAAACTTGCTAAGCAAGGTTTGCTCTATGACATCCAGAAGAGAGGGTCATAAGAAGTATTATACAAATGGAATAGAGGTCAAACTCAGGCCACTTTAATTAATTTCATTGCAGGAAGCAACGAAATGAAGGTATTAATTGCTGACGAACTATGGCCAGACAGGGATCGGACAGCAAACCTATAGAGGACTCCCGAACCTGTCCAAGCTGCCTTGGGGGCTCTGAGGAATACTACAACCAGATCGGCTAGTCGAGGATTGTAAAAAACATACCTCAACAGGCTAAAACACAACATCTGGGTAAATGGGTCAAAGGCTTTAACATTGCAGGGAACGAGAAGGCTGACGAACTGGCCAGACAGGGATCGACAGCAAACCTATTGCTCCCGAACCTGTCCTGTGGAATATCCTAGCAAAAAATGAAATAGCTAAGCTCTACAACAGCATCGCCTAAACTCAATTTCTCCCTGACTGGGAAAAACAATAAATCATGAATATGCCAATCTTTAATCTACTGATTTTGATAAGGAAACTGTCAGCAAATTTTCAATTTGTATAACAACAGAGCTAGATAGTATCAAGACATTAGAGTGAAAAAAACATTACAAAACATACCCCAGCCGAAAAACATAACCATGTCAAAAAAAAATAAAAAGCACCAGGAATAATAGGACAGCATTAAGCAGCTTATAACTCTTAATTGTATAAACTATTTTTTAGATGTTTTAACTAACCCAATAAGACAGCAAAATAATTTGTTATTAACTGTTGAAGGTATATCAAAAAAAAAAAAAAAATTGAAAAGTAGAACAGGAATATCAAAGAAACGCTAATGAAAAAAATTACACTAATAATTTAAAATAAAAATCATTAGATGAAGCTACATGCATAAAAAATATAAATATATTTTTGTCAAAGTTATACTACTTACGGGCTTGCAATGTATGTCCCAGTATTCCTCAATAAATTCAAATTTTTAACTTCTTCAGGAATGGTTGGTGGAGGCCTCTCTTTACAACCAGTTGATGAGAGGGTTGAACTACTGCCGACTGTGGAAGAAGTTTCTCCTTGAGAATTGTAGGCTTTGCTTTTTTCTGCACCTAACCAAGGGTTGGTACGAATCCTGTTTCTTTGTCGAGGGGAAGCAGACAAGAATGGTGAACTGCACTGAAGGGTAGGGCCTGTTGTATGTGTCGATGAAGAACCTTCAGAATCCCGTTCTGTGAAGAAATTTTGATGCTGACTGTCATCATAAGATTCAGTTCTTCTATGGAATGTAGGTACTTCACATGCAATCACTTTCCTTTGTAACTGAAAAAAAAAGAAAAAAAAAATCAAATGTGTTAAATTATCAGTATAACAAATTTATACGATATCTGTCAACTTGTTATATATTTTTTTATCCACATTTGTTGACTAAAGGTACCCCTTCTACATGACGAGTGTGGAGAACACTCTGTCGGCATGCAGCTTTATAAAATTTAACTGTGTAACTAAATATATCACAGTTAGAAAATTACATGGGAAGTGGTCCAATCAAAAATATTTTCATCCCCAAAAAATAAAACTCAGTTATTTTAGACACATCATGAGATTAGTTGAATTAAAGTTGGCCACTGTTAAAGAAGAAAACATGACTTTACTAGAAAAAGCAAGGGAAAGGTTCAGCAACACAACGTATGGAAGGCAACAGTTGGCACAATGGAAATATTTTGAGATTATCCTTTTGTGTAATAAAAAATGAACAAATGTTTAAAAATGAAATCATATAAATACATTTTTATTAATTACTGAAATATTTAGACAGATATTAAATATAATTTTAAAGGCTCAACTGGGAGAAACTTTTATCAAGAGTTTGAAAAAATTTGATTCCAATGAATGTTTTGAAACAGTTGTGCTATAGGACAAGACGTATTACCCGACCAAAACAGCAGGATTTAGAAAATTTAGTCAGTTTCCATTTCTGGTGGCAATGTCATTTGAGTGATCTGAATTAAAATACAGTAGGTGGCCATTGCCTCAAATAAAAAATAATAATTTATCATTAAATCAGCTTTATTGAATAACCATAGTAAAAAAGAATAAACATAATTATTAGACTGAATAACAAATAAATAAATCCCACCTTTGGAGTAATAATCCTCGGCTGAGGAGTTGTTTTAGCCACCCTATCAGCAATATCCTCTTCTGTCGAAGATCCTGGAAGGCCATCTTCTCTTCTTCTTTTGGTCTCTTCCCTCCGTCTCCGACCTGGGGTACTTCTACCCTCTGGTCCCACTCCTCCACTAACCGCTGTATTCCCCGTGGCCTAATTGTATAACAGGTTATTACAACAGATAAGTTTTTTCAATATCAGAAAATTAAGATAGCTAACATTAATACATTTTTTTTTCATTCTTAAATATTTTAAAGGTTGCAGGAAAGAACAATCAGTCACATTTTTTAAAAACAGAATTTTAGATTATGACTCGGTCTGTGATTATCCTTGAATGATATTCAGTATATTTACACATTGAAAACCTCTGAACAAAGGGTATTATCTATAAATATTTTCATTTTTAAGCTCTCAGTTGACAAAGCGATGTCAAGTTGTCAAAAATAGACTATGATTGTTCTTTCTTGGACTTAAAATTAAATAAGCTTTTACTAGAAAGCTTAATTTGTATAATTTAATTTAAGAATACAATTGTATCTGTGCACTTTTAACCTTGCAAAAGCTCAGTATTATTTGATATATTTTCATCTTTAGAGATATCTGCTTACATTACTATAAAAAAAAGGAGAAAAAAAAAGATCTTTACCCCCTTAAAAAAATGATTTAAAAATTTATGATGATATGATAATCACAATATAAAACAAACATTATTTCTAGTTCAATCATTTGCAGTTTTTTTTCTTTGAATTATAGAATATATGTATTACCGTAAAGTCGGCCAACTATGTGCCAGCAGTTCATCTATATGCCAACCCTGAAATATATAAAGTAGCAAGATCTAGTGGTGGAAACTTTGTCAACTAACAAAAATTGAATTGAGTCTCTGTGATTATAATATAAAGTAAGAATGTACCACTTATTTATAAACAACGAGAGCTTTTCATCAAGTTCTGATTTCTGGGAAAAGTTTGCTTGGTAATTTTTTATTGTCCATATAAAATTAATAATAAAATAAGTAATAATTAAATAGTAATAGTTCTGTATAGTAATAGTAATAGTAATAATTTAAGTTTTTTTAATTGACACAGTTTCCTTACGGCCACTATATCTTGCAACCTTATACATTTCAGGGTTGGCACATAGTTGACCGACTTTACTGTATATTGTACGACCTGATATGTAATATTTTGAGATATTTGTTTGCATTATTATAAAAAAAACAACAACTATAATTATGATTTATTCTCCAAACAGAAAATATGATTTAAAATATTATAATGATATATAAATTTAATAAAATTTTTCAATTTAATGCAGAAATTTAAAACAAAAAAATATCATGTCTGGTTCAGATATCCAATACGGTTGATATCCAATATTATAATCAATCAGTTATGGTATGAAACTAATAAAATCATTTTTTGGTCCTAGAAAAGAGTAACGACTCTATATTCAAAGAGGTTTCATTATTTACTTTCAATTATCCTCATATAATTTATATCAATTACTCATTTTTAATTATTTAATTAATAATCAATAAATCATTTTTTGGACCTAGAAGAGAAGAGTAACATTTTTTTATTTAAAGATATTTCATTATTTACTTTTAATCAAAAACATATAATTTAAAATGTTTTATGAAATGAAATTTGAAAGTGAACAATTTTTTATCTTTATACTTAACTTGTAATTAAGTACCCATTTTGAATGCTTCTCAGATATATATTAATAAAAAAAAAATAAAAATAAAAAATAGTTTCTCGACCTATCCTACTTTAAACCCAAATATAAATATATCAAGTTGTATATTCATTTTAATTATTACTTGTGCATCGTTATTCGAACATTGACCTATTCATGTGGGCAAAACACTTTTGAATGTTATTTTTATTTCATACATTACCGGTCAATGACTATTCTCTACCAAAGCTGGTAAAGACAAAAATTTAATATCATACTAAAAAAACAAAAGAATTTTAAAAACTACAATACAATTTTTAAGTTTCAAGATCTTTCTAATAAGTAAAACTGGTCTTAAATAAAAAAACGTTCAAATAGATTTGCCTAAACTGAAACAAAAATATTTTTTTTTTTCATTTTTATTCACCCATGGAAAAACATAAATACATTTTGAAAGGAAAAGGTGATTTTAAAACAACTAATTGGATGAGAAGCATAGTTGTGTTTTTAAAATATTGGAAACAGGATATTTTTTTTTTTTTACAAGCACCTGAACGTAATGTTTTCCTGTTCTAAGGTTGATGTAATACTCTGGAGGAACTGAAGCTCCTGGTGAAGTACCGTCAGTTGAATAACCTGTTGAATAAGCAGACTCAGGAGAAGAAAGATGGACACCGTTCACTTCAGTTTTACCAACACTATACGTTGAATTATCTTTCGGTACTGAATGCTTAGCTTCATTACTCTTCTCATCCTTCAAAAATTAAAAATGTTAATTAAAAATCATTTAATTAATAATATAAATAATATTTTTGAAAAATTAACACAATATATAACTGTTAATGTTTATAAAAAAAAAAAAAAAAAAAAACCTGTACCACAACAACCCATTATACATTCAGTACTTCGGTAAGGATGTACTGTTGACCAACAGTTGAGAAAGGAGGAGATTTGGCCGAAATCACGCTCAACTGCCAGGTTTTTTCCCCAATTAAGAGTACCAACTTCATAGAGGCTGAGTGTGCCCCAGGAGGTTAATGTTAATAGTAGTAATAAAATAAGTATCTAAATTTTATATGTTCACTGATCTTAATAAATTATTTTTTACAAAAAAATGCGGCATGGACTTTATTTATAATTTTGTATAGATATATATGGTTTAGACCTGTCTTACACATAAAAAGACAAGCAATCAATGTACTTTGATAAATTAAAAAAAAAAAAAAAAAAAAAAAAAAAAAAAACGATGACATATGAGGTAACTCTTAGTTGATTGACTTGTTTGTAATGAGATACCTTGTCCAATCCCTTTTTAACTTTGATGTATTTTATTTCAAAAGTAAATTAATATTGAATTAAAATGGAATATATTCAAAATTATGAAATATCAGTGTATGATAGTCTATATGTAATGCTCTGTTACTGAACTGAAATTATGGACTTCATGTAATTTTTTTTCCATATCTCTAATATATTTGTATGTATATTTCGGAAGATAAATTTCCGTATATCCTGAAGAAGTAATGGAGTCGTGGATGGATATTTTGCAATCCAGAGAGAGAAGGAGAAGCATGCAGTTGGAAGGCTTCAATGCATTAAGTTGTTTGAACCTGGGCGATAATCAAGGAAAATAGTGAAAATCCAAAGGCATGGAGGCTTTTTTATGAAAAAATAGATCAAGAATAACAAGAAGGTTTTGACGGTTCATTATAAAAAATAAATAATGTCAAAACAGTAATTGTTTTTTATGGAATGAATATTTAATCAACAATGACTTCGCTCAAATGGTCCCTAAAAAATAAAAAAATGAAAACAAGCAGATTCAGGAGGCATCAAAATTATTGTTGACAATAATATATAAAACCAAAATAAATAAGAAAAAATAATTATTTTAATAATTTCGCCAATTATTAAAAATCCCAATGTTTTTAAATTTTTATCTTCAATCTCTCAAATATAGTTTTTATTTTAGTTTCACTTATAAATAGGTACAATGTTTAAGAATGTTACTAATAATGAATATTTTTTTAGAAGAAGGTAGTTGAGGTTTGAGGTAATTTAAAAACACAATAAAAAGATATACGTTTAAGTGCCAATATTTTGATTTACATTGCAATCCTTCATCAAGGTTACAAGAAGAACACGATAAAAATTAAATGACGATATAGAGAGATTCAAAGTAATACTTACACGAGATTAAAAGGAAAGACTAGAGGAAAGATTTTGTCAATATCAATAGAATATGTATGTACTGTCTTTATTTTTAATCTAGTTTAAATTAATTGTCTTTCATCGTATATTTTTTGTTTTGCTTTCCTTGTAGCCCTGAAAAATAAGCCGAAACATTGACACAATGAAGTCTTTTACTGTGTATTTAAATGTGTATATCTATCTGCTTCTCTATTCTCTACCAACCAAACTAAAGCATAATAAGAAATTTTTATATTTGAAATTATATTAACCTTATTGTCCTTGAATATATTACTTTTAGGCCACTCTCAAGTTTAATTTTGTGCAATCACAGATATTATTGCTTAGCACTATAAAATTATAAATGTTGGAATATAATTAAAATATAAATATAAGATATATATGTACTCCCTTTGCGAGTGATGTCTTGGAATCCTTTATTTATCCGTTATCCATTGGAGAACTAATTTAAAATGATTCAACTTTGATTAAAAGCTTATACAACAATTGGTGCTTAAGCAGTGCTGACAACTTCACTGCCACTTTGCAAATGACAATACTGCATTAACTAACTGAATTATTTTTCACAACAGCATTTTTTATATTTTAACAATTGCATTCTGCTTATAATTGTAATTCATTTACTTAGACAATATTCAAAAAGCCCATAAAAGCGTTTATTTTGATAAATACGTGTTATTCTTGTAGTGCATTTATATCATGAATGTGAATCAATTCCTGAAATGAAGCAAATGTTTGCTGATAGAAACAGATCCCCTTCAATGGAAAACCATAGAAGGGGAGTTTATCAAACAATTTACTTGGGCCATGCCAATTTGCAGGCATACTACAAGTAACATAAAGACATGTGTCATTTGCTTAATGTTTCACACAATTTTACTCAAAGTGAAATATTAAGAGCTATTTTAGTGGCAACTATAATCACATGAAGCTTTGCGATTTCACATTTATATAAATAGGAACAACATAAAAACAATTTAAAGAGCCAATGAAAACATCAAATGAGTTTTATTTTAGAAATAGAAGCATTTTAACTATCTGATGTAACTGATAACCATTTAAGGAGGTTAGATTTTCTATAAATTACTTTCTTTTTTTTTATTTTCTCAAAAAAAAAAAAATAATAACATTATTGATAACATATCTAAGCAAATATATAGATTTCTTTATTGAAAATTTATTAAAAACAAATAAAGAATGAAATTTAATGGAATTTTAAAACAATTTTCGATTTCATACAAGTGAACGAAAAAATCTAGGGTTCTTATAACTCAGAATATTCGAAATATCAGGTAATATAAATTATACTATTAATTTTTTTTGTGATTATAAACGTAAATGAAAAATTGTAATGCTGTAGTATTTACTTTTTGAACTATTTAATATTATTTATATATTATTTTAGTTTACACAATACTAGACAATAAACTCAATGTTGATATTTATTCAATCCTCAATATTTTAAGTATTTTTAAACACACGAAATTATTATATATCATGAATTTTATTAAGCAATAACTCCTCAACATAAATTGTTAAAAACAAGTAACATGTTTCCGGATCATGGTCCCATCCTCAAACTTAAATACTCTCACTTAGTGTTAACACACCGTGTCATTCACATGGTCTAATTATAAATCTTTTACTTATCAAAGAGTAAAAGATTAATAATTAGACCATGTGAATGACGGTGTGTTAACACTAGGTGAGAGTATTTAAGTCTGAGGATGGGACAATGATCCCGAAACATGTTACTTGTTTTTAACAATTTATGTTGAGGAATTATTGCTTAGTAAAATTCATGATATATCAATATTAATACTCCTTTATTAATAAAAAAACACAAAATTATATTATTCATAAATAGGCTTAAAAATAATTGAATTTTATTCCAGCAAAGAATGAAGTTTTGTGATTGAAACATTATGCCAAGTTTTTTATTTATTTATTTATTTTTTATTTATTATTTTTTTTTGTATTATGATTTTTTATTTTTTTTTATTTCACAGTTGAGATTTAAATATTTTTAATAAAGCTTACCAACTGATATCAAAGCTGATGTCTTGCATTCATTTTATTTATTATTATTTTTTTTAACCCAAAAATACAGCAATATCTAGATGAGATCATTAATTAACTTATGATAATAGCAGAGAGTTGCTCAATATGATCACAGAATTTTGAAAAAACGTTTTCTGTACAATAGTTCTTTTCTTCATAAACAAAATATACTGTTGCAATTAAAAAAATAATGAAAATATATTATTATAAGTTTATTTTTGTGTTTTGATCATTTCTTACCCAATTGTTAATTTAAAAACAAAACAAAACACAAGAACATATTGAAAAAAAAAGAAGGACTCATTTGATGTTTAAATGACCATTACTCACTGATATAGCCAATTGTGGTGCCTCAAGTCCTTTAGATTTGTTTTTAGAACGTGACTGTTTCTTGCGGGCTCGCACAATGTGCGCTTCCATCCAGGAGCGGATTCTGGTCCCGAACATCCCTTCTTATCCCCCAGCCCCCATGCAAACTCACAATGCCTGCAGGTCAGCTCCCATTCTATGACAAGATTCTCTCTTTTTCCTCAAACGCTTTCAATGGTATTCTATAGAGCTTCCATCAGGCAATGAAGTCCATCTGAAAATAAGAAATAAATATTATGGTATAGAATATATTTTATTGAAAAACATAATTTAAAAGTGAAGTACGCATTTTAAACAAATCAATAGATAAAGAATTAATACAATCACTACTGTAAGTATAAGAATAACTGGTATTGGAATATAATAGATCAAGAACAGTGATAAAATTACTCACAATCAAATTTGAGGTTATCCCCATAATATCCTATTTTCACTTCTTTAAAAAAATTATTTTGTTTGTTGCAGTTAGGGCCGTTTCCCTAAGTTTATTCATATTTCACATAGTAATAAGTTGGCAAAGTTCAACTTTATATATAGGAAAGGAAAGAAATATTGTTAGTCATCATGGTTCAACCTATATTCTGCATTATATAAAATTGAGGAGTTTTCTTTCAAAACTAAACAGGCCCATTTAATAAAATGTTTAAAAAAGAGCAAAAAAACCTACGTCAGTCCTCCCTATGCTGTTAAATTAAAACAATTATATTATTTTAATCCTTAATAGACTTCTACTAAAGAAAAGAAATTATGGTAGCATGTGCAGCTCACAAGGCTTTATCAGAAAAAAAAAATCATGTTCAGTTTTGGAAGATAACTCCTCAATTGTTCTAAAAACAATTTGGATTATGTATTAGAAAAAAAAAAAAAAAAAAAAAAATGAAAATAATATATACCAAATATTTATATATAAATAAAATTTGTAAAAGCAAATATTTAGAATAGAATAGAATAGAATAGAAAAACAAATTTTATTCTGGGACAAAGTCCTTTAAGAATAATAATAATAATAATTTACATTCACATTTCAGGTTTAATTAATACATAATCAGTTTAACATACCTATAAGTAAGATTTATGTTGTCTTATAGGATATTAAATAAAGGGAGCAATGATTTTTAATGGTCATTTTTGTAAATGTAATTAAATAAGAATTATTGAAAAATATTTGTGCCCTTAATTTTGAGACAATGTAATTAATTAAAAATTATTATTGTAAAGTTTCTATACTTATAATAATACTTTCAAAAAACATTATTTATTCATACATTGATTTATACTGTATTTTATATTTTATTTGTCAATATACTCCTATATTTGTCAATATACTACAACCTCTGACCAACCACACATCCCTCCAATCAAAACCCAAATCCCTAAGCTCTCCCCTGAAGTAATCTTCCCATCTGTTTCCAGGTCTACCACTCGGACCTTTACTCCATGACTCAAAAATGATTATAAGTTTGGAATTCGGTAATTATTAAATCAAAGGGCTTTACATGCCCATTGTAACCGTCCAAATATCTAAAAATATTAAAACATTTAATTAAAAATAAATCAAATTAAGTTTGGTCCTTGAAATTTAAATCTTAGATAGTTAGCTATGCTTTGGCATTTTGTTCAACTGTTTTTATAGCTGGTCATTCCTCAAGAGTTACTGAAGACAAAATGTGACCAAGAAAAAAGGAAGCCACAACTGGCAGTAACAGATTGACCCTGCACCATTACTTCTCCTGCCAATACCTGACTCTTCCAGTTGACTTCTGCCTTCTCAGAGTTCAACTAACCAAACAACTTTGGTAAGAAAAAGGAAAAATAAAAATGCCTACAAAGTAAATTGTAAAATTAAGTTTATTAAAGAAGTGATAGTGTTCATAGGACCGATATAAATTCAAAAAATAAACATAACCTGAAAATAGATCAAGGTTCAAGGGGGAATAGTGTAACGAAAAATTCATTTTTATTTTTATAAAAAAAAACAACCATTTATTACATCATCTTTTAATTATTCACCATAAAATCAAACAGTGTTCAACACTCATATCAGGATTGAAATAATATTAAAATTAGTATACTTAAAAACTACTTATTTTTTTAGTTATCTGAAATCACAAATGTGTTAGTGTTAGACTGTGCCCCACACACTACTGTTTGAAACAAAAATTCGTTAACATTATTTTGGTTAGAAATCTCAAGAAACTTGGTTTACTTTTCAAACGTCAACTAATGGAAGATTAAATGGAACATATACTTACTCACTAGAAATCATTAGTTTACCAACAAGAACAAAACATCACTAGACGCATTGTTCACAAATGTTTTTCAAAAAACATGAATTCCATTACTCTTCCTTTTATTACAGATGTTTAATATGGCAGCACTGGAGATCGACTAACAAAGAGAAACCAAAGACAAATTAATAAAGGACAGAGCTAATCATGACTTACACTCTGCACCTTGTTACACTGTACCTCACTTGACCATATGTGAAAGTATGTTCTATTGGGACTTAATGTCTTTTAGTAGTCCAACTAGGAAAGATGTGCCATCCTACAGGCCAGTTACTTCCTTTTTCTAACCAGAGTAGAAAGTAGGAGATTTATATTTATTTATAATCGTCAACATTATTTGTGACAAAGTAAGGAGATATATAAGTTAAACTTTTACTTTTATGGATAAAGACTAACAGTTTCTTTCGATCCCTGATTTAAAAAAAAAAAAAAAAAAAAAAAAGAAAAAAGCTATAGTTATGATTTATTCTTCAAACAGAAAATATGATTTAAAATATTATAATGATATACAAATTTAATAAAATATTTCAATTTAATGCAGAAATTTAAAACAAAAAATATCATGTCAGGTTCAGACATCTATCTGTTGATATCCAATATTATAATCAATCAGTTATAGTATGAAGCTAATAAAATCATTTCTTGGACCTAGAAAAGAGTAACGACTCTATATTCAAAGAGATTTTATTATTTACTTTCAATTATCTTCATGTAATTTATATCAATTACTCATTTTTAATTATTTAATTAATAATCAATAAATCATTTTTTGGACCTAGAAGAGAAGAGTAACATTTTTTTATTTAAAGATATTTCATTATTTACTTTTAATCAAAAACATATAATTTAAAATGTTTTATGAAATGAAAATTGACTGCTATAATTTCTAAAAAAAAGAAATAATAAATAGTTTCTCGACCTTTCCTACTTTGTACCCAAAAATAAATATATCAAGTTGTATATTCATTTTAATTATTACTTGTGCATCGTTATTCGAACATTGACCTATTCGTGTGGGCAAAACACTTTTGAATGTTATTTTTATTTCATACATTACCGGTAATTGAGTATTCTCTACCAAAACTGGTAAAGACAAAAATTTAATATCATACTAAAAAAAAAGTATTTTAAAAACTACAATACAATTTTTAAGTTTCTGCCAAGATTTTTCGATCCTTGATTTAAAAAAAAAAGAAAAAAAGAAGCTCAGTGAAAGCAAAAACATAATGTACTTTTAATTTAACGCCCCCAAGAAAAAAAAAAAATCTTTTCACATCAGAGAATGGGTATTTTTGTTTGGAATATAAAGAGTGAATAGAAGTGTTGAATGGATTGTGATCGATTTTCCGAAAGTGTGGGGCCTATATTCAAAGGGTCGGTCTCGAGAAGGCATTTCCATATAGAAGCTTCTTCAAGTGCCAGCAAAGGAGAGGCAACGGAGGAGACGCTAAAGCATTGGAAAAACGATTGTCAAAGCTCAAATGGGGCTGAAGAAAACTCCCAAGACACGGCTTTTCTTTTACACTCTCCCTTACCATAGCGTTCTGAATGACTATTGCCTCCCAGACAAATGATTCTGTAATACATCGATTTTACAATTATTACGTTAGTAATAGTTTCCAACAAATAAGAACAAGACAAAAAAATCGACTTGAGACATACGAAACATAAACTAAATCGATTCTACATAGATCATTGAAAGACGCTTCAAATTTAGAAATTAGGCATTGAAATATTTACAAATTCTTGAAAATATCTCGCTTCCAATATATAATTTATTTCATACCTTAAATAGAAACTTAACTGTTTCAAATTTAAAAGTAGTTTATTGTGAATTAAACAGCTGGGAGTTGGCACATATACTTGGATGTATAGCAGATGCAACCAGTGTTGCCAACTGTCCCCTGCCCCTAAAATTAAGAATAAATCCCTTAATTAAATCGATTTTATAAGGTTTTGTTACTTTTTATTAAATGTATATATTTTTGTATGTTGTATTTTAGTAATACAGCGAAAACGATATATCGTAGAGTACGTATCGATATGAAAAATAT
This sequence comes from Euschistus heros, assembly GCA_003667255.2. NCBI lineage: Eukaryota > Metazoa > Arthropoda > Insecta > Hemiptera > Pentatomidae > Euschistus > Euschistus heros. The sequence goes on along the minus strand of RCWM02000370.1, from coordinate 373,539 downwards.
TTGAAAGATGATATATTTTATATCTAAATAAAAATATCGGACATTCAAAGAAAGGTTTATCGTGGTACATGCATTGTCTTATGACTTCTGGGGGGACTCGCCCGGAACTGCGGATTATCTCACAAGGGGACGTTTTGACTTCTAACTCACAGATTTGAATGCCGATTTTTGTGTAGGTAGTAGGGACCTATAATAGTGCAAAACTAGAGTTACAGCCGCTAATGAGCATTGGGAGCCGAGAAAAAAAAAAATATGAAAATCACGTATTATTTTTTTCTCAGCTCTCAGTCATGATAAAGAAATGATTCCTTTCATGTTAAATTGTTGTTTTGTATGATATTTGAGATATAAACACTTTTTCAATCAAGATACGACCCAGCTTTAGGGTGCTCAAAAACTCCAAAAAAATGACAAACTACCAATAAAATCCGCTGTAAATCAGTAGAAAATTTTTCTTCAAGAAAAACGGACCTCAAACCTCGATTGAACGCACCATAAAACCCTTATATGTGAAATTTTATCAAAATAAAAAATAAAATTGATTTTTTACCCCTTTCGAGGACGTTGAAATTTCATCAACTTCTAATGGTCATAAAACCTGCTGTGTTCAACCGATTACAATAGTAATAGCATTACAAGAATCAGCGTATATTTTGCTTTTAATCCATGTATATAACATTGGGCTTACTCCAGATTTTAGTGGACGAAAACTGATGTGAATAAAAAATTCCGAGGGCAACTATAACTCGAGATATCTCAATAAGGACAAATCCTTGCAACCCCCGGATTGGGGATAACCAAGCAGTTTTACGGTTTCTAGATGACCTTAAAATTTGGTTTCAATCGGCGGCGAAATATGTGAGAGCACATATTATTTACGTTTTCTCACAAATTGACAGCTTCTTTCTTTCTTGCCTTCTAAAATTCTAAAATTAAATTTTTTATTTCGACAAAATTTTGTTTTTAGTTTAAAAATTTTCCTTACCTAGGAAAATAGCCATCCCACTAGTCTCGTATGCAATCCTTACAATACAAAATTTTACAAAAAGTCCTAGATATTTCATACTTTGTCTTGAATGAACTTATCCATAATGGCCACAATGACTTATATGTTATTGATTTCTCCCGAACCATAACGAAAAATCGAGCGGAGTGCCACCGGTAGGCAGTTACTTTACAAGGTATAGAAATGTCATAGTATTCATTATTCACCACAATGACCTCATATTATAGTTGTGGATATCAAAACATAACTAAAAAACAAATTAAAAAAAAAAAAATCTGAGACTAGGTCCATTATGAAGAGCTGATGAAAGATAATCATCAGTGCATAATAAAATTGATATTTTTTTTAAATTATTTTTTTTGAGCTGTTGACATTTCCCATCAAGATTTTTCTTTGACGAAAAATTTCCACTCATACAGAAGTTTCTAACCTCCAGATAGAGAGGGCGCTATTGTCCCCTTTCATAATGTGGAGGGGGGCAAAACAATGCTGTTGGAGCCATCTACCAACCAGCCCCCGTCGCTTTTTAAAGCACGGTCATCAATCGTCGTACTCACCTGTCGTCATTAGAGTCACTCATGTCCCCCAAACCGAGGGCCGTTGGACAACAGATTAACAAAGCTCTTGTTCTCTTTAAAAACAAAAAAAAAATAATTTTTTTTTTGGAGGGATTGTCTTTTGGGTAATCAATTGGCTTTTTGAAACTGGCGTACTTTCCTCTCAAGCTTCTTTGTGTAGGCCACAAAGGGTTATACAGCCGGAGAACTTTGTTCTGGCCAGGCTTTGCTCTTTTCTACTTTAGAATAGATTCTGCATACATTTAAACACTCATATATATATTTTTAATCATCGAATTAAGGTAATGATATGTAAATGAAAATTTTTAGTAGATTATCATTTGTATTTTAATTATTTAATAGAAAGATTGTGAATTCAATAGAAAGAGTATAAAATAACAAGTCAATAACTTGTAAAGTAACATTGGTAGCACTTCAATTCAATTCTATACTAGAAGAGCATTAAACCATTTTCTTTTCAGTCACTTTATAGAATGATTAAGAATCGAAAGGGAAGCAAGTTGAGAAAATAGAGGGGTTTAAATGGGTAAAGAGCTTTTCATGAAAGGATAGGGTATAATAATTAGATGGAGCATCTATAAAAAAAAATATATATATTTGTTATGTTGGTATACCAAATGTCTGAGGGATGTTTTTCGAACTATTATATATATTCTTAATAAATAAAAAAATAAACATATTTTAATTTGTATAAAAAATATATATCTAAATTGTTTTGTTATACAAATGAAATGAAATATCAAAAAAGCTAGACAAAAAATTATAGTTTAAAAAACTAGAAAAGCACGCTTATATAGCAAATCTAACTAAAAATTTAATGAACAATTTGCAGCTGTCAGACCTTTTTCTTTTTAGAGTTCAAGATTCAAAGCTAATTCATGATTTGTTTGCAATTTTAGTTTATCCAAAATCAAACAACAATTTAACAATTTTTGTTTTTTGGACATATCTCAGAGTAAGAATGAGTAAATTTTTACTTTAAAAATTCTATCTCGCTCAAAATATAATGATCTAAAATGTTTAGTATATAACATTTCTTTATTAGATTAGCCATTTTTGGGTTCTAGACTCTTAAATATGACCAAAACTAACTTTTTTGAAAGTTGGAAAAATTCTTCGATGTTTGACAGTCGATTGTGGCTAAAACCCTAAATTAAATTCAACTCAAGAGGTGTACAATTTAATATATTTTAATTTTGTAAATAAAACAATGTTTCTTTCCAAAAACTGAAAAAAAATTCATTAAGTTTTGGTTTTTTTGCCCCCTAAACATTTTCCCCTTATCAAATTCAGTTTCATTTTTTATATTTTATTCTCAGGACCCGTCTGGACCATATAAAAACATAAAACCTACTACTTCACCTTTTGCAAGGCAGACTCCTATTTTGGGGGTAATTTAACCAGATTAAGTGAGAACATTAGAACAAAGTTGTGCAGATATCTTATTGTAAATGGTACTTGAAACTTGAGCAAATTTTAAAGTTAATCATATTGTATTGCAAAATTGTATTGTACAATCTCCTATTTTCTTCCTTTTAATAATCAGCCAATCGCTGCTATGCCATACCTCCACAGCTGTAATTCATTTCATTATTTATTTTTTGATTCATTCTTCTAGTTGCCTTGGGCCCAAGAGATGATCTTTGACTAGATCCTCAACTCTCAGTGGCTTCTCCTCTTGAAACTATGTAATCTTTTAAAATATATTTCGATATTTACATTAAATATTAAATAGTTATTATTTATTTAAATAATCATGTATGGAAAGATTTTCATTATTATAAGAAGGATGTTTACAGAATTTATAATTAAACCAGTTTATAAAAAACATTGAAATATTATTCGAAGTATCTCATGACTAGATTTTGAATGAAAAATGTGGTTTAGAGGAGCCCCAAATTAAATCCATACGTCCAAATCGGTTTTTTGTAGAGTTAAAAGAGAAATATATCGAATATATTGACATTGCGATAACCGGTGTAAATGTATGTAGTATTTTTATTGTTAGTTGAGCTACGCATAATTAAATTAAACTACGCATGTATTAAATAATACAATTAGGAATTTGGTAATTATTTGCCGATTCTATGATATTTAATTAAATTTTGATAGTAACATTGTTGATAAAGTTTATACTAGAATATATTTTAAATTTATATTGACTTGTAAGTTAGCATCATCACCTTAGTTGTACATCCACTTTCTTGGTCAACTCCCAAGTGGCTTGTCCCCAAATGAAACTTACTTATCCCAAGTCAAGGGAACTCGGCTCTCAAGTTGCCATCTGTCGAGCCACCTCCACTTTGAGGAAGCCTCCCAAGACATATCGGCAGCTTAGCCCAGAATTTATAGTATCGAAGGGTCCCCCCCCCCCCCCCCAAGCGGAGAACGCCCCCAACCTATTGGACAAATGGGCGGTGAGGCCGATAGTTAAGACAACGGGGATACGCAGCTGATGCATCGCCCCACCATCAGCTTCCTTTTCCCCTCCTAACTGTGTTAGTGACGTCATCTGATGAAATTGTCGATGGGTTGTTTATCCATCTCAGGAGGTTCGACCCATGGTGTAGAATATTGGGCTCTTCAAACTGATCATATTTATGATTGCTATCGAAAATCGGGGAGGAGGCTCTTTGCTAAAATTCTTACTGACTATATGGATTTGGAAACAACTGGTCATGTAAGTCTGTTAGGTTTCTTCCAGAGTGTTCTTGATACTTTTAAAGAACAGTAAAGTATCATCTATACGCAGTCACAATAAGTTTATAAGAAATGAGTAGAGTAAAATTATTTTATTGTAAGACACTCAGAGATATTTATGTAGTCTTTACACGATTAATATTATCAAAGCAACATAAATGATTAAAAAACGGTAGTCCTCTCACTACTCAGTAATATTAACCAATAAAGTATTAGTTTCAATTTTGCAGTCTGAAGGGTGGACAGTTCTAATCTCGCCTGTTTTGGCCATCAAGAAGAGGAAAAGTAGGATTCAAAGAACAGTGTGGACAAAAAGCTGGTTAAATAGACATACGAGCCATGGATATGGAGAACTGCTTCTTGAACTCAATAGTGACTATAAAAAATTAAAAAAAGGCCATTTCACCTGCAGATTGAATTGCAGTCACAATAAGAATTTTAGAAACAGGCAATTTGAAATTTTCCTCTTTATTTTAATACATACATTTTTATTTTGGGACTGACTAAAGTTTATTGCACAATATGGCAATATACCCCTTTCAATAAAAATCGGATGGATATGGGCACAATAATATTGGTCGTGTAAGGTAAGCTTCAAGAAAAGGAATCACATTTCTCAAAATTATATTTTATTATTTACATACATATATATTTGAAAGGTATGGTTTTGGAAGACATATACGATAAATAATTGCTCATAATTTTCAAATTTTTCAAAAATATCATATATCTTCCATCCATAACGATTGAGGCAAAACTCAAAAAATCCTCTTTGTTTTCATTTGAACCTTTGTCATCAAGGAAAACATCCTACAAACATTGGACTGAAATGTAGCAATGACTACATTGACTTGAAAAATCGATTAAGTTTCTAAATATGTCAATCACAGTGTATCTTTAACATTACGTCTAATCAAACTAAAAACTTTGAGTGCCTCTTTCATGGACGTGCGATGTATCTTTACGACACTAGAAGTGGCCGATGTACGCGTATTTTAACTTTTCATCAGTGATTTATCTCATATTCCCGTGTTTTACGACTTTCCTTGACTGACTTCAATTGAAATTTACTATACAGCTGCAAGTGTATGTATTTGTATATAAAACTTTATGTTAGAAAATGGAGAAAACATAATAAAAAGTCGGATAAAATGTTTTTTCAAGGCTGAGAAGCTACAAATAGCCAGACTAAACAGGAATAAAATGCTTCTGCGTACAATAGAATTGAAGTTTAGTTCAGTCCAATCTTATCTTCAGAAATGTCGACTGTCTTAACTAATGTTATTTATGGATTAATCATGGTATTATTGGGTTGCCAGGAAATTATTGCAGGCTCATGGTTTTAGAATATAAAAAAAATCGCGGCTTCGCCCGCTCTCATTATTTATTAGACAATTTTTTCTAATAATTGAAGTTAAAAGAGTTTTAAGTAACATTTAAGCATTATTTCTTCAATGATAGTTTTACGCGTAGCAGTAATTTTTAACCTGGTTAAAATTTCACTAATTAGTTGTTTGAAGATTACGTAAAAGCATAATTAGACATACAATTTTAAATTTTAATGTGTGAGTTGGTAATTCAGATGGACAAAGTCTATTAAAAAAACTCTTGCGGATGATGTACAGCATTATCAGTGCTTACAACTAATGGCCCATGAATGATATTTAAACAAACAAAACCAAAGAGCAAAGGATCGATATTTTGATTTGGTTATAATTTTTATTCGGCAGAGTAATTTTATTTGTTTTTTCTGGTAGCATTTTAATTTCTTACCATAAAAGTATATGACAGTGAGGCAAACCTCGTTTCCTCCACACAACATGGTACAAGTAAAATTTCTATTGTAGTAAATTTTACTATAGCTATAAACTTGGTTCAGACCATTATAAACTCTATTGTGGAACAGTGCCTACATATCAGTCGATTTTCAAACTCCACAGGGATCCACCTGTTGCACCACATATTTAAATCTTTTTAGGTAATTTACTTGAATATGAGTAAATTTCAAACTCTATATGCCTTTGTAACCTCTCATTTTGAACGTAGATCGCCACCTATCGGCCAATTTTTAAACTTAACTGTTATCCAAATATAATCGCTTTTTTTTTAAAATAATAAATTAATTGAAAATAATTATATTTTATAATTGCTAAACCTTCCTGGAACTATGAAGATGATGTGATTAAAATTTTGTAGAGATTGAATCAGTAGTTTTCGCGGTTTGTGATCACAAACGAAAAATGTCTCGTGGTTTTATATATTAGTATAGATAGACAAAATAAATTATCTAAAACATTTTTTATTTCTCTCGATTTTTTATTTCTGACAAGGAGTTAATAACGTTTTTGTATTTTGTGAATAGTATTTTCTAAAAACAGTGTTTCCATCGAATTTCGATAATGAAATTTTTTATCTTATAAAACGTGTCCAGGTGTCTAAAAAAATGAAGTCGGATGGATAGAGTTCTGGAGGGTTGAGTGGATGAGGCTGTCTCATAACCAAGGTCAAGCTATTTGGTGAGATTTTGGCGGTCATTGCCAGTTCAAGAGGTATCCAAATTTTCGAGGTTTTTTACCATGCTGATTGCTTTGAGGTGATCAGGGACAGTCGATTTGCAGACAGAGATTCTCTGCAAAATCTTGAAATTTTTCTGGGATTTTTTTCAACGGATACTGTCAGAACATTTTCATCAACAGACATTTCTTTCCATAACCTTCCTTTTCTTCAAGGCTCAAATCTATGCCGAAAAATACCGTAGAACGGAGTACTTACTTAGACTGCCATCACCTCAGACTTCCTTGACGTTTCTAACCGTTTGGGCCGCGTTCAGACCGTGTCCAAACTCATAAAAAGAAATCAAGCATTCTGACATGAAGGAGTGCGAAAAGCATGTTTGAAATCTTAATATAAAGTATGTACAAAGAGCTAAACAAACACTTTTGTCTGGTAGAGGATTTATAAATGAAGACATCCCTACAAAAAATTAATTCGTCAAACGTAAAAAGTTTGAAAAGTGAAAACATGTAATCCTGTAGAAATTTACGGACAACTTAATAGTTTTGAGTGTCAAAAACAGTTATGGTAACCCTTATTTTCTTGCAATTAGGATTGGTGAATTAATTACCACTTCTATTGGGATTATTTTATTAGAATACTAGTTTCAAATGCTAAACATTCATCTTCAGTTCTAAAACATACAAAATTTTCAACACATCAGTACTATGTTACATGGATTATATACACTAAAGTTTTCAAAATTTCAAGACAATAAATCGAACATAAGTGAATACCTTATTTTATATTAGAAGAAAGTTTGAAGCTGAATACAATGATGATCGTTTTGATCATTTCCTCAAACATTGAAAAAGATTCCTGAAGTTGCGGTGATCGGATGTATATGACAAAAGAATCGCTGATTCGATGGGCATGTTAAGGTGATTGCTGATTGCTGATTGTGTAGGCTCTTCGTTCTATACGGCCCACAATCCTCTAACGAGTTTGAATTTCTCCAACCTTCAACGACGATTCCGTCCTTCGAATAAGAATGAGTCTGAATCAACAAGTGATTGAACACAAATATGATTGATTCATTAGAATGGGCCTGTTTTTTGTGAGAAAAGATTCATGTATGACTCTTATTCGTTGCACCTTAAGATTATAATGAGCAATTTAGGTGGTAATGAACAAAGTATTTTGCCTCTAAGCGAAAAAAGTTGATTATTTATTAAAAATGTTTCAGCTTGAATAATGACGTTCTTAAGTGCTTTTACGTATCTTTGGTGCAGCCGGTCAAAAGTACATATTAATCCATTATCACACATAGATAATTCTATTTAGAGATGTGGTAGTACCTGATTAACGTGCTTATGCACTAGGACCTAGGATAGGTAATCCAACAGGTTGGTAACCTATTCTAGCAAAAGTGAGAAACCCACGATTCGAATTGGTAGCAACAACATTAGCACTTAATAAAAAAAAAAAAAAAATTAAATAAAAATAAAGCTATATTTCCTTTATGGAAAAATGGAAAATCAGTGTTTTATTTAACTTGAATGACCAGTATTTAAAACATTTAAGGGTATATTTGTATTGTGAGATTGAACAGATATATTCAAAACGAACCAATGATATTCTCTATCGACGAGGTTATCTTCTACTTACTATTATTCTATAATTGTATAATTTTATAAATATAATAATTATTTTATAAATTTAATTATAATTGTTTATTATATTATATAAATTCTATCAACATGATGGTTACTGACATTGTACTGCGTTTATATATGCCGTACCTATTTTAAGGTCATGTGGCATTGATTTCTTGCTCTCTGGTAGCAATAAAAAACCCAATTTTTGAATCTAGGACTGTGCTAGTCTTTCGTTCAAAAATACAGCATTAATTTTCATATGGTTATCTTCTTGTAAAACTTTTGAATGCTGAATTTAGAGAAAAACTAGTATGGCGAACATGGTGAGGATCTTATTTATATCAAAGGAAAATCTTATCGTTAACGAAAAAACTTTTAATATATTATTAGCATTTTTCAATTTATCAGATTTTTTTTCTAATCCTCCATTTATTTTTATTTGCAAACATGCAAGAAATAGGGTTTAGGAATTTTATATCCTGTTTTTATGACTGTTTTACAGATCTGCCAGGATCTGACGATTTTTTGAGGCCGAAGGACATCCTTGGCCACTCTTCTTCCACAATTAGAATCTGTTTTCGTCCTAAGGATGCTGTTTTAAGATGGCGGAATTTAACGATTCTATTAGTTTTCCGTTCTAAAGGATATATTGAAATATTAAACGGTTTTTAAGTTATCCGAAGGATTGTTGTCCTTAAGGATACTGCTTTGAAATGTTTTTAATATTTAACGATTTTAAGGTGGCGGAAGGATAAATTCACTTATATCTGAATTTATCAGATATTATAGAATAGTGGCGGACCCACGAAATGAATCTTGACCTTCCTCCCATGGCTAGAATAAGTTAGTAACCTGTAGAATAACCCATCTTCAGTTGGGGTACATAAGGACGTTCACTCCCAAATAAAAAACAAATAAAATCTTTGTTTTAACTAAATATTTGTATTATTATTTCGAAATTTGCTCATCAGCTATATCAACAAAATAATTTTTTTTTAAACTTTCACAAATGTTTTTGTAACTTCAACCAGACAACATTCTGTAGGTCGATTTATATTAATTTTTCATGTTTTCTCAACCTTTCCTTTCGATTATTATTAAGCCAAGTTGGTTTTCTTTCCTACCTTTCTACCTTACCCTTCTCCTTTCATATATTTTCTTATATTTATTTAAATACCTATTTATACCTTTTTACAATTAAAACAAAATCCGTCATTAAAATCATACCATTTAATTAGTTCACGCAATTTAATATTTGTATCATTCAGCCAAAAACCATTCAATTACATACTCTATCTTTCAACTAGATGTTGATACTATTTCATAATTAATTCTGTAATTAACACTTCAGATATTCTTTAATATTTTGTTCATTTTGTATTATTTTGGTCACATCCAGTGTTTTGTTATTTTTAGTCCTGAAGAAGCCCTGCATGGCAGGTCGAAACGGTGGCACTATATTTTGGTATATAAAGTTTTTTTAAACTTGGATGTGTACTTCATCAACCTCACTGCATCTCTGACCTGCGTCAGCCATATTATTTTCATCAATAATTATTTAATGTTGGATACCATAAAACTGACATTCACTTGTCCCAAACACTTTACTGACTTGATAATCTGTAATCCTGACTGTGAATAGAAAACCAGTCACGCTTATAACTACCATGCTTCTTTTATGACTGGATATAAAAGGAGAACCAGAAGTGGACACTAGACCAGAGAGACAAGGAAGAACAAACCAAAGAGAAAGGTTGTGCCGCTTCCACAAAGAGATCTATCTCTCGCTCAAAGAGAGATTGCCCACCTGTTTTTATTCTTGGGGGAGACCCTCCTATTAAAATCCAGTCAGCCTCTCATAAGCTCCTTGACAAAAGCTTCCCCCGCCACAATATCCCAACCCTTGTAGCTTGTTCCATCTTCTCTTCTTTCCTGATTTCCCGCTTTGTTTTAGGGTTTCCCCTGTTATGCTTTATAAAGATTGAGCCAGTAGATATTGAGAGCGAGTCAGGCATAGAGGGGCATATATGGGAGAATCGTGAAAAAAAGAAAAAAAAACACGGACAAAATATTGAATACAATAATTATATAATTCACAAAAAAAAAAAAAAAAAAAAAAAAAAAAAAAAAAAAAAAAAAAAAAAAAAAAAAAAAAAAAAAAAAAAAAAAAAAAAAAAAAAAAAAAAAAAAAAAAAAAAAAAAAAGAAACACCATAGATCATGGATATGTCTATGTATAATCTATTGTTTTATCCAATTTACGTTTGAAAATTAAAAGGATCAAATCACCGTAATTAATAATTAAAAATTAATTCACAATCAATGGTCAAGCGAAACAAAGTTGATAGAAAACACCAGTTTCAAACGTTCATTTTTCATTCAAACCAATATAGCCCCTAAACTGCAGGTCCTAGCGACAATTGTTTTATAGCAAAATATATCCTTCATCAAATTTTTGATAAGGAAACTGTCGTCAAATTTTCGACCCGAGCAACACCAACAGAGCTAGAGCGTTTCAAAAAAACTCCAACACACTTCAAAAAATTAGGAAAACGTGACTTTTTCCATTCAAACCAATATATGACTTAAACGGAAGATCCTACCGACAATTGCTATAAAATTTTCGTTCCAGTAACACCAGAGATTCACCATGTCAAAAAAAAAATTGAAAATTGAGGGTGTGTGTTGGTGTATGCGTGTATAAATAACGCAGGTTCGTGTCAGGCTGAGTAATTACCTATTCTGTTATAGTGTGAAAAAAATGAGTTTTTTGTAAGAAATTTGTTTGAGAATCAAATGTTAACATATTGTGTAGGTGAAGATATAGACAGCGGATAGGGAAAAAAGGAATGTTATTCAGGTATATTGTAAGGATATCGAAAGTGTATACATAGGATGAAGGTGTTTTATTGAGGTCTATTTTAATCTTTCTAATTTGACACCATAAGGGCGTAATGTGTAACTGAAGATTTTACACGAAGCAATGACTAGATCATTACATAATACTTGCACATATCATCTATACATATACCATATTCGTATGTAGTGAGGAAAGGATGGGTTGAGATGATGTAAGCAGTAGTGTGTAGGGAATAGGATGTACAATTATATCTTGATGAACAGATAAATATATTAATTTATTGAAATTTACAACTGTACAAATATATACATTAAGTAAATGAGCTGATAACGACTACAATACTTGAAAAGAACTACTCATCAGTAGCACTTTCTATAGCAATTCTACACTAGAAGATCTCTAGGCCATCTTCTTTTCAGACGCCTCGGAGGATTATCGGGAATGGAGTGGGAAGCAAGTTGAGAAACTAATGGATTTGAGTGGTTATGGAGCTTACGATGAAAGGATAGGTATCTCGTTTGGGCTAACTCAGCAACATATAGAACATTAAGGGCTTTATGGATAAGTTTATTGGTGACAAAGGGGCATTTAGGATTTTTCGAAGGATTTTGGATTGTAAGGATTGGATACGAGATGAATTGTATGGTTCAGTAGAGCCCAAAAGCTCAACGCCGTACGTCCAAATAGGTCTAATCACAGTCATGTAACTAAGTCTTTTGTAATGAATTGGGAGCTTTGATCGTTGGTCTAGTAAATGTTGAAGTGGTCTGTAACGACGAGCAGTTTCTTGTCGCTTAAGTGTTGTATGTGGATTCCAAGTAAGAGGTTTGTCCAAGTGAAGTCCTAGGTAACGGATCTGTTCAACAGGGATTAGTGGAATATCATTGAAGGGTACTGTAGGGCAAGAAGTCGAAGGTTTACGACGAAGGGTAAAGGTTATTTGATGAGATTTTTTTTTAGTTTTATTTTAATTCTCCATTTTTGAAACCATTCTTGAATGTTTAGGATATGGGATTGGAGTGTCTGGGAGAGAGATATATATGGAAAGAATAAAAGAAAAGAAAATTGTTTATTTTTTCAACCAACAAAGAAGAAATTTTCCCGAAGTTGTTAGATTTTTAATAACACACCATTATATATCTCTCTCAATAGTACTGGTGCTTTCCAAAGCGTTATTTTTCAGAAATATCGGTTCGCTCTTTCAATATGTCGAGACAAAATATCAATCGAAATATATTTGTATTATCCTCAGAGGTGGATTATTCCGAACAGTTAGGTTTCAAAGTAAGACATGTGGATTGAAATGATCCAGGTCATTAGTTTCCCAACCATTCAATGCCGAGATCAAAGGAGCACGGCTCAAAGCTATAGACCTGCCATTCAATCCCTTCAGCGACATTTCATCAATAATGCAAAATAGCGAAAGGCTGATAAATTTGCTTGCCGCGCTGAACAATTTTTTTTATCTTTTAAAACTAGAATTTTCTGGAATCCTTAATTTCGTTAATAAAAACAATTATGATTATTGTACCTTGAATAGATTAGTCCAATTAATAAGATACCAAGAAACATTGCTTTGAAGTCTTATTGATCATTTCATATGAATTTAAATCAATAGCGGATTTAGGGGTGGTTTTAATTGCCACAGCAGAAGGTTGAAAAATCCATTTGAGGTAAAGATTAAAAAAATAACGAGTAGCAAAAAAAAAAAAGAAAAAAAAAGTTGTATGTTATTATATGTTGTATTTGAGAATGTACTGTTTGATTTTTGTAAAAGAGAAAAAGGCATTACTTGAGAAGATGTGGTTTGCTTCTTTTAACAGTTATTTTTCGGTAACCAGTTACTGTTTTACCGGCGCGCATTCCAGCGGTACCCATTTGAAATTAAAACTCAATTTTCCCTTTCATCACCACATACTAACTAAGAATAATAGTAATGCACAGTTACAGATACAATTGTCTGACTGTATTATTTAAAAATTAAATGCTTCATTAATTACGGCATACATTCTTGACAGAAAAAGAAATTAAAATATAAATTCAATTAAAAAAATAATGAAATAATAATAATAACATAAAATACAATCGTACATATATATAATAAATATAGAAAAAATAAAGTAATTCTATTCTAAGTATTTATTTAATTATTTACATATTTGCGGAAGATTGATTGTATAAAAGGTACAGAAATAAATTATTTTTAAAGGAAGTTAGTTGAAGCTGCTTTACGAATAGAAGTGGGTAGTGAATTCCAGAAGGAGGTAGCATGAATGATGAAGGATTTGTCAAAGGAGGCAGTTTTATGTGAGGGGGTGTACAGGTTAAAAGGTTGGGATCTAGTGTTTAGGAGGTGGATAGAAGAGCGCAGAGTTAATAGATCAAGAATATAGGAAGGTTTTTTAGATATTAGAATAGGTACCCAGAAAGTATTTCCGTCGGAATTAAGGAAAAAACCACCCAAGCTCAGAATATCGGCAAGAAACGTGTGACCGCCTGGGGATCCCGAAGATATATCTAATGAAACATGTGATCTTTCATTCATTCCTCCGTGAAGACCGGTACACTATAGTAACAAACAATGCAGTTGAGTCTCTAACGTGTCGAGGAAAGTATTATCAAAACAAAACTATAAAACAAGCCAATCATTCCTAAATCTATCCAAGAGGAAATCGTGGTAAAAGAAAAAACAAAGCGAATAACAAAACAGGGATTGTTTTAACCTGTAGAGAGGCCCTGAAACACCAGACCTAAGCTTTGTTTATTTCCACCCTGGGCGAGGGAGGGGCAGGCTAGGGAGCGAAAAGTGGAGCACTAAGCTCTAAAAACATTAACACTCCGCCTCGAACTCATTTGCAATCATGAATTTTCATTTGTTTTCCATTTGAGCCGAGGAGCTGGCATCGGCTAAATATTTAAAAACCCTCCCCCCTCCACTGGACCCCTCCCACAATCGGATCTCATTAGTTTCTTACCTCAATCTGAATTGCGGGCACCAGCTGCTTGGGATTTGCGAAAAAAAGTGAGGAGAAATGAGAATGGATGCCCTCTAATATATAACAGAAGAAGCTACACCTCCTCATTATCAGAAAAAAAATTTAAACTTAGTTTCTAATCGCAATTTAAATCTATTCAATATTACTTGAGGTACGCATGATGGTATAGAAGGATCAATACAATTAGGATTGATAAATTAATTGTCACTTCTATTGGGATTATTTTATTAAAATACTAGTTTCGAATGCTAAACATTCATGTTCAGTTCTCAGGAGAGATATCTCTTAAGATACAAATATAAACCAACGATATACATGGATAGGTAGAAATGCCTTCCCCTGTAAATACATTCATCTGCCCATAAAATACACCTCAAAAAGTGGTATTCTTTAACACAATCTGCATTCAGAAGCTAACGTATAAATTGAGGTCAATGTTCATTATAATTGGGTTTTAAACCTTATATTGAAAATCTAATAAAATAAATCCTAAATAATAATAATAAGTAAATATATGTAGTGACATAAGATTCTTTGATCTAGTGTCGCTTTAGTGACAGTTTTCCATCATTTTCAATTAAAAAATAATTTTTTTCTTTGCTTTTTATTCCAATGAAGAGTTTAATATGTTTAAAGTGCACATTCCTGCTAAGGGATTGTCATAATGTTTTATTTACACAAGTAACTGATTTGTTTGCCAAATGAGAACACCAAGTTTTTTTCGGTTTTAAAAGTACATTTCTCCATGAAATCGAAACAGAATCATTAATTTTAATATACCACTTGGAAGCTAATTAAATTTGCATGTTTTTTTGAGATTTGAAGTTTTGTGGATAGGATTTTCGAAAAACGGTGAGAGTTGAAATAATATAAGACATTGTAACTTCCCTAAATAAGGAGAAGATCAAGTTGTTCTTTAGGATTGAAAGTTAGTCGCAAGTTAGTAAAATTCAAGGTTATATGTACTCTTATAGGAACTGTAATGCTAAATCTGAAAATATGGTCGAAATTTGAAAAATATTTAAACAAAATGGAGATATTACAGCTTTTATGGTAAAAACCGTGGTTTCCTCAAAAAAATCTGATTTATGGTATATCTGCAACGGATTGGAATAGAAAGTTAAGATCTGCGGCATTTCTCTGCATTTTTCATCTAGTTTCACCCAATTATTTATTTATTTTTTTTTTACAATAAGAGGTACTCACCCTGTATATTAATTTTTAAAAATTATAAGATAAGAAATCAAACATTCTGATACTCATCTAAGAAAGCAAAAGGGCAGGGCTTCTGAATGTTAACAGAATCTAGAGGTGACTGAATGTAAAAAGACGAAAGCGGGGGTTTAGTAGTTAAGTAAATAAATTTTGATATATACATTTATTTGAAGTGAACAATCCCTTAGGTTATTCCTATGACTGATAGGTTTTTCCACAAACTTTTTTAAATTCAAAATCATAAAAGTAGATAAAAAAAAAAAAAAAAAAAAAAAAAAAAAAAAAAAAAAAAAAAAAAAAAAAAAAAAAAAAAAAAAAAAAAAAAAAAAAAAAAAAAAAAAAAAAAAAAAAAAAAAACCTGTACTACTTACAACTCATGAAGGGTCTTGAGTCCAGTACTTCGGTAAGAGTACTGTTATAGGGCCAACGGTTGTGAAAGGAGATGATTCGGCCAGAATTCACGCTCAACACCCAGGTTTTTTTTAGGAGGCTGGTTGTGCCCCAGGAGGATCTCCCGACCTCGAATTCGATCCACGGCTGAAATGATAGAATTATAAATTTCCTGCCTTCTCTAGACTCGAAATCGGGCCCTGGAGCATAGTAGTCAAGCGTCTTACCCTTTAAGCTTCCGCACTTCCCTATTTAAGTAGATACAATCCCTAAATGTCCTGAAATTCGATGCTTTAATATTCTTTGAAGTTACTGGCTCGAATAGTATTCAAAAGAATATTAAATTAATTGAAATTTATTTTGTTCAAAAGAAATATCCTTTCTCAAATTCCATTGGAAAGTGGCCTTTGATGCGGGAATGCAAATATTGACGAGTACAAGGGCACAGAGATTGGAAGGGCAGAAAGGCCTTCTTCAATTTCCGATTCTCTCACTGAGCCCTATCTTAAACTTCTATCATTCAATCTATAACTCATGAATGTTTTATGGGAAAGGCTTAGGAGAGGTGTTTAGTTTTTCACTCTGAAGGACTCAAAATGGATCTGTACCAAGAGATAAATTTAACAATTGAAGGGTTTGGTGGAGAAAAGGGTCATGGCACTTTTTTTTTTTTTTTTTTTTTTTTTAGTACAGTCTAGTTCATTTGTTGAAGGATTTATGTGCGGAAGTGTTAGGTAGCGTAATCTGAATATTTCAAAGAAACTAGAAAATGAGATATGACGAAGATGAAGGCCTATGCAACAAAAATCTTTAAACATATTACTCGAAATTGTATTTTGTTACATAGCCCTTTCATTTACAAAACCTATAATTTGTAAAGGTTTGGTGGATAAAGGGACTATTTAACAAAACAAAATTTCGAGTGATTTATGTTTAGAGCTATTTTTTAATACGCTTTTATTAGCTTGACCTGTACGCAACGGAATCATTCATCCTAATGTTCACCACCTTCCAGCAATCTAACTTGAAAATTTGCACACGTTTCAAGGACCAGTGACAATATAAATTGCACAACTTTCTTCTAATTTTTTCTCTTAGTCTAGTTAAACTACCCCCAAAATGGGGGGTAGCAATGCAAAAGGTGAAGTAGCAGGTTTTATGTTTTTATATGGTGCGGATGGGTCCTGGGAACAAAATATCAAAAATTAAACTAAATTTGAGAAAAATGTTTGGGAGGGGGGCAAAAAAACCGGAACTTTTTTCAGATTTTGTCAAAGAAAATATAGAAAAATGCTATCAATCGAAAAATGTTTTATTTAAAAAATTAAAGTTTGTTAAATTGTGAATTGGATTTAAGCGGTTAGCCATAATCTATTTTTGAACATCGAAGAATTTTTCCAATTTTCTAAAAAAATTAGTTTTAGTCATGTTTAAGAGTCTATAAAGCAGAAATGGCTAATCCAATCAAAAACTGTCATATAGTAAAAGTCTTAGATCATAAAACTTTGTACAACATATGATTTTTAAAGTAAATTTTTGCCCATTCCTACTCTGAGATATGTCAAAAAAACAAAAATTGTAAGTTGTTCAAATTGCAAATTGTTTATTACATTTAGCTTTTTAGTTAGGTTTGCGATAAAAGCGTACTTTTCTAGTTTTTTAAACTTTAATTTTTTTTTTACATTTTATTTTAGAAGGAAAATGTTATATTAAGGTGGTAAGGCCATCATATAAAAGAGATGTAAGACAAATATCGAATTCGATGAAGGAAATGGAAGTGTATGTAAATATACATATACAACATATAAAATATAAATATAATACATATACAATCGAAAATGTTCCTCCATTGTGGGAAAGGAATTTAGAAACAGGTTGAAAGAAATGTTAGATTGAGGAAAAACTTTAAATCATAATTAAATCGTTATATGTTTATCCGGGATGATTAAAACATTATCTTCAAAAGTAGACCTCACATAACTAGGAGATTGGAGGTATACACGCATTAATTCTAAATTTTTGCTTAAATTTTCAGAACGTGAACATATTAAAATGGATATGATGTGCGTAATAACCATAAAGACTGGAAGGAGACCAATAAGCAGGTATGGTGCTCCCAACTTTCCTGATTGTATGATCCGGGTCACGACCGTACCATTTTCCCTCTCCTTATAATGCTAAAACCCTCTCTCTCCCCCAGCACGTGAAAATCTTATCTGTGAAATAACCAGCGACCATGTTGAGATTATTTCTTTTAAAATATTTAATATTAATTCAGTTATCATAATCCATTATGCTCAAATTAAAGATAGAATCAGTTTATCATTGTCACATTCGTAAAAAGATTAAAAAATTGTAAACTTACGACGCTTAAATAAATTTCAAATAAACTTTTATGAAGAAGTGAAAAACTGAGTATTATATTTCCTTGTCTACTATTTGTTCCCAGGATAAACTTTTCCTCATGAAAGAAAAATGGAGTGGTAAATTACTGTTGCTACTTCAACTTTGTCCTTCTTACGTTTCTTTTCCTACTTCTCACTGTCCGATAGAAGAAATGAATGTAGGAAGGCGGTTTCGTTGAAGTAAATAAATTGAGGAACCAGGATGAAAATAAAGTTCAATAGTAAAATGGCAGTGAAGATGTTTAAACAATTACATAAACCTTAAGTGATAAAGGAATAGACAAGTATAATTTGTGTTTTCCGACAGATCATTCCTTATCCTATACTCTTTCATTTCCATCTTTACTACATCAACGTCATTTTAAAGTTCTTTCTACTTTTATCTAACATCTTCGCATCTCCTACAGATTCAGTTACATATCATAAAGCAAATGCAAAGAGCTTTGGTTGTTCGAAGCTTATGATTAGTAAAAATGTACAAATATGCAATTTAGAATATTACTTATACATCTTAGATATAACATCTTGTAATATCAGTCAGTAATGCAGTTTGAATAAATAAGCAACAGATCTACGGTAGTCATAAAAATACATTTGAATATTAACAAATATAAAAAATTACGAAGCTACAGCAGCAAATATTATAAAAATAATACCGAAGAAACTCTTAAAATATATTTTTTAGAATTCCTCTTTAGAAATTTATTTTTAGATGAAATCTGTATTTATAAGCCATGGGTATATTGAAGAATAATATAGACTTAAAATTTAAATATCGCTATTACATTTATTGATTTTAAGAATTATTTATTACAGACTACTTCAACATTTGTTAGACAAACGTTCAAAGCTCCGAATTAATTACAAAATACTTATATACATGACTGCGATTTGACCTATTTGGACATACGGAGTTGAGCTTTGGGGCTCCACTAAATCATCTAATTCATCTCGAATCCAATCCTTACAATCCAAAATCCTCAATGCTCCTTACTTTGTCACCAATAAACTTATCCATAAAGATCTTAATGTTCCATATGTTGCAGATTTAGCCCAAACCAGATATCTATCTTTTCATAGTTAGCTCCATAACCACTCAAAACCCCTAATTTCTCAACTAACTTCCCACACCATTCCCGAGAATGGTGAAGCGTCTGAAAAGAAGATGGACTACAGACCTAGTGTAGAAGTGCTACTGATGAGTAGTTCTTTTCAAGTTTTGCCATGTTATTGTAATAGTTAACAACACATTTACTTGATGTATATATTTTGTACAGTTGTAAATTTCAATAAATTTATTTAATTAAAAAAAAAAGAAAAGAATTATTTATAGCTATTTCTGTTATTATTGTATTTAAATGACATATCAATTTATTTCAAATGAGATTTCCCTAAAATGCTCTAATATCACAGGAAATCAAGTTCATTTCTGTAAACAGTGAAAACTATGAAGTCCTACGATGAGGAAATCTGTTTTTGCAACATCCACCCAAACCAGAACTCTGGTCATTAATTCAAATCCCAGAGTTTGAAACTCATTTGAGCTTAATCCGGATAAGTTGGCTCGTTGATTTTACATATCATTAAGGATTCATAACGCAACATATTCAAGGGAAGGGTGCATGCTACAAAAAAAAAATACTCCACGAAACAAGAGAAGGGATAGATTAGAGGCGAGAAGATTAAAGCAATCCTGAGTTTCATTGATATTTCAATTTCAAATCAGACAAGGGTATGGGAAGGGAGGAAGGGAAGAGATTGAAAGGGGAGTACCCAAATCAAGTTTGTATTCATCCCGACCAGTTTGCACGATGGAACAATCCCAAACAGTTCATTTGATTTGGTGACTGGCAATGGTTTCGGCGAAGGTGCCCTAGGCTCAGTAAGGAAAACATCATATCCAGGACTTTGACAAAACTTGGAATAAAGTCGCTTCCTTGAATAGCTGCGGCACAAAGAGAATAAATAGGGTAAGGCATCGTTGGCGATTAATGTTTGAGTATGCTTTTAAGTCATATATATTTAATTCAAAGTGATACCAATGGGACCATTTTTATCTTAAGTTAGAACTGAAAAATTGCAATTTAATTAAGTTTTACTGGAAATAACATTCTAATATTGGTAACACTGTTTTTATTTTTTTACTAGCATACCCCGTCGCGGCTTCGTCCGCTCTCATAAGTAAAGAACTTAGATATCTTTAACTAATAATTGAATTTCATTTGTTTATCGATAAAAATCTTGTATTGAAGTATGGAATTTAGCATTATTTCTTCAATGATAATTTCACGCATGTAATTTTTACCTGTTTAAAATTGCATTGATTAGGTGTTTGATGAGTACCTAAAAGCATAATTAGACATCCTATTTGGCTGAAATAATTTTATTGATCCATCTGTTTGGATTTTAATTCCTAACCATAAAAGTATATGACAGTTTGGCAAACCTCGATTCTGGCACTCAGGACATTTTAATTATTTTTATAGTAAACTTCATTATTGTTAAACCTTTCTAGAACTATGTGTTTTAGTTTACATTTTGTACAGTTGTGTTCAATAGTTTTACCAAAGCACACTCTGTTGCAGAATGGCCACATATCGGTCGATTTTTAAACGGCACTGGGATGTCGCGCCATATATTTATAGATTTTTTAATAAAAATTTAATTGAAAATAAGTAAATTTTATCATAAATTTCAAGTTCTATACAACACCGTACCATAGTAACCTCTCTCGAATGGTGCTCGCCACATATCGGTCGATTATCAAACTTCACTGCGCACCACATGTTTATAGTTTTTTTATGGCAATATAATTGAAAATTTTTTAAATTTTACTATCGCTAAACCTCCCTTGATCTATGAAGATGATGTGGTTAATATTTAGTACAGATTGGTTCAGTAGTTTTCGTGGTTAGTGATCACAAACGAAAAATGGCTTGTCCTTTTATATAATAGTATAGATTACAAACTTTTGAAGATTATAAAAAAAAAGAGAAAATAAGTGGTTTCGATGAGCGGAAGCGGTTCGATTTCTAGCGGGGCGGGTTGAAATTTATTTCGTGGAGCAACCAATAAAATGAATCTTGACTAGACTCTGGCTAGAATAGGTTGGTAACCTAAAGGATACCCCATCCATCCTGCCCTAGTCAGGGGACATAAGAAGTTAAGCCCTAACAAACAACCAATAAGAAAAGTGAATGTTTTTTATGGGTTCTTTATTTTAAATTGCTCAAGGATGCTTGTTTCTTCGGTTTCTCCGGTCTTAAGTTTCTGTTTCTTCGGCCTTAGGTAGACTTTGGTGTCTGGAGACCCACCCTACTGGGCACACCCACTCTATTTTTAAGAACTTTTCTACGATTTCTGTAAACTACTGATATCGTTAGCGAACTATACGAGTACGGCAGTTAGAACAGTGTTGATTCAAACTGCACAATAAAAATGGTAATTATTTTTATTGGAACCAAAAACGAAAGTTTTTAATCTTTTTATTTATTTTTTTTACTAACCATTCAGGCCGATTTATGATCAGTAAATTTAGTATAAAAATGGATTCGAAAATCAGTACATATTTCTCAGTATGCAATGGTTGCGCAGAACTTTTGAAATCAAACCTTTAACTTAAAAAGAAAAATAATAATAATAAGTTTTATTGGCATCAATATTTTCACAAAAGCCTTAACACAACATTAAATTAAAAATTCTTTTAATATTTCTTATTCGTAAGATCAACTGTTGTTAATTGTATTATTTTTCGATATAAACCAGTCCCGTAATTAAGAATTTACTTTATTAGTATTAAAGAAAATTAATGACTAAAATCAAAAATTGTATTAATTGGGTGCTTATCCTATTCAAAAAGAATTTTGAAGTCATTCAAAACTCTTCAACTCAATAAAACGTATTTGCTATCAATTATAGCAAAAATTGTATATAAAAGATGTCAATGTGTAAATTATTAAATACATAACCTTCTAAGTAATCTGGTGGTTAAAGTCTTTGATTGCAAATAAACAGGAGCTTGAGGCTAGGAAACACAGGCTCAATTTCCAGGACTTCAGAGGAGATTAATTTAGTCTACAACTACCAACTTGGCAACCAATTTAGGAGCTCTGTCTCCAACCAAAGTGATGTTGTAATACGGATTTTAGATTTTCTAAAAATTCGAAATAAACCCAAATATTAAAATCATCACTTACTATTAAGAAATATAAAATAACATATATAATTCAGTTAATTTTTTTAGAACTTTTATTGAGTAAATATTACAATCTGCCACAAATGTGGGCAATAAGTAATATAGATGGCATGTGATTACATTCATACATTATGTACAAAAAGAGAGAGAAAAAATTATAAATACAAAATAAAATAAATATAAAGATAACAGAAAGAACTTCCTATACATGAACAATATACAAATAAATAAAATGAAATACTATAATAAGAAAAAAATAAAATATTGAGTAAGTAAAAATAAATAAATAGTAGTAATAAAAAATAAAACAAAATTAAATTATAAGTTAAAAACACAATCGTACTTTATTTACAATACACACTCATCCTAGGGACCCCCAGCCAGACCCCTCCCTCCAATTATGGAGGGACAAGCCAGGCATAGAGAGGTCCCAGCTCTTCTCTCTCAGCTGCGTCACTGGTGTAAAAAACCCAGTGGTCAGTTAATTAATGGAAGAAACTTAGGCCCTTTTTCTGCTTCCTTGACAACTAGTGAAATAATTTTTATTTATGTTATTATATCAATGAATATATGTTAAAATTGAAATCTTACTGTGGTTAAATATTTGTCATAGGATGATTCAATTTTAATTTAATTATATCTCTGGTAGTGTTTTTTTTTTTAAATTAATATTATTTTTGTTTTTTAAATTTTTACTTTATTTTATTTCATATTATTAATAATGTATAAGAGTATATTCTTGGAATGGATCCGTTATCATCCAGATTTCTTACAGGTCTACATATATTGGGTAATCCAGTATCCAAATGTTACAGAGGCAGACTGATATTTATCTAATATATTTATGAAACAAAAGCTATTAGGAAAAATAAATTTATAAAATAAAAAGATATTTTAAAACTGTCGACTATATAATTTTAATGGAAAAAACAAAACAAAAACAGTGTTTACAAAAAATATCTGTTCTCCGAATTATGGGCTATAACCAAGGGTAATATAGAAATCCATATCATACTAACAATGAAATCAAAGATATTATAAAATAATGACAAACCTATTTATATTAAATTAAAAAAAAAAAAATGATGAAACTAATAAATTGAATTAAATAAAATTTGTAAATTTATAAAATAAATAAACAAAACAACTTAGTTCATTTTCAGTAACTGACAATGAGACTGAGGACTTCAAATCACCTTTAGTTTCTGCATATGAGGAGTAAAACAGGGCTTTTGGAGATTTTACTCTCCGTGTCGCATGTCACTAAGTCGCCAACTCATAAAATATGAGAGGAAAACCTGGGCCCGTAAGAGTAGTTAATATTCAAGTTTGCAGTCCTGAAAACCTGGTGCGATTTGTGTAGTGCTAAAAAAACCGCCAAATTTCAGTACTATTTTCCGTTTTTCGCTTATAGCTCGTAAAATCTTCGCTTTTGGTAATAGCGCATATTTACTATATTAAAGAGCACTGAATTATTGACAATTTAAGCACGACTCCAGCTCTGTAGGCCTATTAGATGCGGAGGGACAGTTCTCCAAACAATGATGTTTTTTCGTAAAATTTATTATTTTTCTGTTGCAGTCTCGGCCTCTAAAAAAAAAGAGAAAATTGTTTGGCTGGTGTGTATTATATTCGATGAAGCCACTATCATCAAAGCAACACAAGAGAAGCTGTTTCAAACGCAGCCTTATAACGTTGTTTTGTTTTGAATTCTAGAATAATATAAAAAAAACTAATAGTTTGCGATATACAAGCGAAAGACTGAAAATATTAAGTGCTTAGACTGAAAAATAATATTGTAAATTGATAGTGCTATGATTTCGCGGTATTTTGAGTACTACACAAATCGCACAAGGTTTTCAGGGTTGATAACTTGGATGTAAACTACCCTTATGGGTCGTAACAACATATTAAAAAAAGTATGTAGATGCGAACTTTTTTTTTTCTTTTTAAAACGACTGGTATGTAAAATAAAAGTATTTATTTTAATCAACGTTGCCGTATTTTTGTCGAAATAATTTTTGGGAATTTTTTTCTACTTATGCATTACATATAATGTCTTCCTTATGACCCAGAACACCTATTTAAATATTTAAATTAAAATTGCATTGTAAAATATCCTATATTTAACGAGAATGATTGTGGTTCACAAATACTGAGCAAACAAACTCCCCAAAAAAAAAAAAAAAAATCTATTTCTTATGTCTTATCTATTACTTATCTATGTCTTATGTTAAAATCTAGACTAGTTTTAAACTAGGAAGTTCTAAAGCACGGTTGTGAAATACATTTGTTTATGCGAATTGAATTTAAATGGTAGCCGGCTATAAAATTGTGACAACCCTTGTTCCATTGAATGCAGATAGGGCAATGGGATTCCTATCGAACGTTGCGGTAGGAACGGGTCTGCGAGGTCGATTTTATGCATTAGTATTGCTCTATTGGCTAGAAATAGCATTACTATAGAAAAGTCCTAGATAGTTTAACTGTATTATCAGTTTAGATTATATAACTATAGAATATAGATTATTGTATATAACACCAAACCGTCATAATACCTCTCACAATATCTACATTTTATATATGTTAGCGGTAATAAAATGACAATATTCGGATAAAATACTTTGACGTTTTAAATTAATCAAAATTTATTATTTTATTAGTCAGGCTTTTAGTCCAATTGTGGGCATGAATATTGTAGAGGGATAAATCTAAATAAAACAAAATTCAGCTATAAAATTAAGTTTTTAAAACCATCATCAGTGCTGCAAAACAGGTGAAAATGCGAAATAAAAAAATAAATTATGTGCGATTTGAATTTCAAAAGTACTGGGAATGTTTAAATTTTTTATAAAAAATTCATATGCGAAGAGTTTGTGACTGGAGAACTAGATAACTTTAAAACGGGCCATGGTTTATTTCTTGATGCTTCCCGATATAGACTCAGGTTAAAGGTTCAACACACTGGAGTTTGTAAATTTACAGGTCAACCAAAGAAATTATAGGGACTTATCAACGTACTACGGTTTTTAAAAATAAATTTAGAACTGATGATATAAATCTATCGTGAAAAAATAATAACATTTTAAAGTATATAATTATATAAAAGTATAAATTAATTATTATAGTTATGAATGATTGATTTGTTTATAAAATAAGGATAATTGTGTATATTATGACATGATTTAGGCTTTAAATGGGATATTTGCAGCATTTGTCAAAATAAAAGTAATGAATTAAAAAAATATCTCCAAATGAGTGGGGTCAACTTAATTCATATGTTTATAAAAAATGCATCAAAAAAATAACAGAGCTTTCCATTTCAAACTTCTAAAAATGACTAGAAAAAGTTAATTTAAACTTGGGTCTGTCAAGGCTCGCAGACGGAAATGAGAAAACTCCAGAAACGGCAGTAGCAGAAAAAGAGAGACAGATGGCTAGTGGCATCGAGGTTTTTCATTTTTTTGAAAGGAATTGAATTTTCGTGAAAAAAATGTTTATTTGTTAAGGATCAAGGCAGCTTCTGCCTTTTTTATATATAAATTTTTTTTTAATCAAATTAAATCGCGAAATAACAAGTGATTTCAGTTAAATGAGAAGTTTAAAACCATTAAGATTTAACTTTGCTCTCCGAAAAAGACAGTGAGTTATGTTTGTAACAATTATAATTTTGTTTTATTTTCGAAAGCTAATGTTCCATATTAATCCATAGGTGCATCCATACAATTCATTAAACTACAAACTTACAATATAAGTTTATTCGAGAACAATTTAGTTAAGTTATAAAATGAATAATTTTATTTGAAAAAAAAAAATTAATATAAGTAAAGTTATCTTAAGAAACCATTCAAAGCACATATGTAACATGGTTCTATATCCAAGTATATAGATATAAAATGAAATGAAAATAAATTTTATTCTGGGTTTATTTCATTTAGAAACTAATTCAATGTACATATACACAGACGGAACTAAACAAGAAGACAATGTAGGATCTGCTTTGAAGACTGAAGGAAACGAAATTTTCTATGAAGAATTGTACAAACTAGGACAGAACTCCTCTAATAATCAAGCAGAAAAACCTGCAGTGTTAGAATCAACTGATTATATTTTAGGAATAAAAGAAGTCAAAATTTACTTACATATATATACACAGTATACATATATACTGACAATAACATATAGTGATAGATTCGATATAAAAAAGTAAAACAAAGACTTACTGTACAAATTAGAAATAATCTAATCAAATTAATGGACTGTGATATTAAAACGTTTTTGATTTGAATAGAAGGACACAGTGGCACAACAGGGAACGAAAGATCGGACACATTGGCTAAGACAGCTGCTAATGATAAAAATTTACCCTAGGTATAGAATTCAGTTCCTTTTACATATGTCAAGAATTACATACTAATTCAATTGATTTAAGATTGGAACAAGCATTGGCAACAATCTACTAAAGGGCGACCATTATATAAATAAGTCCCAAATACAACTCCACAAAACTATAAAATACCAAAAATTACTCATTACAAACTAACTTGATTACGTACAGAAGACGGAACAACTAACGATTAGGACTAACCAAATTAGTGACACAATTCCACTTACAAAACTCAGACGCTTGTAAATGTATCTCCACAAACATTCTTGCACATTTTACAGGCCAGAGAAATAATTTTACGAAGGCGAGAGACATAATTTAGTTAAAGTATTACTAATGGAAAGAGGTACATAGCCTTTGCAACAGAGAGCTTTATACTAAAGAACAAAAAGAAGCTGCTGGAGTACAGTAATCATTTAAAAATGCAGTAAGACTAATTGAAAAATTGTGGAGAACTAATTGTGTTCCTTCCTATTAAAACTAAATTTTTTTTTTTTTCATTTTAACTTTATTTATTCAATTTATTCATTTATTTATGTTTTTATTGTTTCTTTTTTGTTGAAAGTTATTAATATTTCAAAAATTTGATTTATATAAGAGGAAAAGTCATATGAAACATTGTATGCATATAATAAGCTTTTTATGGTGTATGCCCAATTTTCAAAATAAACGCCTATATTTATACTGCCATTGTTTTTCAACGCTTAGCATGGTAAAGGGCCTGTGTAGCAGCTATATTGAAAACGATTTTTACTTTTATACACATACTCAATTGTAATCAGAGCTAGATTATTATGAGTAAAATATTCAGCGGAATTGTATTTAATTAAGGAGCTGAACAACAAACAGACTTTAACCACAGTATACTAGTACAAAAATATTTTTTTTAAATATATTTATAACATGAATACTATAAAATTAACTAAATTGTAAGTCCTTTTAAGCAATAGTTAGTTCATTGTTATCAGATACCATTGACAGAGTGAAGGCAATGGCAGGCGCTTTAGGTATACCATGCCGCACTACACACATTCCCTTAATGAAGTGACATCAAACGTTTCGTCACCAATGGCTGATTAGACTTCCAGCCGATAAACTCCGCTGAATTGATTTGTTTAATTTTCACGACTGAATGTCCCATTCTTTTAACGCATTCATAATATATTATTGCATTGCCAACTTACAAATAATTTATTATTGAGAATTTCATTGGTCGCCTACCCTAATGAACTCAACTAGGTAATATCAAGCCGAATAGGCTGACAGAAGCTGTACGGTAGAACATGGAACGGCTCATCTAAATTGGGAGGGGGTGGCATAGGTAAACAGCATTAGTGCAATTACTGGAGAGGGAGGGGGGAGGGGGAGAGGGTCAGTGCTGCCAACCCTGGGTCCGGGGATATTTTGTCTCTTTGTGCACAAAACTATAAATAATTACTAGATTTCATACATGCTTTAAGCTAGATACAAGAAAAATAAATTTCCATTAGAACCATTCAAGCAATACAATAAATAATGTTTAAATAGAAAAAAAATAATTATTTATCTAAATATACTGACAGGCAAAAATTTCCCTATATTCTTAAACCAGCGCATAAAATAAATAAGGTGATATATAATTTTAAATATAAAATATACATTAGATATGTTTTTATATTGTTATTTTTAAAACTCAATTTTTCCCTGATTGGGAAAAACAATGGGTCATGGATATTACTATCTTTAATCTACTGCTTTTCCCAATTTACAATTTAGAATTAAAAGAATCAAATTACTTCAATTAATAAATTAAATTAAACAAACAATGATTATAAATGGTAGGTCCTGGCAACAAAAGTTATAAAACAAAAAATATTTCCATTTAATTTCTCATCAGGAAACTCGACAAGTTTTCCATCCGAGCATTATTAAAGACATTAATACACAAGTATTAAAATAATCAAATACATTAATTAAGCAAAAGAAATCAGTATTTAAAGGGAAAAAAAAATACAAAATTCTAAATGAATATGATTTTTTACAGTATTTTTTATTAAATAGGGCATATCTCTCACGAATTCATTCAAAATCATATTGGATTTACAGCCCATCCAATAGTCCAGTAAAAAAAGGGTTTGCCGAAGAAAAAAACTGCCGAACTTTTATTCTCAACGGATCTTCATGTTTTTTGGGGTGCTGAATCCGAATCTTGAAGTTTGCTACCACGGCAAACGTCGGCTTCATATCAAAAATCGCAAAATATCGGTTATTTTCGGATTTTTACCTACAACACGAAAACGAAGCTTTTTTCGAAGAAAGCCCTTAAATATTAATTGTACCTCGAATTATTACCTACGAAATGAAAAAAACTACTCCGAAATCGGACCATTTACCGCTAAGACATGGTCTTTGGAAAAAGGGTAGAAATTGTCCAACTGCCGGTCACTCCCACTTCTCCGCGAAGACATGTTCATCGTACTTTTTTGTTTATAATTCCGAAACTATTTGTCCGATTCAAAATTACTTTTTTTCATCTTAAAGCTCATTAAATGTACTATTAGAATGTTATATATGAAGTTTTAATAATTTCCCTTGAAAGCACGCTAAAAAACCCGTACTTTTATGAAATCCACGATTTTTTTTGGACAATTTTTCATCATAACTCCGAAACTATTTGTCCGATCCAAAATTTCAGTTTTTCATCTCAAAGCTGGTTAAATTTACTATTAGATATATATGTAATTCATATTAAATTCCGTGAAACACCGTTTCAAATGTCCTAGTTAAAGTGTACAGGGGCCTCCGTAAACAAGATTTAAACTTTTAGCGAAGAAAAAATGTAAAAGTTTTTGTAAGAGTATCTTTATTTATTTTTGATTAAGTGGATAAATAAATGGTATTTGAAAGACATAAATGAGGTAGCTTTGCAGATGGAAATGGTAATAAATTCCAGAAGGAGACTGCAAGGGATTTTTTAATGGATGCAGTTCAAGGAGAGGGGATATACTTTTTGGCTAATATTTAGTATGCATTAGATGGATGAAGAATTTAAAAATTTTAAATTAATTTTATTTATGGAGATGATCAGGGATGCAGTCAAAGAGGAACACAACATCTAAGTAGAAATACTAGAAATAATTTAATACGTGCCTACGTTTCGACCTTTTGCTTGGCTTTGCAGGTCTTCCTTCTTCAGGGCTACCGATCCACACTGGTGAGGTTACGAACGATGACTTAAATTTGATAATTTGATTCGTTACAGTTTTGCATTGAATGGGGCATTGGAGCTATATTCCATCGAATGCAAGAGTTGATAAACGCAAGTAATGGATATAAACCCTATTTAATTAAACATTTCTTGGTAATAGTTTTTTAATTAATATAATTTAATTAATTTTTTTAAATAATATGTGTTTTAATTAAAGTTATACGTGGACGTAATTGATCAAATAAGGCGATATACAATTTTTAAGATCTCATCGCGATTTATTTCGAAGTAGCCTTGTATTTATTTAACGATATTCCATTTCAGTACTGTAGGTAATTAATTGAATAGGTTTTTGTAAAGTTTTTTTCACAGGTTTATTTCGTAGATACGTTAGAGGATAGAAGTAGTAAATGTATGTGAATAGAATACTCTTGACTTTATCTTCAGTTTTATTATCAGTTGAGCCCGTAGTCATAAAACTTATAACGTTCTCGTCTTTATTGCCGGTCCTTGGCAACTGTTCATCATGGCCTTCTCATTCGGGATCTGGCTGGATATTGACTATCTAGATCTGGATCAAATTTTATTTTAAAGATATTAACAAGCGCCCTTATGGTTGAAATTGGCTGTTCTGTAAAACCAAAAAGACTGCATTCTGAATTTTTTAAAAGTACATCAGCATACCCAGGTGTTCCTAAAGAAAATTATTGCTGAGATATGGGTGTGGATTCTTTGGATCCTGTCACCACCTTTGACATGTAAAATAAAAGACAACCACATCAGCACTCGCGAACCAGTCTTCACTTTAATAAAGGTTCCATTAGAAGATTCCGAGGCCATCTCTTTTTCCCGAGGATTATTTGGAATAGAATAGAGAGTGAGTTGGGACACCAGTGGATTCGAATAGTTATGGACTTAAACTCGTTGCCTGCGGCCTAAGGCAACTACATAAAACTCGATAGGTCCCAAAACATTCAAACTCGATAGTTCCGATAACGCGTACCTTGCGTGAGCCGCCCAGGAAAGAACTTTATGACGCAGGTATTGCGTCAACCGCAGTGAACGTGTTAAGAATGACAAATAAGTACATTAATAAATGGAATCAGCAAATTAGTCAGATATTTAATAAAAAAATAAATAAAGAAAGAAAGATGAAATAATAACATAACAACAAAATTATGTACATAAATATATAGAGGGGAAAATAAGAGCACATTCTTCAAATGAAATGAGAAGTAAATACTTTTGGTATAATGCTAAGTGTTGTGTGTACAATAGAAGTACTAAAATGTTGTATCCAGAGTAAGAAAAAAATTTAAAGAGTGGAATCTAAATTATGCAGATAGTTACTGAAAGTATTCCAGAAATGCAAGAGCATGATATTTAAATTAGTAGATTGTTAGCAAGCGTCACATTAGATAAGAATGAGGTACTGAAAATAGAGGTATTTAAACGTTTTCAGGGATTTCGCTTGTCTGATATGAAGAGGAATAGAATTCCAGAGGATGGTTGAGCGGAAGAGAGTGACACAATTGTTCCACCTATTGGTTCCTGGTCTATCTGATTTATTGGAGTTATTTTCTAAAAGGTGTCGCGTTTTCCAATGCATTTCTACTTAGTGGCAATGGAAAAGCTACTTATGAAAAATAAGTAAGACGATTTTCTTGTATTACATTACAGGACGAAATGGAAATGCATATGAAAGCGTTGAAAACAATTAACACAGGAAAAATTTATTACAAACTGTTTTAAGAGGTAGCAGTACGAGAAAACGTATTTAATAAAAAATAAAAATTAATAAAATGAACTTAACTATAATAAATCACGTTTATCTACTTTTAAAAATTAGTTATTCCCTTAAAGGTGGAAATAAATTACCCATTATTGCCTTCAGTTATAACTACGTTATCAAGGTACCGATAATAATGCAGCAGTTTATCTTTCAAAATTGGAAATCAGCAAAATAACGCCCGAGCATTATTATCTACTGTTAATTAGATTGTTGAAAACTATAATTTGTTTATGTGAATTAAATTTAAATGGCTGTCTGCTATTAAACTGTGACAACCCTTGTTCCATTGAATGCATATAGGGCAATGGGATTTCTATCGAACGTTGCGGCAGGAAGGAGTCTGCGAGTTCAATTTTATGCATTAGTATTGCTCTATTGGCTAGAAATAGCATTGGAATAGAAAAGTGCTAGATATTTGATCTTATATTTTATGTTTATACTGTATAATCACACACCTAAACCGTCAACCTCATAGCTTCAACATTTTATAAATAAAAAAAAATAATAATAATTACGGTAAACATGGATTAAAAAAAAAAAAAAAAAAAAAAAAAAAATAGATAACATGACTAGCTCATCTACGTCCTTAGCATTCACATAGATGTATTTTTACTTAAAATTGACAGTATTTATGGTTTGTAAAAACAACAAAAAAACATCTTTCTAGAAACTATAAAAAAAAAACTTTGAAAAAAAATTTCGATTAAAGTTTATAATCTTAGATCAAGTGACTATAAACCCAATTTTAATTAAATATAAAATAAAATAATTTTAGTTTCGAAACAATGAGAATTTAATTTAAGTTATGACGTTAAATGATTGAACAAATTGTTACATTTACTTTATTATCTAATAGTAAAAATGTGTTAAAAAAGCAAATCTTGAGGCCATATAAATTGCATTATGAAATAAATAGATCGACAGTTTTGAGATAATATTTTTATTTAATTCAGGTAAATGCAATAAAAAAATTTTTTTTTAAGTCGTCGATTAATAGTTAGAGTAAAAAAATTAATGCCTTATTTTTCTAGAGAAGCATTTGACAAACTGTGACAAGAATTATTTTTTTGTAAGCCATGCCCTCTACAATGAAGTTCGGTTATTTATTATGCGCAATGAAATAAAATACAAATATTAATACAAATATAAATAACATGTACATTATAATACTAAACAAATAATAATTCAAATAATACACCAAAGAACTTTAAATATAATTAAGAATTAAATACAAAGAATAAGAAGTAAATAAATGTTTTTCAATCTAAATAATAAAAAAATACCTAATAAAAAAATTTCTACTTTTTTATGTCATTTATAAACCTTTCAACTTTATCAGAGATCATATTAGACTATCCCTACTTTCAAATATATTGATGATACTGATAAATACATGATACTGATATTTTACAGTTGAAATTACTATATCTCAGTGAAAAAAATTCTGATTTTAATAATATTCATAATAAAATATGCCAGTTTTTTTTTTGTTTCTATTTCATTTTGTGGAATAAGTATTTAAAAACTGTAATTTGAATCAATGCCAGGGTAAGAAGTGTCACGCAGGCCATTATAAATTGGGCAAGTATAAAGAGTATATGTATGTAGTATATGTCCGAGGTCTTCATTAGTTTTCATATTACAAATTATACAGATTTCCTGAGGATTAATTTGTGTGATTTTATCTGGAGTAGTTATTTTTATTATATGTTTTCCTGTAGTTTTTAACTGTGCAACAATTCTAGTGAAAATAATATTTAGCTGTATATTAATGTAAACAAGGATGGAACCGGTTGGATTAATGGTATTGTAGAATGTCCTAAAATTCGACTGCTGGCTAAAGAATAGATCCAAATTAAATAAATAAATTTTGTATTTTTTTAATACTCTTTACAGTATTCAAATATGTTTTTAAAATAACGTTGTTTCATATGGGGTATAAGATGTAAAAGAAATTCGTTTAGTAAGTAAAAAGAAAAATTGGCAAAAGTACTGCGGCTGTAGTGCGCTGTAGCGCTAACCAAAATGAACAGAGCCTGGTGGATATTGTTTTGTAAACGAACCTCTGGTATAGATTCGGATTCCAGATTAAATTGGGCAGAACCTCCCACACAGCCAGAATTTCTTTCCAAGCAGAAGGCTGCGATATTGGTTAAAAACTTCCACCCGATTGGTAGGATTCGAGGGAAAAATCCCAAGGAAAGAAAGTTTCCTTCCTAATGGTCGACCACTGTATCCCTGAATTACTTTCCCTCCTAAGTCCGTTAACAGTTCTTATCCAGTTGTATAACCGAACCCTTCTTTTGACCCAGATTTCTTTGAAGATTCCTGGAATAATTTAATGGTTCCAGGAAATTGGCCAGATTTATTCCAAGAAACACTCATTATTCAGGTCATAGAAGAAGCATTCGTTGATATTAAAGTAAATTCCTCTACAATAAAATATTAAAGAGAAAACACTAAGGCAAAGAATTTCTATTTAATTTGGCCGCCATTTTTATTTTATGTCGATTTAGAACGTTTCAAATGTTTGAGCTGAGATTTTGATAAAAAATTTAATTAAAAAAATAACCGTAGGCTAAAGAAGTCTTTACGCACACAAACAGCCACACGCAAAGATATTTGCTCTAGTCGGGTATTGAGTTTATTTACTTTTATTTTTATTTTTTTAAATATATTTTTTAGCTGTTTTAAATTAGTAAAACTTATTTTGATACATGGAATAGCGAAATAAAATTGGGCAAAATTTAATCACAACTAATTTTCTAGAATATCACCTATTTTAATCGCGATTGAATTAGGTGATCGATTCCAGAAAAATATTAATGCCTAATTTTATAAAAATAATTAGAATTATTTGATACTAATATCTACTACATATTTGTCAAATACCACTCACTCACTTAATACGAAATCTCAGAAACCACCGAACGGATTGGAATGAAATTCGATATGTAGATTCCTCTAGGGCTGTAGGTGCTCGCTAAGAATGGAATTTTAAAAAATCGGCCTGGATCGCGGCTAATTTGCGAAAAATGCGATTTCAATTTTTATTGGGTGAATAATAAAAGATTAATTATCATATGGTATTTGGATATAAGCTAAGTTAAAAAATAGGTTAGATCTTTAAGCCGCAAACTTTGACCACCGTTTAAGTTCCTTATAGTTGTAAACAAACAAAAAATACGATCGATGTCGAAACCTTATAATATTGGTACTTTCTGTGAACTCATGGTAGCTGCAGAGGTTATTTACAACTTACAAGTTTAAATTGTTTCGTGAAGAGAAGCTATTAAAAGACTTATGTTAAAGAGGAGGTTAAAAGACTTATGTTCTCTGGTGATGACAGGTAAGGCCAGTTCGATGTAGGGACAAAAAACAGATAAGAATCAATAGTTCTACCAAGTGTATGATTCTCTTTAGTATCGTATCATGTTCTACCATAGAGAAGAAAGGTACAGTATTAACATCCCTCAGCGTGACCCAAACTCCAATACATCACTTAAGAAAACTGTGTCTGCAGCTGATTTTTACGCCTAAATGTTAGTGGAGCGAGGAGGTGAAGAACCTCATTTACTTTAATTTCGTTATCTCCTCAACCAATTTATGCTTGATATGTACACAGAAATAAAAACAGAAAGACTTTCTTAAAAAAAGTTGAGAAGTTAAGACTATATTCATTTAAAGTATGCCATAAGAAAAGCTGATGGTCTGGTATCAGAGCTGGGTAAGATGGTAGTGCTGCCTCGAAGCTTCACTGGAGGGCTATCAAAATAATATAAAATTAACTTTTGCAAATTGTCAAATTTACTTATTGAAATTATTTTAAGAATGGAATTGTTCAGGTTTATTTAATTAATAATAATTATCAACGTTAAGCTTAACTTTTACTAATTTAAGTTGTCTTCATCCTAATGATATTAAACCGTAGCGGAGCGGGGTACTTTCAGCTAGTTAATATATAAATAAAAAGTTAAAAATTATTTTCAATTTTTATATTTATATCTAAAACATATTGCAATTCCCGTATACAATAATTGTTCAACCCTGATTTTAAAATATAAAAATGTATTTATTCGACACATTTTGAAAAGAAACTTAAAACTGTACGGACAAAATCACACAAACTTTATCACCCCTATTGCTATCAAGAAGTCTTTCACAACGGCTCAAGCTAATAATTTATAAATGCGTTTTGAGGCCGGCATTACTCTATGGAGCACCGATGTTCCTTCATCTGTCAAAGACAATGACAAAACGGTTAGAATCATTTCAAAATGGAATTATTAGAAAAATAGTAAAGGGAACGGCATTCGAAAAGAAAAAGTCAAAATTAATAACTAAAGAGCTTCAATTACTGACAATAAAAGAAATTATAGATCTAAAACATTTAAATTTTCAATCAAAATTACCACTGTCCGGGAATAACTTGTTCAATAAAGTTATAGAAAGTCCAGCTCCCCAACGTTGGCAGAAATATATTACCATGCGTGAATAAATTTAAGTTTTAATTTTAGTTTAAGTTGTTAGGTTAGGCCGGCTCAAATAAAAGACGAACCCCCATCATCTAATAATAAATAAATAAAATCAAAAATTTTCAAACCTATATTTATCACTTATAAATTCCTTAAAATGTAATCTAGTTACAGTACAAGGAGAAAAATAAATAAATAAAAATATTAAGCATAACAGAACTAATAAAAATAAGGGGCTTAACCTTTACCTTATGTCTGAATTGCGCTCTATCGGTTATATCTCTCTCTGTTATTCGAGCTTCCATAATCTCTTTACTTCAGTTATCCATCCCATATTCTTGAACTTTTCTGTATATTCAAAAATCCGTTTAGTCAGACTTGAGTTGTCCATCCTCTTCATGTGATCAAAGAGTCTCAATCTTCTTCTCTTCATGTCATGAATAATATTTTATATTTCTTCAGTCTCCTGTCTGCTTCCAAGCCTTTGTCACTCGTCCGTCTTATTTGGCCCCAAAATCTTTCTTATGATTTTTCTCTATGTCTTTCTTATTTCCTCCATTTCTCCTTTCCTATTCATATTCAATGTTTCTGCCGCATAAAGGCTTTCCGGCATCACCACAGTGTTGTAATGTCTAATCTTGGTGTTTCTGGAGATGCATTTTTTGCTGTAGATTTTACCAGTCATCCGAAGAGCTCTCCTTATTTATATATATTTTTTCTCTTTTTTTTAATTTATTTTTTATAGTAAATATTGTGTAAATCGATCCACTAAGCCACCCATATTACTTATTGCCCACTTTGAGGAAGATTGTAGTACTTCCACAATAAAAAAATTATTGCTGTGTATATTACAAAAAATATTTTAATTATTTAAATAACTTTCGTTAGTTGAATAATTAGTTAAAAATTATATAACTTATGTTTTTATTTATACCTTCCCCTTATCATTAAAACTATGTATAATTTTGCACATGATAATTTCTCCTTCTAAAAACTAATGTATTAAATAATACAGAGATGTAGTATTAATTTCATTGATTAATGAAGTCTTCAGGCGAAATATTGTTTTTATACCAGCAGGTAAATAATTTTTTTCTGAAATACGTTTTTACAACTCTGAACTAAGCTCTTATTCCCCTTCCCCTTCGAGTACAACTATGAGTGGTTTTTAAACCACTTTATAAAATATATTAAATAAAAATATTTAATAAAATATAGTTCTATAAAGCCGTAGGGATTATCCAGAAACTCTTATTCACCTGAGGGATTAAACTAAAATATATCTGTTACTCCAGCGATGAAAAAAGTGGTTAAAAAAAAAGTGAAGTGCAGAATTCAGTAAATGAAGAGAATTGAAAAGCCCCGGCTTAACTAGAAGCACCTCTCCGAGCTAGATTTTTTCCAATTAAAGGTAACAAGTTTAATTAAACCCTCACCTGCAAGTCCAACGTGGGCTTCTATAGCTCACCTGTTAGGTCGTCAACCTTAAAGCTAAATTTTTATTGCTATTTTCATTTAATGTAATAAAAGTAATAAAATCATATTAATAAAAGAAAACCACAAATATCTCAATTAGCAATCAATGGATTAGAAAATGTTAAGGTTGAATTATATTAGGGCAAAGTGATATAGCACCAAAAGTTTGGATTAACCGGAGATTTCTATGAATCACGTGTTTTTCATAGATAAAAGTGTATTACAGTTATATTAAAATTATATATTATTATTTTAAATAGGAAAGACAATATAAACGAACGTTATATACGCCAATAGTCTAATATGTTTGCATAGGAAATGTTTTAGCCAGCTTTTTATACATAGAAGAATTGGCCATAAAAACACTGTATTTCGTTTGATTAAACTCATTTTTAATATCGTTCATAGTGAAGTATGCTCTGAACATTAATGTTAAAGAGGTACAGATAAAAACAAAAAAAAAACATTTTTTTCAGAAAATCCCGAACATTCGAAAGCCTGTGTCTTTGTCCCCTTTAAGCTACTGAGCTTATTTTCTGCTCGAATAGTATTAAATTTAGGCTAATCTAATTTTTATATTATAGTTATTATATTATATATTATAGTATTATATGACAAAATTTTTTTTAGAACCAAAAGTGCAGCAGATATATAGGTATACGTAGAAAAGTTCGAAATATTTTTTCGCTTTGACGCTACCAATTAAAGGATCGGTTCAAGATCCAAAACTTGGATTTTCGTACACAAGTACAAAACACAACATATATATATATATATATAAATATATATATATATATATATAAATCAAAACTAACCGACTTTTAGTATACCAAAATGTACAATTTTACTGGGCTATTAGGGACGAAGAAAGAAAATTTATTTTCCGTTATTTCAGCCATGGATCGACACAGGAGAAAAAAAAAAATAAATAACACCAAATCAAAATGTCGATCCTATGTTTTTTGATTTTGTGTGCAAAAATATGATTCATGGGGCTTTAGTTTTAAACACTGATTATGCAGTCCATTATCCGCAAGAGTTTTTTAATAGTCTCTGTCCATCTGGATTATCATCCCATAAATTAAAATTAAAAATTGGACAATTGTGCTTTTGCAAGAAAATATCAGTGAATAATAATAATATAATAAAAGTTTTATTCAAATGATTAAACAGTTTACAATTGCACATATTAAAATTGATACATGTTTTGGTAATAAAACAATTTACACTACATAGTCAGTTGAGCTTAGCTAAAATGGGTATAATTTGGAATGCATTTATTTTAACAGTAGGAAAAATACTAAAAAACCTACAAAATAAGAAAAAATTTTTTTTGGATAATTAACTTATATATTATTTGTGTTCCAATAAATTTAATTTCGAGCTGAGATAATAACTTTTGGATGCCTTATTAGCAAAATATTGTTATAGTAGTATGTGTTTTGTACGTTTGTGTATGTATCTTCTTAAGGATTGCTTGTTATAATTGCCTATTGTTTGAATTTTAGGATTTCCTGAACTGTTTGTAGAGTTGAAAAAGTTTCTGGTCTGAGTGTGAATAAATTGTTTAATTGTCTAAAAATCTAATTCGAGTAGCATGTCGGTTATTTTTGTGTATCTGGGGTAGTCATTTATTATCCTCATGCATCTGTTTTGCACCCTTCCAATTTTTTTATAGTTTGAGTCACAGGTGTAGCTCCATACGGGAGAGGCGTACGTTAGTAATGGTCTTATGACTGATTTATACAGAATGAGTTTGTTTTTGATCGACAGTGGGGATTTTCTTCTGAAATATGGAGCCATAGTACTTAAAAGTTTTTTGGCTTTGTCGCATTTCTTATTTATATGAGGTGTGAATGTCAATCGTTTATCTAGTTCCAGACCACGGTAGGTAACAGTTTGAGTCCAAGGGATTTGTTATTTTTTTAGAGAGATATGTTTTGGTATGTTGGGCCTTCTTTTTGTAAAAATTATTGCAGATGTTTTTTGTTCGTTTATTTTTATTTTCCTTTTTTTATAATATTTATTAAATCTGAAGTATAATGATTTAATATTTTTTCTATTGTGTCTATCCTGTAGGAACTAGTGTAAATCGCCGTGTCATCGGCATATAATGATCTTTCAACTGAAGGGAGAGAAGGTAGGTCGGATATGTATAAATTAAATAGCGTTGGTGAAAGACAGGATCCTTGAGGAAGACCTGCTGCTAAGGGATATTTAGGAGATGTGGAATTGTTAATAATATCAGTGAAGAAATTATTTTCAGTTGCATGTTTCAATACAAACATTTTATCGATAAACAAATAAACCGATTATTAGTTAAAATTATCTAATTTCTTTAGTTATGAGAGAGGGCGAATCCGTGAAGGGGGATGCTAGTCATAATATAATAGAAACACATTAAGACAGGAAATCATTTTTATCACCTTATATATATATATATATATATATATATATATATATATATATATATATATATATATATATATATATATATATATATTTTAATGTTTTTTTCCCTCAAAATATAATTATCACTAATACAATAGTTATAAAAAACTGTTTTATTAATATCTTAGTCTAATAGAAGAAAAAGTAAAAATATTTGGGGGTTGAACTGAATTTCGAACTAGAGGAGTGGCAAAAGAATGCCCCATATATACATTTTGACATCTGGAACATATGCCCCAAATAAAGAAGGAATGGACTCTGACGTTTCTTAAAGGAGAATAGCAGTCGTTAGACGGAACCGATGGAAGCGATAAACAGGGATTACCCTTATTACTGAGATACCGCTGGGAAGGGGGCTTGTCCGCGGGCCTAGATTGGCCCCATCAATCGCCGGCCCGAATATCAGGCCTTGTCCTAACTGGTTCAATCAGAAAGTTGTTGTTAACTAAATTGTTGCTTGTTTGAAACAGGACATCTGAATTTTGAAATTATTATCAACTTGTCATTCATTTTGGAGTTGACGATACATGTTTCACTAGACGTCTCTTGTTCAAGTCGCTTCAGAACTCAAATTTTTAGATTTGTAAAAAAGTGTCACTTTTGTGTAATAAACAAAGCTTTCCGGGTTCTATTCTAACCATATATAACTAAACACATTTTAATTAGCTTTTATTAACTTCACCTGTATGTAAAGGAATATTGTATCGAAATTTTGACTGACTTCCAACAATCTGATTATCATGAAAATTTGCACACGTGTCAAGGACCAACGACAATACAATAATTTCACAACTTTGTTTTCATGTTCTT
Organism: Euschistus heros; assembly: GCA_003667255.2. NCBI lineage: Eukaryota > Metazoa > Arthropoda > Insecta > Hemiptera > Pentatomidae > Euschistus > Euschistus heros. The sequence goes on along the minus strand of RCWM02000370.1, from coordinate 332,466 downwards.
ACTTAGTCCAGTCTAAATACACCCAAAAAGGGGGTCTGCCTTGCAAAAGGTGGAGTAGTAGGTTTTATGTTTTTACATGGTCTAGATGGGTCCTGAGAATAAAATATCAAAAATAAAACTAAATATGGTAAAGAGAAAATGTTTGGGGGGAGGCAAAAAAAACCCAAAACTTTTTGAATTTGTTTCAGATTTTGGCAAACAACATACAGAAAAATGCTTCCAATTGAAAAGTAAGTTATATAAAAACCTAAAGTTTACTAAAATGTGCGTCTAAAGACATCTCTTAAGCTGAATTTGATTTATGCGTTTAGCCAAAATCGATTATCAAAAACCGACGAATTTTGCCAACTTAGCTTTTATAGCGTGTTTTTTTTTTTTTTTTTTTTTTTTTTTTTTTTTTTTTTTTTTTTTTTTTTTCTGGTTTATTAAAATATAATTTATTTGACTTATTCTTAAAATATAGTTAAAATATTTTTGTATTTCATCCATAATATACACATGATAAAAGAATAACTTTTTTTAAAAAAACAATTTATTTATATTTACAACTATAGACATTATATACAATTAGAGTAAATTTGAAGAAAAAAGAACCAGTTGATTACAATGGTATGTCAATATCATGTATAGCACTACAATTAAAGTTTTACATTAGAAGGTCTCTCGGCCATCGCCTTTTCAGACGCCTAGGAGGATTTACGGTTAGTTAATTTTTCCGGTTACGGTTAAGTTAATTTTCCCGATGTTAGCTTCTGTTCCATTGAATTTCATGAATTCATGAATTTAATGTAGTGGCCATATACATAGCGGATTCAGATTTCAAAATAATATGTATGAATAGTAAATATATATTGAAAAAAAATTATTATTAAGAAATTTTTGTTTTAAAATCAATAGAGCTCGGGTGGACCCACTGAACTGAAGTCATTAAAGAAGCCGCCCCCGTTAACGAAAGGATAAGGAGTTCTCGTTAAGAGATATTGCCGAGACAATTATCGTTTATTTGTCCCTCTGCTTTGTCTTTTATCTTCCATTGATGCCCTTTTGTCATCAGCAGAACGCCCACAAAGGTTTAATTTGTCCAGGAATAAGAAAGTGGTTCAACTATTTTATCCAAGATAAAAACAGATAAAAAAAAAACATAACAGTAATACTAATATCATTTTTGAACATTTAACTGAAAAGTTATTTATTGAGGTTTATGTAACATGTGTAAAATATATAAAACTGTTATAGAATGGTACGAAATTGAGTAGGTTGGCTTTAAAACCATCGAATGAGCGCTGGTATCTCCTGAAGCTTAATTCTACTGCCAAACAGGGTGAGAAGTGGCGACAAAAATTGTAAATCTAATTGTAAGAATTTTTTTTTTTTTTTTAACTCTTTACCAGATTTAAAAGACAAGAAACTGCTTGTCGTTCACGACTGCGCTAACATTTACTAGACAAGTTTTCAAAGTTCCTAATAAATTACAAATGACTTATTTATGCCACAGTAATTAGACCCATTCCCTTACAATCCGACATGCCACAAACAAACTTATCCATAAAGATGTTAATATTCTATATTTGCAGATTTGGCTCAAGCAAGATACCTTACCCTTTCATAGTAAACTCCATACCCACTCGAATCCACTAATCTCCCAACTTGTAGGAGAAGAGTACATTAAGTAAGCTTTCGAAAATATAAATGATTTATAAATATCATATTAGATACATGAGACAAAATTCATACTGATCGTATTCGGCAGCATATAAATTTTTAATATATATAAATTACACTATTAGAATTACTACTAAATGTTATATTAATAATTATTATAGTTAGGTTTGATGGATTAATTGAATAACATTGGGAAATATAATGAGTATGGTTTATATATTGTCATATTTCTCTTCCTAAAGAAAAATATACCCTTTCCAAAAAAAAAAAACGGTGTATATGAACGTTAAATGTAATGACTCATAAGTTCTTGTAATCAATGATTAAAAGAACATACATCAGCATACAATAACAAGATCCAGAATGCAACTTCGCTGTCCATTTAAATGAAAAAAGCCATAAATTCAAAGAAGACTCGGGAGTGAAACTAATACATCAGTTCGGCATGAAAATGTACATATTTTAATACCTAATACCTCTCACATCCTTGTATAAATTATTACAACAGGTTTGGGAAAAAAAAATCCTCCCCTTCCGCTCTTGAAAATTTGAGAAGTCCGTATGCCTCCCAAGGTGAGTACCAATATAATTGATTTATTTTCTTACATGTTAAAACTTTAATAAATAAAATCCATGTAACAAAGTGCTGATGTGTTGAAAATGTTGTATGTTTTAGAACTGATGATGAATGTTTAAAATTTGAAACTAGTTTTCAAATAAAATAATCCCAATAGAAGTGGCAAGTAATTCATCAATCCTGATTGTATTGATCCTTTTGTAGCCTCAAGAGTACCTAAAGTAATTATTAGAAGTTTTTAAGCAAAGTTTTCCTAAATAATTTACTCGGTAAGAACTGAATTAAATAAGTTGGAAGGGATATTATTTTTAATAGGGACAAAAGTAAAATGTTTCTTTCATTAAGAGAAATGTTAGAGAGAATTCCGAGTGGCCTAGGCTTTGAGTTATCAAACCCGCAGAAGCCCTTCCCTTCGCCATCTAGTATCATCAGGGCGGGCTGAGTGAGGCGGTGTTTGCTGAGGATGAATGAGGGGGGAGAGCACATAAAACTTTCAAAAAGTTCAACCATTGTGCTAAGTTACCTCCAACAGATTTACCAAATTGCCTCCGTTTTAAGAAGTCGTGTTCAGACTTAAACAACTCGGGATTAATAAAAATATATTATAATTTTACACTAATTTATATTTTGAATTGTTATGAAAAATCAGGATACTGGAATATAATTTAATAAAAAAGATATTTGTGGATCGCTGGGAGATAGTACTTGAAAAAACTCGAAAAAGATGCAAAACAATTTTTTTATTTTATGATATTTACAACTGTAAAATAATACAATAAATAAATTTACATAATGCAAATTAATGGGATATCTATGACCTGTAAAGCAGCGACAGACTAGTAGCACTTAATAAAGTTCCATAATAGACCCATAGGTAGAGGCTTGTAAAATAAATAAATAGACTTATAGCTGTGCCTATAGGCGTTCATCTCCTTAAAATGAATTAGAATCATATCTTTATCTTCATTATTATTAAAGCGGAAAATCCCGACTCATCCTACCACTGTCCTCACCACTTATGCTGATGACAGTTGTGTTTTATCAGTAAATAATGATGCTTTCATTGCATCTCAGTCACTCCAGTCTCCTACCATAAAACTTCGATAGAAAAAATGGAGAATTAAAGTAAATGCAAACAAATCTCATCAAATAATTTTTGCTCTTCGTGGTAAACCTACGAATTTCTGTGTACAGTACCCTTTAATAATATTCCACTGATCCCTGTTAGACAGATCCGCTACCTAGGACTCCAACTGGACGAACGACTTATTAGGATCCGACATACCAAGAGATATTGCCGAGACCATTATCGTTTATTTGTCCCGAAATTCTCTCTGCTCTGTCTTTTGTCTTCCATTAATGACCTTTTGTTATCAGAGGAACACCCACAGAGGTTTAATTTGTTCAAAAATAAGAAGGTGGTTCAACTATTATATATTAAAAAAAAAACAAAAAAAAATTGTCATGTAACTATTTCAATAGACATTAAAAAGTTTTCATATGACCAAAATTTCATAACGGCCGTAGGTCAAATTCGATTACAAAAATTAATGACTTATTCCGCAGGGCAGACAAAATAAAGTTCAAAGCTGGTAATAAATCATAAAAGTCTTATTTAGATCACAGTAATTAGACCCATTTGGACTTACGTTCAACTAAATTTGGAGCTCAACTAAATCTTCTAATTCTTCTCGTATTCTCAATGCTCCTTAGAATCCAAAATCCTTTATACAATCTTCAAAGCACCTTATTATGTCACAAACAAACTTATCCATTAAGATCTCAGTGTTGCTTATGTATGTTGCTGAATTTGCCCAAACCAGATACCCATCCTTTCATAGTAAACTCCATACCCACTCGAATCCACAAGGCTCCCAATTCGTCTCACATTCAAGTCCCCATAATCCTCCGAGGAGACATGTCCATGTCCTGAAAAAATGTCCAAGAGACCTAACGTAGAACCTTATAGAAGTGTTACTAGTGAGTAGCTTTTTACATGTTGTCCACATGTCATTGTAATTATTTTCCTCAGATTTACTTGTATATGAAGTGTGTAGAGGTAAAAGGGGGTGGTAAATCCACTTTTTATCATTTTTAATTTTTTTATTTAGCGTCCTCAATAAGGTGGTAAATCGTCCACCCTTCAAACTTTGAAGGATGGACGATTTACCACCTTATTGAGGTGAAAGAAGCTTAAAAAGAAGCTTAAAAACCAATCTATTCAACTTAAATTACTTAGGCCACTCAGAGTACACACGTTAAAATTCTTCACACAGAACGGGTCAACAGAGGCACGGCTTTGTCCGGATAGTAGATCTGATCAAGTTAAGTGCTGTAGGAGCTGAAAAGTACGTGTTTGGCATAGGATGACCGCCAAGGGTGGGGCAATATTGGAAAATTTGTTTGGACATTGGCTCTTGTAACCAATGACGCGATTAACGACCCTGGATGATGCATGGTCCTCGGGATCCAAGCGCGGGTATTAATTGCCCATTAGGATTCGGCCACTGCATTTAGTACCCTTCTTCTGGCTGCATATCACCGGCTCTAATGGAGGCCTGCGGAATCGTCAGTATACCTCGTTAACTTGTTTTAATAGCTTTGTGTATCTGTTGATCGCTGCACGTTTAGAAACATACGTCATAATAAAATATATCGTACTAGTACTAGTGACGAACAGGTGTTTACTGCTATGGAGGTTGGAATTTCGTGATAATTTCAATCATTATGAAGAGATTAAAATTATCACTACAGTGCAAGGTGCACTCCGTACAACGTTGTACAACAGTGGTTATTTATTTTTCAATAATGTTTACTCTGCGATACATTGCTCCCTGCGTATAATGCAAGTACAGCTGAGTAGAGGTTAACGTCTTCCCCCCCTCCCCCTCCCCCGAATAGTCCAGCAGAGAACCACGTGCCAATTTCAATTCTTTCTCCCTCGTTCTTTTCTTTTCTTCCAGTATGCTTTCATCTGTTCACCAAGTTTCCTCTTTCTGTCCTCAGACAATTTTGCACCAGTCCTTTTCACTTTCCTGCCCTGGAATCCCTCCATTTTCAATACTTTTCGCCGAAAGTCTTCTTTATTATTTATTTCCTCTATTTTTATATTGTTTTTTTCTAAATCTCTCTTTACTTCATTGACCCAGCTTGTTGTTGATTTCTTATCCCACAGATATCAGAAAATCTTACTTGACAATCTACTATCAGGCATTCGATATAAGTGACCAAGAAACATCAATCTTCTTTTTCTCATTACATCTGGTATATTTTCTGCGTTTTGATATACTTCAGCATTACTTCGTTTTGTGTGCCTAATATTTTCCTCACGATTCGCTTTTCTAGTGTTTCCAATTTATCCAAATAATAGTTTAACGTCTTTTTATTTATTCGGATTATTACATTTAATGCATTCCGATCCACAGAACCTTTTCTTTTAAGGATCATTTACACTTTGGATGTTCGGCTTGGAGGAACTATCAAAAGTGACAATTGTATATTGCCTTTAATTTTTGTTTCATCCAAAGTGTACACTAAACATTAACGATGAAACAGGTTGAAACCCTAACAAAGTTTGAGGAAAGAGTCGTTCCTCGATGATTCATCCAGAGTGAAGGCTCAGTGAAAAATGTAAATATAGGATCTTTCCATTTCTTTGTTCCATTCATTAATTCAAATTCGACTATTCAACACTCCCGTAGTTCATATTTTTAGTGCCTATTGTTTTAAATTCAAATTTTATAAAATGCAATTCAAGTTACATGACAAGCATATGGTATTGTTTTATTATCAGAAGAACCTTTAACTAAGAGGTTGGGCGGAGACTTCCAGTAAGGTCCCTAAAAACAATACATGCCCAAATAATATATCAATGTCTCCGTAAAATTATTGAATTTCTTATTGACTGAAACACCCTGCCACCTGATATCACAGTTGTCCTTGCGCCTACAGACACAAAATTAAAGAACAGTGAAGATGAAAACACCGAGAAGAATGGAAATATATAAAAATGTACATCAAAAGTGCAGCGGTGTAAATCACACTCCATCGGCCCATTTCTGTTCTTCTTACAGCCCTGTTGTTGTTAGTCCTTCTCTTAAATTCCCAACCAATGCCTTCTTCGGTCTTCCCCTCTTCGTTCTTTACTCTTATACGTTCAAGGAAATACATTTTAAGAAACATCTATTCGTTTGATTGTTCATGTTTTGGCCGCATTCAGGCCTTTCAGTAAACTTAATAATATTTGAAACCACAGTACAGGGAAAACTTTAGTAAGGCCATGATCTCACCCTTTAATTCTTGTTTGGATAGATTGAAGAATGTAGAAAAATAAAAACAATAAAACAATTGAAACTAAGAATGTCAATATAAATAAAACCAATATTATGATGAATGCGATTGAGATATAAAAAATGATGTGGCTTAGTAGTTCATAGATTAATCTTTGAGGAAAAAACGTCCAAAAAGAGGATGTATAACCATATATATAAATAGAATTATGATAGAAGTATTCTATTAGATATAAATAAAATAACAAAAGGTAATTGAATATTTGTTATACTTTTTAGGACACGTCATCTACATTACTCATATTATTGCCCTTGAGTGAGGCTGCTTATAATATTTATTAAATAAAAAAATAAAATAAAAAAAGTGCTACTTGAAGAAGAACTCTCAATTTTCTAATTTTTTTCTTTTATATTTATCGTGTAGGCGGGATTTTATTCTCGGTGCCAGCTGGGATAATCAACCAGATGGTCGGCTTTAAATTCATCTTATTGTTAGCATAAAATATATCTTTTAAATTGCTAGTGATTTCGGCATAAGTTTCATGTAGTTCGGCATGTATACATACCGTACATACATACTATTACGCACAGTGAGCTACCAGAAACATGTTACACCTAACAAATTCACATTGATGTATGATTTATTTAAAGGTTAGCAAAATAATAAATAATGGCTTAGCGAACCCGAAGGTTCTATGCGAAACTACCAACCGTTTACCACAAACCTCTCTCCAACCCACTCCCCCAAAACCCAAATCTCCCAGTTCGGCCTTGACGCAATTCTCCAATCAACGTCTTGGTCTACCCTTGGTCTTTTACCCGACGGCTCAAAACTGGTGACTTTTTCCGAATTCGATCATTACTAAACCCAACTACATTACAGTTTAACCGTCGCGCTGCTATTACCTGAAATATATTTACCGGATATGACTCGCACAGTTTTGTATTGTGTAGCCTTCTAAAGTCTCCGGTTTCTTTATCCTTTTTCGGGCCAAATATTCTACGCAGTACTTTATTTTCGAAAAATTTAAGGCGCTGCTCCTCCCTTAACGTAAGCGTCCACGCTTCGCATCCGTAGAGATCTGTTGGTAGTGTAATACTCTTATCCTAATTTTTAAATTTCTCGAGAATATGCGCGAACTGAGTAGTTTTGCGACCGAGAAATAACAAGCATTAACTAGCTTTTTACCTATCCCATATTTCCTCTTGAATTTCATTTTTTCTCGATATAATAGACCCTAGATATTTGAACTGTTCAACGTGTTCAAACTTTATCCCGGAAATAATTAGATCACTAAAATATACACCGTTTCTACTGCTAACAATATATTTCTTTTTATCGGTGTTAATTAAAAAGATAAGCACAATAGCCATTAGAAATCATTAACATGCCTGAACCATGAATACTGTTAAATTGTGAAATATTTAAAAAAAATACCTTTTCAACTAGCAATAATCGCACATCAGTTGACCTTCATTACGTATATTTTTATTTTACTTTTTTTCTATGTAATTAATTGTATTGTATTTTTTTTCATTTTATTTATTGTATTATATATTATGATGTTATTTATTTATTTAGTTTTCTTTTCAGTTCTTCTCAATGTATATATTGTGTGAACAGATCCATAAAGTTATCCATATTACTTATTGCTCTCTCTGAGGCAGATGTTATATACTTTCTCAATAAAAGTTTTATAATAATAAAAAAAAACAACTTGAATTTAGAATCTTATTCGTGGGCTAATAAACAAATATATACATATATTTAGAACGATCATATGCTAATTATAATGACATTTTTATTGCCTAAAATAGTATTAGCACTTGACAATAAAAGATGACCACAAAGAAAAAAAGAAAACTTTACAGAATGATTTTGAAGTAAGGTAATTTTCTACATCAAAGACGGTTTCTTCACACACCAGTGGGATTTGAGCCATCTAATTACACTCATTAAGCTTTTCAGGGGCTAAAGACTGTTATGCCCGGTTACACTTAGCCTTTTTTTTTTTTTTAGACAGAGCCTCCTTCTTGCTATGTCGTTCTTTGCTTATTTCTTCGTCTATGTTTGATTTCAAAGAGGATATTCAACTTCTTATATACGAAACAGCTATTAGAAGCATATTTTTTTATTATATAACTAGATAAAAAAAAATTTAGATCAAAAGAAATGATATCCTATTTTTTGTTTAATGTACGCAGACATACATAAATAGACATAAAAAAAATAATTACCAAGAAATTTTAAATTTACGAAGATTTTAATTAATAAGGTTTATATCCGCCATAAATTCTTTTGTCATCAAGCTGTACCTGAAGAACGCGACCATTTCACTTGAAGGAAATAAAAATTGTACTTTCTGTGAGCATTTTGTGGAGTGAGCATGAATCACCTGCTACTGCACTGCTCTAAATTCAATGAGCCCAGAAAAACCTACTTGCAGACCTTTATTACGAACACCAATGATATTACCAATGCTGAAAATATTTTAAATGTTACTGATATTGATAAAATTAACATTATTTATAATTATATCAGTAAAATATCTAAACAAATGAAAACCAGTATTTAAAATTTTTATATGTATCCATATAAGTGTGTATAAATGTACCAGTTCATTAGTGGACTTAAATAGTTAACCGAGAAAACTCCTGCTTATATTTATTTTTTCTATAATTTATTTTTATGTTAATTAATATATTTGTATATAATAAGTGTATTTTTACTTCATATATTCTTTCCCATAGAGTAAATGGATTTAGAATTGTCTGAGAATGTACCAGACCCGCATTTGTACAAGAATTTTCTTTTATAAATAAAATTATTATCTATATCCGCCCTTTGTGTTCATTGCATCTTCTATTTGATGGGTGTATCGGTCTATTGTGATTTTGAACAAATGCCTCATCTAATCCAAGACTGTAGTAGATCATATCAATTTGAAATGCAGTAATTATATTTTCTTTATTTATTGACATTTACAGCTGTATAAAATCATACATCAAGTAAATGTGTTGATTGTGATTACTATAACATGTCAATAATCGAAAATACCTGCTCATCAGTACAATTTCAATTAAAGTTTTACACTTAAAGGCCTTAGAGTAATCTTCTTTTCAGACGCATCGGAGGATTATCAGGGATGGAGGAGGAAGCAAGTTGGGAGACTAGTGGATTGGAGTGGTTATGGAGCTTACTATGGAAGGATAGGTAATCTGGTTTGGGCTAAATCAGAAACATATGGAACATTAAGATCTTTATGGATAAGTTTATTGGTCACATAGTAAGGAGCATTAAGGATTTTTCGAAGGAATTTGGATTGTAAGGATTGGATACGAGATGAATTGGATGGTTTAGTAGAGCCCCAAAGCTCAACACCGTACGTCCAAATAGGTCTAATCACTGTCATGTAAATGAGTCTTTTGTAATTAATTGGGAGCTTTGAACGTTTGTCTAGGTAGCGGATCTGTTCAACAGGGATTAGTGGAATACTTGAAAATTTAAAGTTTAAGCCTGTTTAGTAACAGGCTACATATAATTAGTAACAACTAATTTTACCGATAATAATTATAATTAAAATTATAACATAATGAGATCTTTTTTATTTTATATATACATTTATTGAAATTTCCAACTGTACAAAATATATACATCAAGTATATGCATTGACAACGATTATAATAACAGGTAAAAACTTGAAAAGAACTACTCATCAGTAGCACTTTATTAAAAATTCTATACTAGAAGTTCTCTAGGCCATCTTCTTTTCAGACGCCTCGGAGGATTATCAGGTATGGTGTGGGAAGCAAGTTGAGAAATTAGGGGATTTGAGTGGGAAGCGAGTCGAGAGACATTTGAGTGGTTATGGAGCTTACTGTTTCTCCTTATTATGTCACAAACAACTATATCCATAAAGATCTTAATGTTCCATATGTTGCTGACGGCGCAAACCAGATACGCGTCCCTTCGTAGTACCATAAATTCCATATACATTCGAATCCACTAGTCTCCCAATTTGTCTCACACTCAATTCCCAATAATCCTCCGAGTCTTCTGAAAATATGGTCAAGAAACCTTCTAACTTTTATTGAAGTTCCTCAAATTTACTTGTTGTATGTAATGTATAGAGTTGTAAATATCAATAAACAGTTTTTAAAAATATATTTTACAAGCATACCCCGCCGCGGCTTCGCCCGCTCTCATAAATAAAGAACTTAGACTGTTTTAACTAATAATTGTATTTCATTTGTTTATCGATAGCAATTTTGTATTAAAGTATGGAACTAAGCATTATTTCTTCAATAATATTTTCACGCATGGCAGTAATTTTTAACCAGGTTAAAACTGCATTCATTAGGTGTTTAAAGAGTACGTAAAAGCATTATTAGACATCCAATTTTGCAGACTGAAATTATATCAATACATCTGGTTTGATTTTAATTTCTAACTATAAAAGTGTAAGACAGTTAGGCAAATCTTGTTTCCAGCACTCAGGACTATACATTTTTATTGTTATTATAGTAAAATTTATTATTACAAATCTTCCTAGAGCTAAGAAGATGTAGCTAAACTTTGGTACAGTTGGGTTTAATAGTTTTACCATTTCAAACTCTGTTGCAGAATGGCCACATATCGGTCCATATATTTATAGGTTTTTTAATAAAATTAATTGAAAATAAGTAAATTTTATCATAAATTTCTAGCTGCATAAAACACCGTATCTTTGTAACCTTTCTCGAATGGTGCTCGCTACACATCGCTCGATTATGACTCTTCATTGTCCAAAACATATTTATCGTTTTTTATGGCAATATTATTGAAAATCATTTAATTTTATTATTGCTAAACCTTTTTTGAACTATGAAGATGGTGTGGTTAAAATTTGGTACAGATTGGTTTTGTAGTTTTCGCGGTTAGTGATCACAAACGAAAAATGGCATGTCCTTTTATATAATAGTATAGATAGATGGGTATATTGCATAATAAAATAAAAACAGTTGGAAAAAGATATCCAAGATATATATTTATTTATTTTTTTTTGAATCCGAGAGTCCGGATCTAAGGTGCTTCATCAGTGAGTCGAAAAGGCTATAGACCTTGTATATAGTTCATTTTTATGTAGTAAAAAAATGAAACAGGGGAGAGGTTAGGAGGGTAAAGAAAATGGGTAGGGTAAAGGCGGGAGGCTGAATAGGGGGCATCGGGAAGGCTGGGGGGCCCCACTGGTAATATTGGCCTCCTTGGTCTTATACCCGCACCTTCTTTCATCTCTCCCGTATCCTCATCATCGGGGAAAAATCCTTTCTGTATGTTCATGGTTAGCTAGCCAATCCTATCTGTTGGAGTTCTTGCTCAAAGGGGTCATTTCCACAAGGTGCCGAAATCGAAACGCTCGTATTATTTTTTTCAAACAACTCCTGTATTAAAGAAATGAGGATCTTACATTAGATAAAAAACAAGCTCATTTGATTTTTTTATACCATAGTAATCAGTGAAATATATAATAAAATTTTATATATTTATTTATTTTTTTAATACGCTCTTATTAACTTTACCTGTATGTAACGGAATTTTTCATCGTAATTTTCACCAATTTCCAGCAATCTGATCAAATTGAAAATTTGCACACGTTTCAAGGACCAATGACAATACAATAATAGCACAACTTTGTTCTAATGTTCTCACTTACTCTAGTTAAATTACCCCCAAAATGGGTGGTCTGCCTTGCAAACGGTAAAGTAGTAGGTTTACGTTTTTATATGGTCCAGGTGGGTCCTGAGAATAAAATATAAAAAATGAAACTATATTTGATAAGGGGAAAATGTTTGGGGGCAAAAAAAAACCAAAAAAACCCAAACTTTTTCCAAATATTGCAAAAAAAAAAAAAAAAAATAGAAAAATGCTTTCAATCGAAAAATGTTATATTTACAAAATTAAAGTTTATTAAATTGTGCGTCTAAAGACATCCCTTAAGCTAAATTTGATTTAGGCGTTTAGCCACAATCGATTGTCGAACATCGAAGAATTTTGCCAACTTTAAACAGTTAGCTTTTGTCATGTTTAAACATATATAACGTAGAAATGGCTAATTCGATCAAAAAATGGTTTATAATTCAAGTTGTAGATCATTACATTTTGTGCAAGATAGGATTTTTAAAGTAAAAATTTGCCCATTCCTACTCTGAGATGTGTAAAAAAAAAACATTGTTGGTGGATTTTGGATAAGATGTGTTAAAAATGCAAAATGATTCACGAATAGTACAAGGAAATTAGCTTCGAACCTTAAACTAAAAAAATTAAAGGGTCTGAATGCTGCAAATTGTTCACCACCCTTTTTCTAGTTTTTTAAACTATAATTTTTTTTTTTTACAGTTTAAGAATGCCGTATTTACTTTAAAAAATAAATAAAATGAACTGGAAAATCATGAATAAGAATAATGCACAATTACTAGTACAATTGTCTGGCAGCATTATGTACAAATCAATCCATTAACATCCACGGAACAAAATATTGAGAGATAAACATATGCAAATGAAAAAATATATTAAAAAATAAAACACATCTAAATATACATCTATACAATTATATAAAACGACGAGTCATTTTTCGTTTGTGATGACTTACCCCTGAAACGTCTAAACCATTCTGTACCAAAATTTTAACCAAATCATCTTTATAGTTCTAGGAAGGTTCAGCTATAGGTTATAGGAACGAACTATCGATAAATGTAAACTCGAAGTGAAGCGTAAGGATCGAACAGGTCGGTGCAGCGAAGGTCAGGTGGGTTTCGTGGAGACCGGCTTGCGGAACGGTACCAAAAAAACATACAACAAATAACCCTATCCGTTGACAAAGAAAATAGTATAAAAAGTTACTGGAAGAATATTCTGCATACATTTTATGGAAGTATCCAGACATATCTTATTGTAAAACGAAAAAGAGAAAATACATAATTATTCACCATACACAAGTACATGTATAGCAATGGAGTAATAGGACACATAGTATGAATAGGTATCCATTAGACAGGAAACCGATGAATCGTCGGAATCAACTTGAATGAGGCATGTACCTCCAGTAGTTTCACTGACGAAATTCCTTGGAATTCAGATCTGTAAGTTGATACATGTCAATCGAATTTTGCGGAATCGCTTATCAGATTTCAATTTGCCAATTCTAGATGCACGGAATCTCTATCACAAACATTTATGCAATGTAACAGCTTTAATGGTGTATGATTCACAACAAAATATTATTTTTAAAAAATAGTTCCTAGAGCGAATCAAATTAAAATTGCCTGACTTCTTGGCTAATTTATTGTAATATTTTTTATCTTATTAATTTGTTTTTCCTAGTACTTTTTAAACAGGACGTATTTCTTTATAATCTATTTCAAATCCATTTTCTGTTATATATTTTTGTTGTCTTTTTCTATGAAAGCTTGAAATAAATGTAAGCTGAAACGTCGGCAATACAATTATATTTTAAGTCATTTCTTGACTGCACACTTTAACAATCTGCTTCGTTGTAAAGGTGTCCTAGAATGTTGTAGGTATCAATTTCTGTTTTTTTTTGTTTTTTGTTTATCATGAAGGAAGAATATATAAACAAATAGGTAGCATAGCGTTAAAAGATTTATAATTTACGAGTTTGATAAAAATCATCAAAAATGACTAGTAGCTGTTAGAAGCTGCTCAAGTGAATAAGAATCTGAGTTTCAAAAAGGAACTAATTATTCTTAAATTGTTTCAATTACAAAACGCTTGAAGACAAAAAGATAACGGACGGCCCATACAAATCATCTTAATTCCTCGGGGCTTAAAAAGTGCCCATTAAGTTAGCGATGAAGTATTAAAGTTCACTAAGGCTTTTTTTACTCAGCATTCTTCTTTACAATGGGCACGGAAACACATCCATATCCATCAATAACACGAGTTTCATTTTAGATTATAATTCGTTTATTTTTTTCTAAGATTCTAAATCTGTTGAACATTTTAACGATACAATTTCTTTTTAACAGCTATTATTTTTATATTTTTCTTATATAAAACCAGCATACCACGTCGCGGCTTCACCCGCTCTCATGAATAAAGAACATATATCATTTTAAATAATAATTGAATTCCATTTGTTTATCGATAAAAATCTTGTATTTGTGAGTATGGAATTTAGCATTATTTCTACAATGATATTGTTACACATGGCAGTAATTTTTAACCTGATTAAAATTGCATTGATTAGGTGTTTGAAAAGTACGTAAAAGCATAATTAGATATCTAAGTCTGCAGAAATAATTTTATCGATCCATCTGATTGGATTTTAATTTCTAACCATAACAGTATATGACATTTTAGAAAACCTCGTTATTGGCACTCAGGAACATACACATTTTAATTATAATTATAGAAAAATTTATTATTATAAACCTTCCTAGTTCTATGAAGACGTTGTTGTTAAAATTTCGAACAGTTGGGTTTGATTGTTTTACCATTGCAACTCTGTTGCAAAATGGCCACGTATCGGTCGATTTTTAAACTCCACTGGGATCTACATCTCGCTCCATATATTTCTACCTTTATTAATAACAATTGAATTGAAAATAAGTAAATTTTATCGTAAACGTCTTGCTCTATATAACCCGAACCTTTGTAACCTGTCTCGAATAGTGATCGCCACCTATCGGTTGATTATCCAATTTCACTGCGTACCACATATTTATCGCTTTTTTATGGCAATATAATTTCAAATTTTAAAATTTTATTATTGCTAAACCCCCCTTGAACTATGAAGATGATGTGGTAAAAATTTGGTACAGATTGGTTCAGTAGTTTTCGCGGTTAGTGATCACAAACGAAAAATGGCTTGTCCTTTTATATAATAGTATAGATGGCATTTCGATTCAATGGCATTTCGAATTTCGTCGAAATATTATAACAATGATTCGATTGTTAGGGTTTCTAGTTTTGAAAATCTCTACATATAATTACATATAATGACAGTCGAAGTTCTACTACAATGTTTTTGTAATAGAAACGTTTGACTAGAACGCTAATTGTAATACAAAATTTTAGCCTAAATAATATTTAAAAGCATAACTGCAATTTTTAATATGGTAACATTGCACAGATGATTGATCACGTAAAAACATAATTTTTAAATATAATTTAAGTTTACTATTTTTTGTTCAACAGTTCAAAACAGTTGAGTGAGGAGGTGATTTGGTAGAAATCACACTCAAGCGCAATATTTCTCCCAAATAAAGGGTAACCACTTTATATAAGCTGAAATAAAAAAAAAAATATTCTGTCTAAAGTCAGACTCATACCCGTGCCCCAGGGTTAGGAGTTTAGAAATATGAAGCAGAAACCTGGACGATTAAGGGTAAGGATATTTGTAAGGAAAATATAAAACAAGTAATGAAAGAAAAGCAGTAGAAACATTTTAGAAATGTAGAGAGAAATACTTCGATTGATTACGAAAAAAAATAAAAAATAAAAAATAAAATTGATGAATGCTAACAAATAGAATTGATGGAAGAATAATAAAAGTTGTTCTGATAAAGATAAATTACGTTGTGTAATGGAACAGATAAGAAACAGGCAATATGAAATTTTAATAATGGAAATTCAATAATTTGTAGAAAGTAATAGATTAAAAAAAAAAAGTTATTAAAAATAGTTGGAAAAAATATTGATCATTAAAAAAATCGTTCTAGACAACAATGGTTTATAACTGTCACTGAGAGGAAACAGCCGTCAGGTTGAGAAAATGGAAAATGTCAGAATATATAATTAAGCCGAGAAAAAAGAAAAATAAATTTGTTTTTCCCCAAGCAGCTAAAGACCACAAAGCTGTTGGAGGGAACTAAATATTATACCGTTTAATTTAGGGGTTAAATTTCCTATTTTAATCCCTTTCCGTTAAGAATCTCAACTGCGGGGAAATTAATTTTTAAGTAAATAAGGGGACAAAAAAGGTGCCACCGAAAATAATTAATGCAGGGACGGCGGGAAACAATTTTATCCCCCGCCGGTCGCCATGACAACTCCCTCCACCTGCACCCTAACGCGATCTCCCTCTCAATAATGCCTCTGTTTCATTTACATTGACCGGGGGGTGTCATGTCTGAATGACAATGGGCGCTCTGTCTACCGGTCGTCCTAATGGTATCGTCCATCCTTTGGTCTCAGATCCCATCTGGTAAACCAGACAGCTTTCCAATAAACAACCATGGCGGTCAGAGTTCACAAAGTGGATTTAACCGAATAATGAAGACAAAAATCACCTAAAAAGCAAGTAAATAGATTTGACAACTAGAAATCTACAACTGTATAAATAAAAAAATATAATCCAGTAAATGTGATAACAACATGACAATTGCTTGTGAAGCAACTTATCCGCTGATAACACTTTAATAAATGTTCTATAAGAGAATCTTCTATCTTCTTTTCAGACACCTCGGAGGGTTGTCAGGAATACAATGGAAAGAAAGTTGAGAGATTAGTAAATTTGAATAGTTAACTATGAAAGGATAGTTATCTGGTTGGGCTAAATCAGCAACGTATCGCTAAAGAGCTGGAATTTCCATTACTTTAACTTATTTAATAAAATAATGTTTTTATAAATAAATAATATAAAAATTATTTTAACGACGCTTACTTATGACTGTGGGACTTTACAATCAGGATACATGGTCTTACAATTAGTATTAAAGTTGAATTCCAATAGAAGTAGTAATTGATTCATCAGTCCTTAATGTATTGATCCTTCTATATCATGATGCGTACCTAAAGTCATTAAGATTTTAATGGATATGTTTATTTGTTATAATTATATTATTATTATTAGGCACGATCTGGACCTAAGATAGATCATGTGGAGCTCTGCGGTTCCTCTCTCCTTACGACGCGCCCAAAAGATCTTCATTTTCCCTCCATGTGTAATAATTATAATTAATAAACAATATTAATTTTTATAATAATAATAATAATTTTATTAGAAGCCTGATGATGGAAAATTGTTTCCGAAACATGTAGCTATAAATATTAAATATAATACTAGTTATGCCAAATAAATACTTAAGGGGGTTATATAATGTTTCCAGACAAGACAATTCTTTTCACTTGAGGTACGCATGATGACATAGAAGGATCAATATAATTAGGATTGATGAATTGATTGCCACTTCTACTGGGATTATTTTATTAGAATAGTTCTAATAATTCTAGAGTTCTAATAAATAGTGTAGTTCAGTTCTCAGGAGATCTAAGATATCTCTTAGAAACTGCCCGTCGTTACAGATTACTTCAACATTTACTAGACAAACGTTCAAAGCTCCCAATTAATTATGAAAGACGAATATACATGACTGTGATTAGGCATATCTGGACGTACGGAGTTGAGCTTTGGGGCTCCACTAAACCACCAATTCATCTCGTATCCAATCCTTACAATACAAAATCCTTCGAAAAATCCTCAATGCACCTTACTTTGGAACCAATAAACTTATCCATAAAGATCTTTATGTTCCATATGTTGCTGATTTAGCCCAAACCAGATAACCATAACCACTCAAATCCCCTCATTTCTCAACTTGCTTCCCACACCTTTCCCGATAATCCTCCGAGGCGTCTGAAGAGAAGATGTTCCAGAGACTTTCTAGTGTAGAATTTTTATTAAAGTGCTACTGATGAGTAGTTCTTTTCAAGTTTTGTCACGTTGTCGTAATGGTTAACAGCACATTTACTTAATGTATATATTTTGTGCAGTTGTAAATTTCAATAAATTGTTATAAAAAAAACTAATACTTGTAATTCTGCAACAAAGACTCAAAATTAATATGATACATCTTTCAGATTTATGCAACCTTCATGGTTGGGAAAAACTTGCTGAGTTCAAATAAAAGATGGAACAATTTGTATATATCTTCTTATTTTTAAACCGATTCCTATAATAGGAATTTTCCAGATGGATTATAATGAGGAAATTTGCCCGTGCAGAAGCAAGAATCGACTCTATTCATGAGGTTGATGAGAATGAATAGAAGGTGGCTCCGGGGATGGGAGATTGAGTGAGGGGACCTAAGAGGATTAACTTCCCCTCCTATGCAAAAAAAATCCCCAGAAATTTGTTTCACTAACTACAAAATCATTATTGAATTTCAACTAAGTGGTTCAATCTGTTAGGAAGTTCACTTGAAATTATAAGAAATTTTCTTAGCCCGAATTATTCTATTTTTTCATATATGTTCATTACTCAATCTGCACCTAAGATAAATGAAGCAACCAGCAGACGTACTTGCATACAACAGAGTACATGATGCTTGAAGGCACGACAATAAATTTTGAAAATAAGTCTACATGTAATGTTTGATTTTTATTTATAAAATTGTTAAGCGTTGTCAGAATTTTTTTTTTTAATAATTATTTATTGAAATTTACAACTGTACATACAATATAAAATATAATACATCAAGTAAATGTAATGACATAAATTAAAATAATACGTCACTTGTTTTTAAAGCAACTACCCATTGGTAGCACTTATGAAGGTTCTATATGATGAAGTACTAAATTAGAAGGTCCAGAGGCCATCTTTTCTTCAGGCGCCTCGGAGTGTTATCTAGAATGGAATTATAAGCAAGTTGTGATACTAATGGATTTGAATGGTCGTGTAGTTTGCTATGAAAGGATTGATATCTGGTTTGAGCAAAGTCAGAAACGTAAGGCATATTAGGATCTTTGTGAATAAGTTTGTTTGTGACGTAGTAAGCAGCATTGAGGATTTTTCTAAGGATTTTGGATTGTAAGGATTGGATACGAGATGAATTAGATGGTTTAGTGGAGCCCCAAAGCTCAACTCCGTAAGTCTAAATAGGCCTAATTATTGTTATGCAAATGAGTCTTTTGTAATTAATTGGGAGGTTGGAACGTTTGTCAAGTAAATGTTGAAGTAGTCGGTTACAACGGGCAGTCTCTTGTTTTATTCTTGTCAGAAATTAAAATATAATGTATGAGAATATGATGCAACGGAGAAAAATCAAAATATAAATATTTTAATACAATGAAGAAGAATTTAGTAATAAACTTTATTTATTTTTATAACTACAAATTCATTCAAATACAGACTTATAATTGAAGGTTTTGGTAGATAAATGTGTTGTCACATTTTTTTAAAAATACAGTCAGGGTAAAATACACTTAAAGTAAAAAATTTATGTGCAGAAGTGCTAAATTAAAGTAGCAAAAACTTAGTTCAAAACAACTAAAAACAAAAGATGAAGGGGATATGTAACATTTTTCTGCTAAAGAATAAAAAAAAAAAAAAATTAACCATAAATTACTCAAGATAAAACAAACAGCTGTATATATTTGACTGACAAGGGGACGTGTTGACTTGTAACTCACAGATTTGAATGCCGATTTTTGTGTGAGTAGTAGGTGAAGAAAATTTCTAAACTAAAAACTTATATCATTTTCAGATTCCTCATCTCAAAAAACGTGTAGAAGCCAAATTTTGTCAAAATCGAAAATCCAACTTTTTTATCCCTAAAATTTTGTAGGATTTTAGAAGTCAAGAGGCTGTCAATTTGTGAAAATCTCACTTATTTCGCCACCGATTGAAACCAAATTTTAAGGTCATCTAGAAGCCGTAAAACTGCATAGTTTAGCCCAAACCCGGAGGTCCCAGGGTTTCTCCTTATTGAAATATCTCATGTTATAGTTGACCTCGGAATTTTTTATTCACATCAGTTTTTCTCCCTCTAAAATCTGCAGTAATGATATACGTTTGAACACAGCAGTTCTTATGGCCATTAGAAGTTGTTGATGAAATCTTAACTATAAAATTTTAACGTCCTCAAAGGGGTAAAAATAAAAATTATTTGATTTTGATACAATTTCACATATGCGAGTGTTTCAGTGCGTTCAATCGAGATTTGATGTCAGTTTATCATGAAAAAAATTTTCCACTGATTTACAGCGGATTTCATTGGAATTTTGTCATTTTCTTTTAGCTTTTAAGCACCCTAAAGCCGGGTCGTATCGAAAGTATTTTTATTCCAAATAGCATACAAAACTACAATTTAACGTGAAAGAATTATTTCTCTATCTTGACTGTGAGCTGAGAAAAGAAATAATACGTGAATTTCATATTTTATTTTTTTTCTTGGCTCCCAATGCTCATTGGCGGCTATAACTCTAGTTTTACATTACTGTAGGCCCCTTCTACTAACAAAACAAATTGGCCTTTACATCTGTGAGTTGCAAGTCAAAACGTCCCCTTGTAAGTATATGTTACTACGCTTAGAAGAATATAATATATATATATATATATATATATATTATTGTAATACTTTCTATGCCTGATTAAAAAGCTTCGAATGTTCTTGTTTTTTTTGTATTGTGGAAAAGATTTGCTGTACTCTCAATCCACCCAAACAAGGTAGAATAAATCGAATGAATAAGTTTAAGTAAATATAAATGGAAAAGAGAGAGGTGAAAGGTCGTGCTTTGAATTTCATGAATCTCTTCCGGCAAACCTGGCCAGGCTACAAGGCGCATTGAGTGGGAATAACAGAAACCCAAGAGGGCGACTCAAGTGTTGAACCTAGAGACCACTTCTACCGCCGAAATCAAATGGCTTTCGGGATCGTGACATATTAAAGTGCTCATTTAGAAGAACTAAAATATCATTGAGGTTTTTACCTTTAATCGGAATAAGAAAATGAAGTTTTTCTAAAGAATAATAAAAATAATAGTCACCACAATCCGCCGTATTTTATGGTAGTGAGGGTTCCATAAAATATAGCTAGCGAGGAAAGTAAGTGTTTTTTTGTTAGGCTAGAGAGAATAGATTCATGAAATCCAAAGAAAGATCCTACCTTCGGTAGTTTCCATTCTTTTAATGTTTTTTGAATTATTGTTATATTGCAGATATTTATAAAAAGCGCGATTCAATTGATTGGATCATAAAATAAAATGTTGGTTGTCTTAATCGTGGTCAAAGTTCAATAAAAGAGTATTACCGAATCTATAAGAATAACTACCTTAAATTATAAGAATGTTGTTGAATAAAACGACCACTATCTGTCCATTTTAAAGGTTCCTGCACCATCTTCTTTTCAATTTTTTAGAAAATTATCTGTATGAATCTGGGTTCCCACAAAACCATCCGTTTCACATTGCATGAACTTCTTAAGCCTATTCTACAACAGTAGACATGCTGCATGATGTCGGTCTATGGACAAGGAACAAAATCAGAAATAGATTTGTATAATCCTGAATGTCATCTTCTACATTCCCTGCAGTTGGTGTAGAAGGACTTACAATTTAAAACGATTAATATTATTTAATAATAATTTACAATTACAAAATTATTATTAACTAGCAACCCCCGTCGCGGCCTCGCCTGCTCTCATAAGTAAGCAACATAGATAATTATAACTAATAATTTAAATCTTGTATTGAACAATGCAATTAAGCATTGTTTCTTTAATGATATTTTCACCCTTAGCAGTAATTTTTAACCTTATCAAAATTCCACGAGTTAGATGTTTGAAGAATTACATAAAAGCATAATTGGACATCCAATTTTTAATTTTAATCTATAAATTGGTAATCCAGACGGACAGAGACTATTAAGAAACTTGTGGATAGTGGACTGCATTATCAGTGCTTACATCTAAAGCCCCACGGATCATATTTTTACACCCAATATCAAAACTCGAAGGATCAATTTGATATAGTAATAATTTTTATTCGACAGAAAAAAAAAAATTTCGATTTCATCTGGTTGGATTTTAATTTCTAACCATAAAAGCTGATGACAGCGTAACAAACCTCGCTTATGTCACTTAACACTGTACATTTAAATTATTATTATTATAGTGAACTTTACTATTGTGAATCTTCCTAGAACTATGTAGACGATGTAGTTGAAATTCGGTTCAGATGTGTTCATCAGTTTTACTAAAACTCTGTTGCAGAGATTTCTGAACTTCACTGGAATCCAAACGTCATACCACATATTTATAGCCTTGTCGATAACAATTGAATGGAATTAAGTAAATTTTGTTATTAATTTCTGGAGCAATATAACGCTGTATCTTTGTAACCTCTCTTGAATGACGATTGTCACCTACAGGTCAGTTTTCAAACTGCGCACGACATATTTATCGCTTTTTTAACAGCAATTCAATAAAAAATATGTAAATTTTATTATTGCTAAACCTTCCTTGGAAATAAAATGATGATGGTGTGGTTAAAATTTGGTACAGATAAGTACAGTAGTTTTCGCGGTTAGTGATCACAAACGAAAAATGGCTTGTCCTTTTATATAATAGTATAGATATTCAGTAAAAATGATTTAAAAAAAAACAATCGATAGGCGTCAGCCAAATGAAATTACGAAAACCCATGGAGTCTTCCAGTCTTAATTTATTAAATAATGCATTACCGAACCTAGGTCCATTCACTTCGCGTGTTCACCAACGTTTACGTTTTCGCGTTTTCATCTGCAATTAGCACAAAGCAGGAGCTAATTCCACACAAATCATGTCTGCCATGGTGGACGAGACTCAGAAATTCACATCATAGTTTGGACGCTAGACAAGACATTTATTTATACTCAGACATGCTTTTCTAATTTAAGTACGATCATAATTTGAACCAAAATTGCTTTCATTAGCGGATCAATCGAATCGCGCTTTCTCTAAACCTCCGACCCTAAAGTTAAACAATTATCAAACAAATAACAATAATTCGAAAACCATTAAGAGAATGACAACTGCCGAAAGTCGGACCAGGTGCTGAGTGTCATTGTATGGAAATGAGTTGACCTTACTGGGAGCTAGGACTGGCGCCGGCCACATCTGTCCGCATAGTCCACCGCCACCTGCTCTCTTCCGCAACTCATGCGCTAATGATACTTAAATATTTGCAACAGAAAGTATTAAATCTGGAAGCAGAGGCAGTAAAGTATCTGGATAATTTTCAAATAAAATGGCAATTTGGCTTTCCAAAAAAACCCACGCCACCTAAAAAAAAAAGTTACTTATTCATGCTCGTTGGCATACCAGGATGTTGAGAATGTATACCTGAGTCGGTCCGTCAAATTTCCACTTCCTTGATTTTTAACTGAATTTTAAGAGAAAAAAAACTTTTAATAACTTGACGTTTGTTGCAGGGTTTTAACTTGTCAGAATTATGGTTTTTATTCATATTCCAGTAAAGAATTTCACAAATGGGACCACAAATTTAACGTAAGTTACCAAAATTTCATCATACGTTACCTTTAAGAAAAAGTCAATAGTAACGTATGTAAAATTTGACGAACTGTAATTAGAAAAAGAATATTTAACTACATTTTTTTTTCTTAAATATAACGGAATTGAATCATTTGTAGAGTCTAAAACTACAAACTGTGAAGACAGATTAGATCGAAAGTAGTGGAATCAATGATAGCGTATGTCAAATTTAATTAAGGTACTCACCACGTTTTGAGAGTCAACTAACGTAACCACTAGTTACATATGACGCCATTCTTAAACCACAAGCTCCGGACCACACTTTTCTACACCCGGTCACGTACATCAGATGAATAAATTAAAAGAAAATCGTGACTCAAACCCCCAAAATATCATATTTTCTGAAAACAATAGTACTATTTTTATTTAATATACTCATAATTAAACAAGAAATAAAAGAGAGAATAAAATAAAAAATAAAAAAAATTCTATGCTTTTTGTGAAGGTTAGAAGATGGCAACTTGACCTGTGGACAGTAACGTATGTAAAAAATTGTTAATATTTTTTTTATTTTTCTCCTTATCAAACATTTCAAATTGAAATTCTTACATTAAAAAGGCTCACAGCCTTTTGTTTAAATAATTTAAACAAATGAATTCGACTAGATGAAATCGACAACAGTGAAATATTTCTACATCCATTCAAAGTACTGGGACAGCAAATTTCCATTTTATTTGAAAATGACCCACTTATTCCTATTCTATATAATAGTTGTTAATAATAGTTCTATCCTAATTTCAAGAGATGTCACTTTATCCGGTGTAACTGAGATCGGTAAGACACGGGAGAACACCGCACACTGGAAATAATATAATCAGTAAAACATATCGAAATTAAAAAAAAGTTGTTAATGGTTATATTATTTATTAGTTATTCTTAGTTTAATTTTAGGTAACTAAAATCCTCCGCTGCATCTTAGCTTGCTCTCAGAAGTAAAGAACTTAACTGATTTTAACTGATAATTTGAGTTTTATTTGTTTATCGATAAAAATCTTGTATTGAAGTATGCAATCAAATGGTTGAAATTGCACTGATTAGGCGTTTGAAGATTACTTAAAAGCATAATTAGACATCCAATTTAAATTTCAATCTATGATTTGATGATTCATGTGGAGAGAGACTATTAAGAAACTCTTATATTGGGCTGTATTATCAGTGTATGCCATTACACTAATACATTAATGCAGATTGTGTTGAAGATGCGTCTGTTTTTACAGGGGAAGGCGTTTCTACCGTTCAACGTGGAGTATCGTTAGTTTATTTATCTTTGTATTGCTGTCGAATAGTGTTGAAAAATCATAGTTTGCCCAACAGATTGAATGATGAGATTACTAAGATTTGTTACAAAATATCCTACCACAACTTCATCACGATTTTCCACCTGAAGTTAGGCAAAATATGATTTTCCAACACCATGGTGCTCCTCCACATTATTCGAAAGCAATACAAATATAAGCCAACGATATACATGGAACGGTAGAAATGCCTTCCCCTGTAAAAACAGACTCATCTGCACATAAAATTCACCTCAAAAAGTATTCATCAAACACAATCTGCATTTTCACCCAATTTTTTTTTTCACATTAAGAGGTACTCACCCTGCATAATAGTGTAGATTATATACATTCAATCAAGGATATCATTAATTACAATTAATGATCCTTTTTTTAATTATTATTATTACATAGGTAACTCCATATATAGCTACAGTTTATTAATTGGAAACATTCTTAGACGGCGTATTAAAATTAAATTCTATCGCAGTAAAATATTTCCATATAATAGCATTTAATCGCCTAAAAGCTTGTAAAAACATCTCGAGAGTAAATATTGAAAAAGTGTTTGCAAAGCTTGAAAACTTGGCAGCGAAAAGTGGGGCCTTAATCCACCACAATCCTCCTTTAGCAAGATAAGCCATTTAACGGAACTTACTTAAGGAAACAACAACAAAAGGATAACGAATTAATTAAAACTGTTCCTCGCAAAGTAGAAGTTGTTAACGAACTTCTTTTTTTTTTAATATTAAAACAACCCAGCGAAGGACTTTTAGCAGGATTGAATAAGTTTGAAGGTACACTATAGCTGAAGGAAAAAAAAATAATCCGATCACCTAAAACAATAATTGCTTACATACCTTGACAATTATATTTTCTTAGTTACACTCGAGAGTCACTCGTACTAACCTGCAACAGAACATTAAACTTAGGTGAGTATATATCTTATGTAGTCATACTGGAAAAGCTAGTTACAAAAATACATATTTATACAATGAAAATCAAAATTAGTATAAACTGCCTTAATTTTTTTCAATTATTTTTTTTCTGATAAATTTTAGGTCAATTAAATTCAATAAACTATATGTTTTACAATAAATTATGTTTTCCTTAAATTTTCGTAATATATTTTTTTTTTAAACAATTACTCTCCCAAGAAAGCTTTAAATCACATCATTAATATAAGGATCATGATAACAACATTATCAAATTTTCAAAATGTCAATATTCAAAAGCAAAATTTCACCCGCAGGAGAACCAAAGCGATGGCAAAAATTATTTTAAATTTGGAATTATAAATATAAGTTATTTTAGTGTGTAAGGAATATACAAATAAATAAATGGTGAGCCCCATCAACTAATTAATTTAATTATATTAATTGATAACAAAATTATGATAAACCATCTAGGACTCCTTAAAATACTACAAAGCAGTAAGAGGAGAATGTTAAAAAACTTTATATAAGATTAATACAATAAAAAAAAAAAAAAAAAAATCTGAAAAAATTATGAATTTTATCCAAAAATATTTCTTTTTTGTCTCATGACCATTGAGACATTTTCAAGCCTTTAATATAGATAACAAACAACAAAGAAATATATATACCTGAACTTCATAGTCACAATTAAATATATTGTCTATTTTTTTATTAAAATGCTGAATTATAAAAAAGATTTATATATCACAGTGTTTCACAGCTGCCCGATTCGCTGATGAAAAATAATAGTATTAATATTTTATTTTTATATCAAAGAAGATAATAATAATCGTTACTCGACATTCAACAAAATGCTATTAAAAAAGGATGATATACGCTAAAATGTGTCGAATCTTGAAATGTCAAACATTTATAAAGCGTGAGCAAAAGTGAAATAATAGTTGATGACTTGAGAATGGAAGTGATAAAAGGCGGATATTGTATCAGAAGGGATAGCAACACTCAACCCTCAACCCCCGCACCGCAAGGACAAAGTTTGATAGGTGCTGAAGGGGAAGCCCCTAGTCGATACCATCGGCGCAGAACACTGAAAGGAATGCCATCTTCCTCGTGTGTGCTTCTGCAACTTAGGATCTTTATTATGCTAGGTAACTATTTCAAGAAAGAAAAATAGAGCAGAGGAATAGGAAAATAAAATACAATTAAATTTTTTCGGTCATCCATCAATACTTCATTCAATCTAGTAAAACTTCACATTTTGGTATGCATAGGTCAGGTATCTTATATATATTTATATATAGTAATGTGCTTGTGTAGTTCCTAGCGTTGAACATTGTAGCGCTGCTGCTCCCTGTTTGGGAGGATTAAACCGTAAAAAATGTAGAATATACGCCAAAAAAATGTTTGTTACATTTGAAATTAAACTAGACTACATTCGCTGCTGTGAAAATGATGAAAGTCATGTCTCAATAGGGCGGTATCCTTCATCCTTCATGTATTTAGGGGGTTAATCAGAAGAACAAATACAATTCAGAGAACATGAAGTAAACCAGCGACGAATCCTCTCAACTAACCGCATCAACTTTTCTTTACAGAAACGTTTATGAAGCCATTCACTATCTTAAGTTCTTCGGCGAATATGTGGAGGTATTTACGAACAAGTATATTGCAGATGATGGACGAATGGTGAGTTATGTGCAACGTATAAGGATGTGGATGTGGGAATATTGGTATAGACTTTGTAAGGCTGGTTACAAGAATGGATTCGAATCAAATACCATACAACATTCCTTTAGTGCGAATGTATAGCACCACATTGGTGCCAAATAAAGTAAACAAAATATTTTCTGTACTTCGAGCAGAAAATAACACAATATTGCGCTTGGTTTACAGCAAACTAACTAACGTTTAACATTTATCACTGTGAATCTTTGTCCTAAACACCGGCGTATAGAACGACAAAAGCAAAGAAATCACATTTTACTTTATTTTTTCAATTCAAATAACAAACTCATAAAAGACATAAACTACAAGAAACGGCACCTTCCGATTAATTTCAAGAGACCAATTTACATGATAGTAAAGCTAGGTGGTATTACCTAACCGTCCAATTCGCCTCAAATCCAGTTCTTATAATCCAAAATCCATCGTAAAATCCCCATGATCTTAACGAATGTTGTTGATTTAGCCTAAACTAGATACCTATCCTTTCATAGCAAACTCCTTAACCATTCAAATCCACTAGTGCCACAACTTGCTTTACATTCTATTCTAGATAACTCTCCGTGGCGCCTGAAAAGATGACCTCGTGACTTTCTAATATAGTACTTTATTATAGTACTTTTATAAAAGCTACCAATTGGTAGTTCCTATACAAGCAATAAAATTACAAATTTCGAAAATTTGGAAGCGTGTATCTCAGACCCTATTTAAGTTAACGAGATGGTTTTCCGCTCAAATTTTAGAAAATTTAGTATAATAAAATTTAAAAAAAAAAAGTTTTTCTTTAAAATCCACCGTTACACAGATATTTTGGAGAAACCCAGAAAAGTTAGTAAGTGTTGACTGTTTGACGCTACTGACTAGCAAGCGGATTTTAGTACACAAACACAAATCTTTTCTTTAAAGGTTTACTGGACTAATTGTAAACAGAGTAATAACGATTGATAGCGTACAAAGTTAAAACACAAAAGATTACTCAACTTCCTTTGATAGCCATCCTGCAATACGCTATTGAACACCATCGATTAAAAACAGTTGAGAGGAAGTGAGGATAGGAGGGGCAGTGTTAGTGTGGCCATTAGGGCCAATCATGGGAGGGGCCCTCTGCTTCGATAGTCCATCAACCGCTTTTACTGACACTTAGCCTTCCGCCATCTGTGCATTTTACATGTTGCGGTTCAGAGAAGGCATTCTGCAGCCTATAGAGCGAAGGAATTATTGTAGCTCCCTACTTAAAGAGTAAAGATATAAGCAAGCGATTAGATAAACACATTCACTCAGAGATTGTTTCACGCAGTACATTTATGGTTAAAACTCAAAACCAACTGAATGACATATAATAGCTGATTGTACCAGACATAATTAAAAATATTGATTCAATAAAAAATAAACAAAAAATAAAATAAAATAAATTTTTATCAAGACTAAAACGACAAGAAACTGCCCGTCGTTACAGACTACTTCAACATTTACTAGACAAACGTTCAAAGCTCCCAATTAATTACAAAAGACTCATATACATGACTGTGATTAGACCTATTTGGACGTACGGAGTCGAGCTTTGGGGCTCCACTAAATCATCCAATTCATCTCGTATTCAATCCTTATAATCCAAAATCCTTCGAAAAATCCTCAATGCTCCTTACTTTGTCACCAATAAACTTATCCATAAAGGTCTTAATGTTCCATATGTTGCTAATTTGGCTCACACCAGATACCTATCCTTTCATAGTAAGCTCCATAATCACTAAAATCCGATAGTTTCTCAACTTGCTTCCCACTCCATTCCTGATAACTCTCCGAGGTGTCTAAAACCAAGATGGCCTAGAGACCTTCTAGTGTAGAATTTTTAATAAAGTGCTACAGATGAGTAGTTCTTTTCAAGTTTTAGGATGTTATTATTATCGTTGTCAATACATTTACTAGATTTATATAATT
Source organism: Euschistus heros (assembly GCA_003667255.2). Taxonomy (NCBI): domain Eukaryota; kingdom Metazoa; phylum Arthropoda; class Insecta; order Hemiptera; family Pentatomidae; genus Euschistus; species Euschistus heros. The sequence goes on along the minus strand of RCWM02000370.1, from coordinate 302,756 downwards.
TGTACTGTTGTAAATTTCAATAAATGTATTTAAAAAAAAAAAAATTAAGAAACATTCAAGATGCACCAAAATATCTGAAAACAGATATTGGCCAAATAGAAACAGTAAAAAAATTAAAACATTTACGAGAAATAATCCAAGAAAATAGTTTGGAAAAATCTGCAATAGAGGAAAGATTGCATAAAATGGAGAGAGCATATGGTATTACCAAAGATCTTTACAATAAAAAATGCCGATCCAAAAATTTAAAAATAAGGCATTACAACACAGTGGTGAAATGAAATAAAAATAAATTTTATTCTGGGGCCAATGACCCTTAAGAATAATTACAATGGGCCATATGATGGCGGCCTAGCTGCCGGATGTATAATTTATAAATAAAATAAATGCAAGAAAAATACAATTAAAATTAAATTAAGGAGTATAAAAGAAATATTAAATTACAACAAAAAGTAATAAAAGTAATATTACATGTTTTAAAATATCACACGAAAAACAAATTATATCTTAAGGTTAGAATTTAAAATATGCTACAAAAACAAAAATGGTGAAAATAAAAAAAAATCAATGAAACAAATACAGTAAACAAAGCTAAGAAATATAAACTATGCCGAAATCAATTATAAACTTTTAGTGCAATAGTACTAAAATAATACTGTACAAAATCAATATTATATTCTGAATAATCATATTTCATTTTAAAAAATATTTTCTTCATCGATATGACTATCAGATTGAATACCTAACAAGTAAACGAAGAGTCGGGATTTGAAGCTATTATGAGTGGAGGAATGGCGAATGATGGAAGGGAGGGAGTTCTAGGAGTTAGAAGCTCTGGAAATAAAGGAACGTTTGAAGGATGCTGTGTTGAAGGGAGTTAGGTAGAGGTCCGGGGGATGGGATCTGGTTTTGCGGGAACTCACTGATGATTTTTATGTTAATGCTTTCAGGATATGGGAAAGTGACTGAGAGGAAAGGTGAAGCCAGGATTCTATATGCAAGTGAATGCGTGGCATTAAACTATAATTTAGATAAATTAGAAATACTAGAAAGGCGAATCATCAAGAAAATATTAGGCCCACAAAACACAGTAGAAGGTTGGAAGTTACGAAGTAATGCTGAAATATATCAAAATGCAAAAAATATATCAGATGTAATGAGAAAAAGAAGATTGATGCTTTTTAGACATTTATATCGAATGCTTACTGGGGTAAAAAAATAAACAACAAGCTGGGTCAATGAAGTAAAAAGGTTCTAAAAAAATAGAAGAAATAAATAATAGAGAAAAATTTCGGTAAAAAGTATTGAAAATGAAAGGATTACAAGGCACGTAAGTGAAAAGACTGGTACAAAATGGTCTGAGGATAGAAAGAGGAAACATGGTGAACAGATGAAAGCATACTGGAAAAAAAGAAAAGAACAAGAGAGAAAGAATTGAAATTGGCACGTGGTCCTCTGCTGACCCATTCGAAAAAAAAACAAAAAACAAATAAAATAGATATTTCTTAATAAAAATTTAAAAATAAGGCATTACAACACAGTGGTGAAGCCAGAATGCCTATATGCAAGTGAATGTCTGGCGTTAAACCATAATTTAGATAAATTGGAAATACCAGAAAGGCGAATCATGAGGAAAATGTTAGGCCCACAAAACACAGTAGAAGGTTGGAAGTTACGAAGTGATGCTGAAATATATCAAAATGCAGAAAATATATCACATGTAATGAGAAAAAGAAGATTTATGTTTTTTAAACATTTATATGGAATGCCAGATAGTAGATTGACAAGTAAGATTTTCAGATATCTGTGGGGTAAGAAATCGACAAAAAGATGGGTCAATGAAGTAAAAAGGTTCTAAAAAAAGAGAAGAACTAAATAATAGAGAAAACTTTCGGCAAAACGTATTGACAATGTAAGGATTCCAGTGCAGGAAAGTGAAAAGGACTGGTACAAAATGGTTTAAGGACAGAAAGAGGAAACATGAAGAACAGATGAAAGCATATTGGAAGAAAAGAAAAGAACAAGGGAGAAAGAATTGAAATTGGCACGAGGTCCTCTGCTGGCCCATTCGAAAAAAACAAATAAAATAGATATTTCAATTTAGCTAATTTTTTAAAGATTGTTTAATATTAGTATTATGCCATAAATGAAACGAGGCGTGGAGATACAAAAGGGGGTAAATCTACCTTTTACCTTATTTAATTTTTTTAGTTAGCGTCCTCAAAAGGAGGTAAATCGTCCACCCTTCAAAGTTTGAACCCATGATTACTTCGAAACACACATACACATACAAATACACTCAACCCAAACTTTGAAAGGTGGACGATTTACCACCTTATTGAGGACGCTAACTAAAAAAATTAAAAATGATAAAAAGTTGATATACCCCCTTTTGCATCTCCACACCTCAAACTATCTATACTCGTCTAAGTGGTACAAATATATTTTTTTAAATTTCTCACATTTTGAAGTGGTACAGACTTCTGTTTGTTGGTTCAGATCTAATATAAGCTTTGTTGAAATGGTTTTAAAACCTTTACAGAAAACATATGAAAAATGGTGCGAGCGAGAAATATGTAAACAAAAAAATTATATTTGCTTGCAGAAGTTAGTTCGAATCCGTTCTACTAAATGATGATGCACCGGGATCATTTTAAACTGGGATATATAGTGATTCTAGAATTGTTTTGGACAACTTTTACTCATACCCTACGTGGAAAAACTTAATATCCGCCAGAGGGGTTTATCCCCTCCCCATCTGATGAAGAAAACATTGCTCTTTTAAACCAGATACAAAGTACCTTTCTCTCAAAGATATGCCGTCTGCGGGACGAGAACGGAATATTTTGTTCCTCCCTGGAGGCGAAGTTTGAAGGTGTTATCTAACTCCAATCTCTTTCGTCTTCCCTCCCCCCTATATCGAAAATATCATTGCCTCTGCAAACTTGTGCTCAACAATAATAATGTATTATTTTGTTGTTAGGATAACTTTGATTTCTATTTGCGAAACAATTTAAGTTTTCAAAACATCTATCGTCGGAACGTCAGACCCATGTTAACGGTCGAAAAAATATTTGAACAATTGAATGGATCCGCTGAAAAACGTTCTAAGCGATGAAATCCGAAGTGGCGATTTTAAAGGTTTTAAAATGTATAATTGTAAGTCATAGTATGATATAGTAGTCTATTATGTCATTATAAAAATGCATTAACATATGCATTATAAAAATGCAACATACAACTATAAATATATTAAAAAACTAAAAAAAAAACAACTTATAAAATAAGTTAAATAAAATATATCTTTCTGTAACCGTTAAATAATCGGAACATTATTCAATTAAAAACAGCTGATTAACGTTCAATTATATTCTCTAGTGAGTAAAAAATCCCATAAGCTTAACTTTAATTCTCTAGAGTGTAAAGTAAAATTTCAGTGTCACCTTAATACATACCTTAATACAAAGTTCATTATTATTTATTTTAAATTATACAATTATTATTTTATCTAAATGCACAGTATTTTACATAAAATGAACAATAAAAAAATATTTTTAAAAATAGCAATAATCTTAACTTCAATGCTAATAATTCAAATCAACCATTTATTTCTAACGTCCAATAATTTATAAAAAAAAATTTTCGTATTTGTTTCTTTTTGAGCGGTTCCTTCGAGTTACCGACCTGCAGAAAAAAATGTAATATTTAACTCGAGTATGGGTATATACTTCGACATAGAAAAGCCTACCTTAATACAAAGTTCATTATTATTTATTTTAAATTATACAATTATTATTTTATCTAAATGCACAGTATTTTACATAAAATGAACAATAAAAAAATATTTTTAAAAAATAGCAATAATCTTAACTTCAATGCTAATAATTCAAATCAACCATTTATTTCTAACGCCAATAATTTATAAAAAAATTTTCGTATTTGTTTCTTTTTGAGCGGTATGCAGAAAAAAATGTAATATTTAACTCGAGTATGAAGAATTTTACTCACTCTCGAGTAAGCCTTGCCTCGAGTGAGTGAAAGTACTTCTTTACACTCTTGTCAAATAAATAACTATTTATTATTATTAGGCGTAGACATACAGTTGACAAGAAGTACTGGTTGCAACCGCACGCCTAGCATATGAACCTAATTGCTATTTAATTCATAGTAAACTACTTTTAAACTCTAAACATTTGAAATAGTTTCGTTCATATCTAAGTTGTAAAATAAAATTAACTAAAACGATAAAATAGACCAGAATATCATTGTTAGGTGATAGGTACATTTAAAATGGCATTTCAAATAAATCACTTATATAGGTGTACCGTGTACGATATTTAGAGTTGAAAAAACAAATGAAATAATGGAATAGCAATATTAGGAATATTAAACGAAACCCATCCTGTTAATTGTGGTATAACAGGGTAATTTCGTCATTAGTGAGTGTGTATGTCAGGGTAATTCCTTTATGTTTATTCTATCAATAGTCAATGTTTTTATTTATTTAAAAAAGAAATTTCTTCTACAAATAACATACAAAATAAAACAATTCTTTTTTGTCTAGCAGCGCTAGGACTTTGTATAAATAAGATTAAATTATATAAGTACTACAAACATATTTTAAATATAGAAATAGTTTAGAAATTTCTACACTAAAATAAAATTAATTAGCAACTTAATAGCAAGATCAATGCAATAACGTGGCATACAGATTTACAGCTTCCCACTAAGTCATATTTAACCATTATTACTTTTTACGCTAAGTCTGCGTAAGAAGAACAAAATAATACCTTAATTAGAGCCCTATCCCCAAAACAATAAACACATTTAGTTTTCCAATCAATGGCACAGCATATTAAAAATATATATAGTTTATTCAATGTTTGAGTACTATCTACATTTAATGTTTCCTCTACACTCAATGATTCAGAAATATATGTCCCTAACAGTTTGTTTCTCTGCTCTTCAAATTTGTTGCACTGAGTCAGAAAAAGGCTCAAGGGTTCCGACACCAAACTACCAAAGGCCATGTAGGCTTGGCTGGATTACCTTTAGGTAATCCCCGCTTGAGACTCTTAGACGGCTCACAAATCTGATTTTCTTAAAATTCGTCTGCAACTATATGTAATCTTTCGGGCTTGCTATATTAAAATTGCATATTCCCTTGTACCTAGGATTGTTGGTACAGTTTAGAGTTCTGTTTACATCCTTTGAAAACTGATGGTTCCTCATCTTCTCTAGGTTGTCTTCTTAAACCAGTCCTTGGTAGACTACTTTTGAGAACAAGTTTTGACATCCCAACTCCACCGCTATCCATTTTACCAATTATATACTTCGTCAGACTTTCCTTCATATAAACTGCGCAAAAATGAATAGGGATATGCCTTATTTATCCCTTATACGGTCATTTAAATTAAATTAGCCAATCTATCCAATCTATTAGTAGGGTACAACTAAATAGAAAATACAAACCAAAGTCAAAAAAATTGTTAAACCTTTTATTTATAACAAGTTTTCTTAAAAAAAGTAAACATGAAGATTTATCATTTTGTAAATAAACAGCTTTTCTCGTATTTTAATCCAGTAATACTTTCAATAAACATGGACAGACATCATCTTAAACCCGAAGTTCGCGAAATTATAGTGAGAATGCGTTATCAAGGTCATCGACAAGTTGATATTGCAGAGCCGGTTGGCGTTTTCCAGAGTGTCGTCTACCGGGCTTTAGCTCGATTCTGAGAGACTGGGAGTGCCAATAGAAGGCCGGGCAGGGGATCACAACGTATTGCAACTGAAAGAGAGGATAAAAATATTGTTATCACTGCCAGGAGAAACCCTTTTCATAGTGCACGCCAGATCCTCAATGAAGTTGAAGGTGTTTTACCTAGACTTTTATCAAAACAAATGATTCGTAATCGTTTGTGGGAAGTTGGCCTTACATCATATGCCCCTTAAAGACGACCTGCAGCAACAGCTCGCCACCAGCAGCTTAGAAGAATGTGGTGCAGCGAGCGACTAGAAGAGGACACAAATTGGAATGCTGTGATGTTTACCGATGAGTCGCGTTTTTGTCTGTATAGTTACAGCAGACGCCGAAGAGTCTATAGAGATCAAGGAATGCGAACAATGCCCCAGTTTATTGTGCCTTAAGTGCAGTTTGGAGGATGTGGTGTAATGGTCTGGGCTGGCATTTACACGGGAGGACGAACCAACCTCACAGCTGCTCGATATGCACATGAAATTATTGAGGAATACCTCCCACCAACTAGGGATCTCATTGCGAGAGATTTTCGATTTCTGGATGAAAACGCTCGACCTCACAGAGGAATAGTTGTTCATCAAGTTTTAGAAAACCTGGGAATTTCTCGCCTGCCCCTTCCCCCATTGTCTCCAGACCTCAATCCTATTGAGCACATGTGGGGCGCGTTACAGAGAAGGCTTTTTAATCATCATCCGCCGCTAATTGACCTTCAACAACTGAGTGCAGCATTGCAACATCTCTGGGGGTGAAATTCGTCAAGTAACCAGTGACAACATTATTAATAGTATGCCTAATAGGTGCACACATTATACAGAGGACATTATACAAGGCTAACAGAGGACATTATACAAGGTATTAATTGTTTCCAAAAACTAATCTGTTCAATAAAAAAAATTATGCAACTTAAAAGTCTTACTTTTGTTATTTTTTAAAACCCATTAATTGTATTTTATTTCAGCAAAAAACATTATAATTTCTAATGAATATTAATGCAGTTTATAATAAAAATAATACAAAAATGGTAGGCAAAGTAAATAACACAAAATTAGCAATATCCCTATTCATTTTTGCGCAGTTTACATCCAAGGTAAGAAGTCTATAAAAGCATTGCCTGGGTAAGCGTTCTTCCTCCATTAAGCTCAACTCTGTCCAGTAGTTAACAACTTTTTTTAATACTTATTTTATTTATACAAAATCCTAGCTCTAGACAAAAAAGAATTGTTTTATCTGTACAAGAGATGTCTTTTGCAAATAACTAAAAATATTGACTATCAGCGGTGGTGGATTACAGACACGTTGTGAACAGTACCCGAGTGATTTGGAATTGGTATTCAGTTACGCTGGGGGAAAGCCATGGAATACCCTCGAATAGCAGCCCCCCGAGAAGGATGTCGAGGGAACGCAAGCGGAGGCGTGAAGATGCAAGCCCCCAGGGACCGAACTGCCTGCGATGAGGCCGATGATACATCTCAATACTTCAACCGGCTCATTCGTTATCTCTTCCCGTGAGTGGGGTGTGTTGTGGCAACTGCGATCAGTTACCCACTTCACAACATGTACCCTTCTCTACCCCCACTGCCTATAGATTACTCCTTCACGTACCTATCAATATAGAAGACAAAATACTTCTGGGAGGTAGATGGGAACATGTTTTAATATGTATATTTGCATATTACCGATCTCATAAATTAAAACTAGAGAAAAGTTAATCTAAATTTCATTATCGACTCTTTTTATAATCATTTACTGAAAATTGTTTTGAGTGCATAAAATAATTCACAACTCTTGATGTTAAACAACGTTTGTATATTCTTAGGATTAAAAAACGTTGTTTATTGTTTAAATCATAATTTTTTTGAAGAAATACATTTTGAACCCGAACGTCCACGGCCTAATATTCACTTAATTCTGAAAGACATTTATACATTAATTAGTCAGATTCAGCCTTAAAAGCTAACCTCTAATAAAGGTGTCAAATAATTCATTAATTCTAATTGTATTGATCCTTATACATCAGCATGCGAACCTCATCATGCGATTTATTTATTATGATTCATCTATTATTATTTATTTATTTATCCTCTTAGAAGAGGGACCAAAATCTTTAAAGAGATTTTATTAATTATAAATTGTGGGCTGTTAGTAATTGTTCTATAATTACAATCCACCCACAGGCCGTTCGAATAAGGTAACGTCGGTAATACAATGTTGATTCTCAATTAACACATCTACCTACCGACAATCCCAAATTAACTTTCAAATTCCATTGCCACTTTTATCATCATTTTTTTAATAGCTTAGGGTGAACCTGAAAAAAAAAGAAAGAAAAATTGTAATTCTCGTGACCACAAACCCAACATAGTGTTTGCGAACAACATAAATTTTATTTTTTTCTAATCAATATTTTTTCTCTAAGAGACTGAATGTGCCCCAAACGTCCACAAGGCTGATGAGGAAGTCGTCATTTAGAAGTAAAAAAATAAAAACTCAATATCTCCCTGATTGGGAAAATCAATAGATCATGCGTATGTCTGTCGATAATCTACTGCTTTCCCCAAGTTATATTTTAGAATTAAAACGTCAAGTTACTTATATTAATAATTTAATTAAATTAAAAGTTAATGCTTATTCAAAACAAGTTGAGAGAAAATAAAAGTTTCAAACACGATTTTTTTCATTTAAACCAATATAGCCTCTAAACGATTGGTCCTAGCGACAAATGTCATAAAACAAAAAATATTCTCTATTAAGTTTCTGATAAGGAAATATCCAGCAAATTTTCGATCTGAGCAACACCGACATGGTTACATCGCTTCAAATAATTAACAACACTTAAAAATATTGGCAAAAAGTGACTTTTTTCATTCAAACCTATATAGCTCCTAAACATCGACTAAACTAGGTGAACTAGGTCCTAGCGAAAAATGTTAAATAACAAAAAATATTTTCTATTAATTTTCTTACAAGAAAACTATCGGCAAGTTTTCATTTTGTGCAACAGCAAATTTTAACTAAATCATTTTCATAGTTTTTGGAAGGCTTATAACAGTAAAGTTTAGAATGATGAAAATTTCATTCTACAATGTTCACTAGCAGAAAAGAGGTTTGCCGCACTATCATAAACTTTTATGGTTAGAAATAAAATTACGAAATAAAAATGTCGATCCTTTGCTTTTTGATATTTTATAAAAAAAAAAAAAAAAATCGTGGGCCTTTTATTTTAATCACAGATAATGCTGTTCATTATGTACAAGTTTCTTAATAGTATCTTTCCATCTGGATTAGCAGTTTATACATTAAAATTTTAAAAAATGATGTCTAGTTATGCATTTACGTAATATTCAACCAACTAATCTGGGCAATTTTTATTTTTTAATTACTGCTATGCGTGATAACATCATTGAGGAAATAACGCTTATTAACTGCATAAAACTTTTTTATTATTAGTTTAAATTATCCAAGTTCTTTAATCATGAGAGCGGGTGAGGGTGCGATGCTAGATTAAATAGATTCTTTACTTGTTTTTATGCTTTTCGTAAATACATTCATTTTAAAAAATCACTCACTAAGATCTCTGTTTAATGTTTCCAATAGTACCAATGTTAACGATAATACATACCGAAAAGAATGAAGTACCAGCTACGACTCTCGAAGTAACACTGGCTCAAAACTTGACCGACTAAAATGAAAAATAAATGGAAACACACACACACAAAAAAAAAAAAGTAGAAGGGATTCTCCAGGTGTCGAACTGAAGGATTACGAGCTCGTTTATCTCATAAAAAAAAAAAAAAAAAAAAAAAAAAAAAAAGCCTTGAAAAGAAAAGACAAAAACCTTTTATTTTTGTAATAAATCGGTCTTCAATAAATTCAAAGAAGCAGGTGTTGTGCAATGGCCATCACCTGCCGCCGGCGAAACCTGCTCAACAGGAATGCTTTTACAAAGCTCTTTAGTCGGGCCCATTATTAAAACATTTAATTATTTGATCAAATCAGTTAATGGTTGTATAAATCATTGATCGGCTTTTGCTGACTGTTTGCCTAAAATGTGTACTTGGTCGATTTGTAGTTGTGTACCATCGAATGGTCCCATACCATATTATATGCATGAAAAATATAATAATTTCTTTAAATCGCCACCTATATTCGTAAGATGAATCGGATTTTATTTATATATTATTTTTTTATTTTTTTAGTTACCGTTTATTGCTACTCTTACACAAGTATATAAGGCTAGGTCCTATATCCATTGTCAGAAAACTCAATAATTATATTTAAACAGGTGTGAGTGAAGAAACAAAAGAGAAAAATAAATAAATAAAAATTTACATACATAAGTCTCTTGTGTAATTTCAAGATCGTTGATAGTCAATGAGCCTATTGCCTAATTATTTGAATTGTAAAATATATAAATGTAAAATGAAGAGAATGTCCAGGCAATCTCAATCAGAAATACTCATACACAATAAAAATATATGCATATAAAATTTTAATTTTGTATAGAAAAATACATAGAATCCAACGGAACTAAGGCCTTCTTTGGTAGGAAAAGAAAAAAAAAATTTAAAGTCCAATTAAGTTCTACGTTACGGTACATGCATACTTTATAATAAAAATAAAAAAATAAAAAATACCAATAATTAGATGTATAATGTATACAATTCTAACAATAATTTAAAAAAAATAATCATGACTATTTAAACAATGATAGATTATTTTCTTGACATTGATATGTTTTTTGGCTGGGTTTAATAATTTTTGTGTAACTTTTCTTCAAACTCAAAAATGTTATATTTTGACACGCTCTAGCTCTGTTTACGGTGCTCGGATCGAACGTTTCTGTTATTAGGGTCATTCTCAAAAAAAGTGCCGCTTTCGTCAAAAAAATTGTCACTCGTACTTAACTTACAATTAGTGACAGATAGTCACTTTATCTTGCCCTTGGTTTTTTTTTTTTTTTTTTTTTTACTGTTTTACATCTTTTGTAATTTGTATAGGAAATTTCTTCTCCAGAGTATATTTCTGAAGTAGAAAAATGGAAAAATGTTAAAGTGTTACTGAAACCAGCTCAATATGACAACCAAAATAACCATTTTCTTTTTTAAAAAAACAAAACAATATACATATTTTTTTTATTGATGTAAATTAAAATTGCATATCTTAAAGGACAATATCCACGTATTGTACAGACAGCCAAATAAATTATAATGCTGTCCCCACTGTCTTACTAAAATGTTGGTCTGAAGTGTTACTGTTCTTTCTGACCTTGAGATCTAAGAAACTGACTCCAAACGGGTAGGGGAACTTCCTCCAAAAGTATTGCATTGTCTTCTGATTGTTAAACCAATTACTTCCGGTTCCTTGAGGAGAGAGGTTAATTAGCTTCTAAAATAATGGTAAGTATTTTTATTCCATCTACAAATAACAATTATATTATCAAAGAGCCTACATTGGTTTGTTTAGTTTTTATTGGTAAAAAAAGTATGTAAAAGTTCATCAGCATGGAAAAATGAGGTTAATGTCAGGAGTGTTACCTCACGGACGTCATTCTACAGCGAGGTGACGATTTTTATGTTAAATACAGAAACTTATTCCTTACGAGCAAAATTTCCTGAAAACATTCCTGACTAAAAGTTATATTTTACCGACCTTAGAAATAATTTCATTATTAACACAATAACCAATTCTAAGCAAAATTAGTTGTCCCATGATATAATTTTATTGTAGTCCAGAGAAAAATTAAAGAAAATTATAGTATTTAAGAAATTGTATAATTTAGGTAACACCCATGACATAAAGATCACATCTGTTGCCATAAAAAAAATTAAAAAAACTCATAATTGCAAAGTATTTTTCAAAAATTTAACATACCTAAGAAATGATACCAATACAACTCGTTCAAGAAAAATGAAGTTCATTTTGCGACTTTTTTACTCTATCTCTAAACCCAAAACGGCAATTTTTTTGAGAATGACCCATTAAACATTTGTCACTAGGACTTACCGTTTACGAGTTATATTAGTTTGAATGAAAAAAGTCAAGTTTGAAACCCTTATTTTCTCTCAACTTTGTTTATTTCTATTAATCATTAATTGATAATTTAATTTAATTATTAATTTAAGTAGTTTGATCCTTTTAATTTTAAAATGTAAATTGGAAAAAGCATTTGATTATAGATAGACATATCCATGATCTATTGTTTTTCCAAGTCAGGGAGAAATTGAGTTTTTAATTTATTTTTAAAAACCGTTCCCACAAAAATATGTTAAATTTATCTATTTTATTATGCTCTATTTATGTACGTAATAACATCATTTTGCCTATTATAAATTTCAATTCTATATATAAAATTAATTCTTTTTTTTCATGAGCCTTTATTTTTTTTTTTTTTTTTTTTTTTAATGATCTATTACAATTTTAAAGTTGTTGATATACATATGAACATAGAAATGATATGAAGTAATCTTGAAGGTTTTTTTCTGTTTATTAGAACTCTTTTTCTATAAATAAATAAACATCAGTCACTAGCAATGCCCTGGTATTTGTTTATATTAATGATTGAAATGGAATAGAGAAGTTGGAAGTAGTCAATAGAACTTTCTGTTGACCCGGCGAAAGTTCTCGACTCAATGACCTCTCTAACACAGCATCAAGCTGCCCAAGTTTGATAGAGAATTGATTACATATCCGACGATAGCAAGACAAACAGACAGAAGGCTTGTAACATCAGGATTGAATATACGGTCCGCGAAACGGGTATGGAAATTTCCTTCAAGTTTCCCATCGGTTACTATTAATGTTCTGAATATATTAAACGTTGCAGCTTTTAATGGACATAAATTAATATGAAATAAAATAAAAAAAATTACATTCTTGACAATTTACAATAATAATTTACGTTTTTCAAATATATATACTTTGAATCTTAAATTAAGGAGCAAGACTAAAACGACAAGAAACTGTCCGTCGTTACAGACTACTTCAACATTTACTAGGCAAACGTTCAAAGCTCCCAATTAATTACAAAAGACTCATATACATGACTGTGATAAGACCTATTTGGACGTACGGAGTTGAACTTTTGGGGCTCCACTAAACCATCCAATTCATCTCGTATTTAATCCTTACAATCCAAAATCCTTCGAAAAATCCTCAATGCTCCTTACTTTGTCACCAATAAACCTATTCATAAAGATCTTAATGTTCCATTTCATAGAAAGTTCCATAATCACTCAAATCAGTTAGTTTCTCAACTTGCTTCCCACTCCATTCCTGATAATCCTTCAAGGCGTCTGAAAAGAAGATGGCCTAGAGACCTTCTAGTGTAGAATTTTTAATAAAAAGCTACTGATGAGTAGTTCTTTTCAAGTTTTAACATGTTATTATAATCGTTGTCAATACATTTACTTGATGTATATATTTTGTACAGTTGTAAATTTCAATAAATGTATATAAAAAAAAATTAAGGAGAATGCACACAATAATTAGTTTGTATTATCATATGTCCAATGATTGACACATCAAACAAATACTAGATCAATTCATTGAGTGAATTAATTTATCCTTTTTTTTTTTGTCAACAGTATTGCTTAGATTGCAACAGATAGAATAATTAAACTATATGTTATTTATTTAAGTTTAAGAATAATGATACTAATTAATTAAGGATCATTATTTAAATAAATAAAAAATAACTCTAAGGTATATAATTTCTTTCAATACATTTATTCATTTACACTAGTTAAAAGACTCAGAAAATTATTGCCTAACAAATGATTGTAATAATCACTATGTCACATGACGAACTCGAAGGAATGCTCGTCAGAACCTATAGATATATAAAAAAAGTAAATATTTGTATTGCTTTATTATTCACTTGAAGATTCAATCCGGAAAAACAAGAAACAAATCCTCATAAATCAATGTTTACCATTTAACTATTACAAATGAATCTAACTCAAATACCTTTAATCATACATATCATCATAAGTATCACTCGCAATAAAAGCCAATGGAGGATGAGTAAGCCATTCTATTTTCGCCCAAGGCCTATAAAAATAATCTTATTAATATTTAAATCCACAACAATACATCTTAGTACGATACTTTAATCCAGGTCGTTTGTTTTGAACCAACAACTTCATTTCTAGTCGTAGCAGCTACTTTAATTGTATTCATGGAATAGGACAATTCTATCGCGCCCTCACTCAGCCTCCACTAGGTTTTGATATGAGAGAGCCACGCTGGGATTTCAGAGGCTGCCTTGTCCTTCTATAACTGGAGGGACAGCATTGGTTCGAGGATCACTAGACTGAGTATATATTGCCTATTTAGTATGTTTGTATTTTTTATTTCTCTTTTTCGCTGTTTTTAATATTTTTTTATCTAATATTATGCTTAAATTAGCAATTCACGTTCATGTAAAGTAGCATCAAGATTCATGTTGAGTGATGTATCATCATCAAATACACGTCTCTGCCATAGCGGTACTATGGAAGGAAAACAGTAAAAAATTGAACATATTGCAATGGATTCACAACCAGTTATATTGCTTATTGCCATTAAGTGGGGCAGATTATTTACTATTTAAAATCTTAAAAAATAAAAAAATTCAATTGGCTATTCCTTCAAGCCGTCTCCTTGTATATAAATAAGGAGGTAACTTTCAAAAAGTGTTTTGCCACAAAAAAATGTTTGAGTTTTTGGTACCACTAGATTTGTTTTTCAGAACCCTACAATAAGTAATGAGTATTAGCCATTAAAAAAAGCTTTGTCCCATCCAAAATTAGTAAACAAAATCAGGGTTTAAAGCAAAGAGTGTATTGTCCATAGCCTGTTTTTATTTCAAACCATGCTTTGTCCACTAAGCCAATGGGAACGCTGCATTATTGACAATAATGGCACCATTGACTATAATAGCTTACGCTGGTACAAGTCTGTACTTTTTGACTTTTCAAGTGTTGAAAATGTTGTGGAAGAGGATGAAACGTGTGAACTGCCTATTTAGAAACTAATGACTGTAGAGAAAATGAAAATATTCCCCGAAAATTATGAATGTCATTAACATCATTTATCATGTAATTATAATTTTTATTTTGTGTACTATTTAGCAAACAGTGACTTCTGTAAAATAAAATATAGCAACTTCAAACAGAGTTTTGTCCCTTTGTTGTTTCATCAAACCGTCTTTTGTCCACTGTGTTTCTTCAAAACGTGTTTTTTCCATATTTTAAATAAAAAATGCTAATTTTAGGGGTAAAGAATAT
Source organism: Euschistus heros (assembly GCA_003667255.2). NCBI lineage: Eukaryota > Metazoa > Arthropoda > Insecta > Hemiptera > Pentatomidae > Euschistus > Euschistus heros. The sequence continues at coordinate 287,729 of RCWM02000370.1, read as the reverse complement.
TTCTGATCCTTGGTATAATGTTTTTTTGTTTTTTTTAGATGCTTTAAGATTAATTAGGAATTTTTTGTTTCTGAAGGGTAATTACATCTCATAATATACGTCTTTTGTTATTGCTGAAAAGTGGGATTACTGTACCAAAAAACGTTTTGAAAGTTACCTCCTCAAACATAATTTGACGGTTGTTATTACGACTTTTTCATTACTATATCTTATTCATGGTTCTTCAATCAAGAAAGTTAAAAGTAAGGAATCATTATTATTTGGCTTTGGATAAATAATAAGGAATACTGAGAAAAGCTGAATTCAGAGAAAAGCAAGGCTATCCTTATCGGTTCAAAACCTACCCTTAATTCCCTCCCTTACTATCTATTACTTTACCTCAATAACCGTACAATTCAATTTCAAATTTCCATCAAAAACCTCGGAATCTCCTTTTACCTTCCTAAATTACCAGAAAATCCATCATGATCCTCATACAGCTCCAAAGACATCGTGACTCCTTTCCCCGAAGTACCCGCCAGACAATTGCACCTTTTATTGTGCACTTAAATTATTCTTAGGGGACAGTCTGTTATAAAGTTTATTTTTCATTTCATACTTCAAGTTCAATAATGAGGAAAGAACTATAAAGATCGTTTTTTAATTTAGGTTGGTAAGAAAATAAAACAAGAGGCATCCCTTTACTGGGATAATAGTCCGAACAGCGGTTATATTCCAAGAGTCCAGCGACTGGAGCTATAGAAGATTCCAGACAATTGAACAAAGCGTCCCTGGAGGCGATCGTTGCACACAACTTAGCCACTTTTTCTTGCCCGGATCACAGAAGACTGTCCTCGAGGCCTTTTCACCGACTTGAAAAATGGACCTCTCAAAGCTCTCTACCCCAATCACTCCGCGGCCACCCTCTCCGCCTTGATTCAGTATCAGAAGGAAAAAAAGCCTAAGAAAAAATTTCACTAGTCCCTCTTGACAAATCGCCATGATCAATCAGATTTAGTGGAGGAAGAATAAGATCGTTAGCCGCGTTTCACTTAGCAAGAAGGCTCTGAATAATGAAGGAACACTTCGTTTCACTAACATCGCTTTTCATAAATTAATCATTTAAATATTGAAAAAATGAACAAAGACTATCATCAATAACGCTAGCAGACATTCCACCTCGGCGGCAGAAAAGACATTGGCAAAGGGAGGGATAGACTGTCGTTTCGTTAGTAGAAAACGTTTAAACGCTAAAAAAAACTATGTGTTTATACATTTAATAAAAAAAGAAGATTAGGATTGTGTGGAACAGCCGGTTAGATGAGACAAGGCCTAAATGTTCTGAAAATAATTGGGTAACAGAAACCTCCCCTGATCCTCAGAACATACTTATAAGAATACGCAGGTATCAGAAGGCATTTTCATCTCCTGCCAATTTGATGTTTCCTGAAATCGCAAAGTTAAGAGTATTAATTTTTTTCTATTTTCAGCTATGTAGATTTTTCAGTGGTCATTTACTTAGACAGAGCACTGGAATATTATTAAGTATTTTAAATATTATTACTCTATGCTGAAATATATCTTCTTGGAGTTGACACACTAAGACAGAAGAAGACTAGATTAGAAGACTGAACAAGGCTAGAACATGAGATTAGGCAATACAACCCATTCTTCTATCGATATATTTTATGAAGAACATAATTTTGAATTTTAGTTTCCTAAAAAAATATGTTGATTTAATCTTTCAATGACCAGAAACGTTAATTTTAAGAAGATATTCATTCATCTTTTCTGTATCATCTCGAGTTTACTTGACATTTCTCTAAAAAGTAATGAGTGGAGAATAATGAGGAGATATACAAAACGCTGTCTTATCACGGAATCCTAGAGCTCCTTTATGTTTATTATATAATTTTAAATAAATCCGGAAAAAACAAAATCAACATTTATGGATTTAGAAAAAAATAATAGGTTAAGTATGAAAATATCAATCACGATTATCTCATAGATGTCATACTGCATCCAAAGCATTGTGTAAATCAATAAAGATAAAAAGATGTTCTCTGTAGTTTTTATAAATCGCTCATGGGCAAGAAAAGTCACAGAACTAAAAAAAAAATCATTTTACGTTTTATATCAGAATAATGATCGTTTTTGGTCTGCCTTGCAACAGGAAAAGTTTCATAAAGATATCTCAGCGGGCGGCCGCAAAATTGGGTTATGTGTGATTTATCCAAAGCTACGATAGCGAATGGTGGAAGCAGGACCAGTGACATATTTCAGTTGTGTCTTGACCTTCACAAAGGTAGCTTGTACGGGGAGTTAAGGACAGTGTCATCTTTTGAGTTGGGACGGTTTTCTTGCCCATGAGCGATATTATTATAATAAGTTCTAGAACTTCTTTTGACTCTCCTGAAAAATTTGATGTTTTTGAGTTGTGTCACTTTTCTTGCCCATGAGCGATATAATGGAAATCATATTCTGCAATATACCAATACATCTGCTAAATAATATTTTATTTCTATATTGTTTCATTAAAATTCATTGTGATCTAAGTATACCAATAGAATATGTTATTTATCAAGACGTTCTCGTATTTCCCATCTTAACACCAAGTTAAGTTGGCTCTTCCCCTCCTTCCGTTAAAAATACTTTCTGGGTACATACCACTTCCAAGTTATCAACACGCATAACCTCCATTTTCAGTATCCTACGATTCAAGTTCTCATACAATCACAACATACAAGATCTCGTTTTTCGATCTCTACGTTCCGTCAAATAGAACTAAAGCATTTCAACTATCCTTTCTTGATCGTTCTTCTTATCTCTGGAATTCTCTCTCTCATATTCGCAATGCTTCTTCCACATAACATTTCATTTTCTGCTACCTTCTTCCTCTCCAAAATTACACTCTCTAATTACATGAATGCTTCGTAATGAACATTACGATAATATATCGGACATAAAACATCAGGAATTTACAATTTCATTACGATAATATATTCTTAGTCTAGTTAATTTTTTATTTTCTATTTCTTTTCGTTATAATTTTTTCTATATCCACTCTGCAAATAGTTCTTATTTTTATATTTTATTTGTTTGTTTTAGCGCTATAGTCCAGGTTGGATCTTAGCCTCTCGCGCAATTCTGGTACATTCATTCTCATCCAAAGTCTTACTCTTCCAATTCATAACTCGAAGTATCCTCATATTTTCCTCAATATCCTTGTACTATATTTTATATAAGAAATTATTCGCTCTTTAACATTGTATATAACATATATTCCTATAATGACTACTTTTCTTTTTCTATTTCTGTTATGTTATGTTATTCTTAAGAGACGTTGTACCGTAATAAAGTTTTTTTATCTATTCTGTTCTATTCTAAACGTTCTTTATTGTAAGAACTATAATGTGGATGTGCTATGTTGAAGAACGGTGCAAGGGAAGATTCCATGAATAAGGTTTATGTAAATCTTGAATATAGAAATGCAAATTTACCTCTCTCAAAAGTAAAATGGCAATATATCCCGGACTTGTACCCAGCCATCAACAGAAGCCCCAGCCAAAGGTAAATGTCTGATGGAAATGCTGAGTCTAATTTCGTTAGCTAAAGCCATTGTCTGGACCGGAGTCGTTAATAATAAGCAAGACCTTCTGGAAGCCCTGCCTCCTAAATAAGTAATTTGGAGCCCATCCCTTCACCCCCTCCTGAAGGGTTAAAGATTACCTTGTCATAATTAAGGCTGATAACAAGGGATCCTGCCCTTTGATATTAGAACACGCTCTCCGGTAACTGGCAATTAAGAGATAGGAGCTTCTTTAAATAGGCCTCATAATGAACTCCTTTAATTTTTAGTGTACATAATTATTGAAGAAGATCGATTCTTGTAGGGGATTGATGAATCGATTCTGAATTTTTAAATCAGAAAATAAAATCAAGGCGTGAGACGAAATAGAAACTTTGCAAAAAAGCGGTGTATACGAACTAAAAAGAAATGACTGTGAAGCTAAATACACAGGAAAAACTGCACAATTGAGGAATCAAGATTAAAAGTACATACAATTAAAAGACAAAACTTCCAACTTAGCTATCCATCTAAATGAAAATAACCATAAATTCAATAAAGACTCTGGGGTGAAACTAATACATCAAGTATTATAAGATTCATTTTTGGGATCCCCAGGCGTTCTCATATCACTTGATGGTATTCTCAGTTAAGCTTATTCTGAGTTTACTTTATCCAAGATTTCGGCAACAATACTTCCTTGGTTCATTTATATTCCAATCCTTAAAGTCCAAAAAACCTTCGTACATTTACGACATCCTTGCCCTTCGTTTTTCCATTCATCTTTTGAACACCAGATCTTAGCCTTTAGATTTGTATATCCCTTCTCATCGAACCGCTTCCTTTGAAAAATCCTTTAATGATCGTGCAGCTTTATTTTGGAATTCGATCCGCAATGCTCCTTCTCTCACTTCCTTTAAACATAATTTATTCATCTACCTCCTCAATTATCAATCTTCCGAAATTATGTATAATATATTAGTGTTAGAATATTTCTTTTTATTTTGTTTTCTCATATAATCCCGAAGACTTGTTTTTAAATATAAAATTTCACCTTATATATTTATATGTATATAATTTATATTCTATATAAGTTGCTGCCTGATATGTAGACCAAGCCAGACAATAAAACCTTTTTATTGTACTTTTATATTATTCTTAGGGGACAAGGTGACCCAGAATAAAGACTATTTTTCATTAAAAAAAAAAAAAAAATTCCTTTCAAGTAGAATATACACAAAATTAAATATTTATGAATGATTAGAAATCATAAAATCGTTCAAAACCAATCCAGATTTTTGTAAAAATTATTAAATAAAAGTTTACAATAGGAACGGAAATCCATAGAAAAAATGTAAACATTTATCCTGCTTCTACTTTCCTTTCCACTCTTCAAATCATTCATAAGTCTGTTTTGCCTTCTCAGGAGAGTACCAATTTGATTACCTGCTTTATATTTTACAAAACGTCAGTATAAATAATCTAAACTCACCGTCAAAAGTATCGCAACACTTTGAAATATTTGAATTTTATAAAAACGTATATTTTTCATAATAAAGAAAGGCTCTGAAGTCTATAATAAACATTCCTTAACTAGACATAAACAATTTTTATTAAAAACAATACAATACTTATTCTAATAAACAAAAAAAGTTGGAAAACTTTCTTTTTAAAATTTTAATTTTTTACAATTTGAACTTTTAACTTAACATTTAATAAGAAATATTGCCCTCTCTGGCTTGAATAACTGATTCCACTAGTCTTGGCATAGTTGTAAATAACGAAACGAATGATAAACATGGACTGAAGGAAATTTGAAAAAAAATAATCTAAGATTCAATTGTTTGTTATTAACAATGAAAAAACATTGATGTGTCTAATCCTTAATGTCTCACTTTTAATAAATAATAATAATATGAATATAAACCAACTATGGATTAAGGTAAAAACCAGGAAAATCTCGAGAATGATGGGTTTTGCAATACTTTTGACGCGGAGTTTATGTAGCGAATTGCTGATGTTTTGAAAGTTTTATATTATTATAGTTTTATTACTGATGATGAATGTTTAACATTAGGAACTAGTTTTCAAATAAAATAATTCGATAGAAGTGGAAATTAATTCATCGGTCTTAATTGCAAGAAAAGAGAAGTTAATATACAGAAACTATTAAATATGCAGTTGATGTTGGAGGGAGGATTTTTAGGGATTTTAGGTTGAAATCCTCTTCGGTTCTATTGTATTCTTACTTTGAAAATGTGCTCATACAATTAATATTTTCGCAAAACATTCCTTCATCTCTTTTCGGTATATGAAATAACTTTTTACAGGGCACTATATTTTGTTCTTGGATCGAGCAGATTTCCCCTTAGCAGATATGAAATCTGGGAGATAAATTGAAGATGAGGGAATGGCCGAAATTAATCATATCCAGGGGGGAGGGAGGAAGGGTGATAAAAATCCGGCCCGATATTTCAATAATCCGGGGCAGATAGCGATGAGGGGTCCCTCCAGGAGTCGGGAAAATTAGAAAGATAAATAAAGGCTTATTTCATGTTTATCCGACGTAACCCAGAATATCATATTTATCAAAAAAAAATTAAGTATGTATTATGTTTCCAAAATAGAGACCAAATTAAAATAATTTGAAATAATATCAAAACATGCATCGAATATTTCATGTTTAAGTTTTATATTTATTTATTTATTTAAATTAAGTTGTATATTGTAATCCATGAGTGTTTATATAAAATAAATAAATATGAATAAACTAATATTAAAAGATGATAAATAGAAAAAAATGGTCTACATTAGGGATGGATATCGTAAGAAACATAACGATATTCCATATCGAAGATATTTTGAGCGCAGAATACCGATCGGTACACGATATATCGATGCCTAAAACATCGATATATCGATGCATTGTGATTTTTATGAAATGTTATTTTAAATATTCCAATCACGTTACAATGATATTCCTGTAAATTCGTTTTCGTTAATTTAGGTAACGACATCGAACCACAGCCCTATCAAATTCCCATGAAATGAATTTAGAGTGTTATATGTTTGGATAGTTTGTTACTTCCACTTCCCAAATCTGAGAAATGTTCATAGTACCATAATGTATGAATGGATTTGTTGTCATCTATATTACCTAGTGACTTAAGGTAAGGCAGATTGTAATATCAAATCAATTAAAGCACTTCTTTATATAAAAAATGAGAGAAAGTTTATCAGAAGTTAACAACATAACATTCAACATATCTGTACCTCGGAGGTACAGAACACTAATTCACTAATTCAAATTTTTTGTGTAACTTACTTTACAATTATTTGTCTAGGACATAGAATTCTACACCTCTGTATAAAGGGAAAAAAAGTGAATAAAAATGGTATGTATTTTTAGTAAAAAAAAGGACATAGTGTTCTGAACCTCCGAGGTACAGCTATATTTAGTGTTTTAAATATTAATATTTCGTTATCTCCATTACCTAACGTGAGAATGTTTATGAGAAGCTAACAATATTACTACTATTAACAATCCTATTTCTACTCTTAGTTACAAAGATTATAAATATGAAATGTATTCCATACATATAATCTATACGAAAACTCGATAAATAGCAAACAATTATTAATTTTTGGGCTGGTTTTCAAAACAAAACCCGTTATGTCCCACACAAAATAGAAATTTTCTGCTAATTCTAGCATGCATGGAAATAGAAAATCCACAGGTTTAAGACCACTCCTAGAGCAAAATATTGAAGATGGATTTAAAGTGTGATGAAATTTTTTGACTGTTTAAAAATTAGTATTTTGTATTTTTTTGTCCACCTCTAAAATATTGAAATCTTGGAGATACCGGGTTTTGATTCCTTTTTTTTTTTTAATATACATCAAGTAAATGTGTTGATAACGATTACAAAAAACATAAAAACAACAACAACTTGAAAAGAACTACCCATCAGTAGCACAATAAAAGTTCTACACTAGGTCTCTAGGCCATCTTTTCAGACGCCTCTGAGGATTTTCGGGAATGGTGTGGGAAGCAAGTTTTGAAACTAGCGGATTTGAGTGCTTATGGAGCTTACTATGAAAGGATAGGTATCTGGTTTGTGCTAAATCAGCAAAACATGGAACATTAAGATCATTATGGATATGTTTTTTGGAGACAAAGTATTGAGGATTTTTCCAAGGATTTTGGATTGTAAGAATTGGATGGTTTAGTGGTAAGCTCTACTGCATATGTCCAAACAGGTCTAATCACAGACATGTACATGAATCTTTCGTAATTAATTGGGAGCTTTGAACGTTTGTCTAGTAACTGTTTATGTAGTGTGTAACGACGGGCAGTTTCTTGTCGTTTTAGTCTGGTTTTGATTCTAAACGACTCTTATATGAATTGTGTAAGTTGAATATTGAAATAGGAAAACTAATAGAAGTCACAGCATGTTATATTTATATTACCACACGATACTTTTTTTACATTTTATATTTACAATATGCTTCAATTCAGATCTGCAGTCTATTCAATTCATACAAGATCTCGACTTTCTCATCTGTATGCCCCTCCCATAGAACTTCAACATTCCAACGCTCCTTCCTCTTCCGCTTACAAATCCTCTGGAACTCTATTCCTCCTCACATCAGACAAGCTTTATCCCTGAAAACATTCAAATACTTCTATTTTCAATACCTCCTTCTCATCCAAGCTGACGCTTGCTAACTATCTACCTCAAAAATTGTTATTGCATTATTGGATTCAGAATCATATTCAGTTCTTACATAATTAAGATTCCATTTAATACATATTTCACTTTCTTTGAATATAACATTGGGTTCTTCAATTATACATACAAATCTAATCATTGTACCAAAAGATTGTTTTATTTGATTTTTTCATATTTCATTTTATTTTATTTTGTTATCTAATTTTCTTTTCTGTATATTTAACTATCATCTATGTCCATAGTGTCATTATTGTATTATTGTTTTTCTTTATTTTTTTAATTTCATTATGTCTCTGACCAGATTTAATTTATTTATACCTGTACTTATCTGTTATTCTTAAGGATTTTGTTCCAGAAAAAAATTATTTTTCTATTCTATTCTATTCTATTGTTCCTGTCCCTGGAGTATTAACGTACCATAATCTGCTTTACCATGTAATCTAAGCCGAAGGCCCAGACTATAAACTACATAAAGTAGCAAATCCCGACTGGTGAGGGAATGAAGATATTACAGAGATCTAAGTAAATAGCAATAAAGTGGTCGCGGCGAGTTAAAGGAGGCATAAAGCAGAGTGTAAGCCGTTCCCGAGGCAGGAGGTACTTACCGGAGCCCAACTTACAAGCAGCCAACTCTTCCATTACCAGATGAGGACACAAACACGGGAGGATGATGGCCTCCAAGCCGCATTATCAATTCATGCCCCATTGCTGCCATGTAACCGTCTAACTGCTACTTCACTTCGGTTAGGGGGGTCGTCAGTTATCACGTTACTCCCACTAACTTATTTACTAATTCCTACTAACTTATTTAGTAATAATGGGACAGGAAGCTCTTAAAGTCGAGGCTTTATGCCACGGCGTGGATCTTTCCTTTCATATCTTTGTTTATGGAAACATTTAAATCCGATGAATGGTACCACTGAATATAAACTATCCTTTATGAACTAACATTTAAAGAAGAATAGGGACCGTTTCGTTTGTTTAGCCCATTATGGTGGTGAAAGATATTACTGAGTAGCGCATGCATAATATTCCAAACATGAGTTTATTACTTTCAATCCTTGTTGAAATTAAATTCAAGAATTTATATTTTTTTATAGCTATTACAAAATAATACAAAAATACCTTTAGTAAATGAGATGGTTATGTTCGTAATAACAAGTTAATTGCTTGTAAAGCAACTGCCCATCGATAGTACTTCAATAAGTTTAATGTTTGAATGTTTTATAAAACCCAGAGTTCACTATGAAATAATAGGTATTTTAGGGAATTAAATCAAAATTTCATTCAATTCCCCCCTCCATATCTCCCTAAGTATTGATCCCACCAAAAAGTATATAGAACCTTTTTGTAGAAACTTTTATGTTAATTAATTAAGAAAATAGACATTGTTTCGCTAGAATCAGTAGCTTTCGTGTTAATAACGAAAACCTGAAAAAAAGGACCTTTAAAGACCCCTACTTTTAGCTCCATTCCCACTCCTCAGTACTTTTAGTATGTTGTTAAGAACACCTTTCCCTAAAACTGTGGTAGAATTGACTTCTACATGAATTATTTCCGTAATTTTTTATGGATAAGTTTGTTAGTGACAAAGTAAGAAGCATTTTCCTACGAACTGTGTAGAGTTAACCTGAAAAATGACTAATACGCTTTTAGACAAATTTAAGTACATTTTTATTAAGGTTTATACCTTTTTACTACTCCGAAGGAAGCGTTTTTTTTTTTTTTGTTTTTTTAAATATTTAAAGTATAATTTAATTAAAACAAAGAGATTAAATTATAATTCTGGGAAATGATAGTTTTTTTTATACCCCAGCGTATGGTGCATGAGCATCATTCTGCAGAACACGGTTCCAGATAAGCTATAATTTTAAAATTTAATAAAAGATAATCTTAACTTAGAGTGCTATATCATTATCATTTTATCCTTCAGATATTCTCCCGGCATCCCGTAAACTTTAGGATGATGTTGATAGCATCAAAAGTTGGATCATACGTTACGACTGAATCCAAAGAAAACTAAGGCTATCCTTATTGATTCGAAACCCATCCTTAATGTCCTTTCCTATTATCCATTGCTTTAACTCAACAACCTTTCCATTCAGTTCCAAAATTTATTACAAACCTAGGAGTAACCTTCAATCAAAACCATTCCTGGAACACCCTTATTGCCTATCTTCAAGAAATCTATTTTAATCCTCAAACAGCTCTATAGATTTTGTGACTCTTTTCCCCGAAGTATCCGTCAACTTTTAGTTTTGTCCCATAATTTCCTATGTGTTTACTACGGGTGTTTGGCACATATGAGATTGCCTGGTGAGGTAGAGATGAGATTGAAGAGACGAACTGTTCTATAAGATTTATCTTCGGAACCCCTTGGCGTTCACACGCCGGTAACACGTCGGTATTCTGAGTTAGGGTGGTGGTTTTCTAATTTCCGACGGCAATTCTTCCTGGGTACTTTCCTATTCCAATCACAGCTCTCAGTTCTTCTATCCACCTCCTGAACACAAAATCCTTGTGCTCATAGACAACCTTTTAACTATTTACTCCTTCCCATTGAACTGCTTGCTTTATATTTATTTACATTGATGTAATATAATTGACTGCAGTAATGAGTCAGGAAGTAGAGAGTTCGAGCGTAAAGTCAAGAAATCGCAACAAAATTTTATTAATTTAATGTGCAGATGTTTTGGCTTACATTGCAAGCCTTCACCAGTGATAGAACAACAAAATGATACGATATAAAAGAGATAAAAAAAAACAGTAAAAAAATTTAAAAAAACACAAAGATAAAAAAAAATCATATTACTACAACATAGTTAATAAAAAATATATTACCTTATACACTTTATTTTAGCTAAACTCCTCAATATCAATTTATATTCGCTACAACGTGACATGTTTCGGGATATGATATCCCATCATCAGACTCTTTTTTTTTCTTCTGGTGTTTTCCCATCTTGTCTGTCTATTTTAGAGAGATATTCGGAAACATGTCAGATTATAGTGAAGATAAATTGATATATGAGGCGTTTAGCTAAAATAAGGTGTATAAGATAATATATTTAACATTATATACTCCTTTATTGAAGAAATAGTAAATGAACAGAAATAGATAAATGAAATTTAACAGATAAACATTACATAGTAAATTAATAATAGTAGTTACAATTGAAGCATATGTAGTATAATAATAAAAAATATGTTCACATAACATCCAAAATGTGTATTGTTATACTCATTTCTGAATTTAATCCAACCACATTTATTTTTTACAAACCTCATCATAACGCATATGAATAATAACCATATAATAAATATATTAATAAACTTGAGGTACGTATGATGGTATAGAAGAATCAATACAATTAGAATGAGGGAAATCCCATAGTAAATTACTAAAATTTAACCAACCTGTCCCTTCCCCTTCTCACGATGGGTATATTTCAGTTATCTCTTAGACCTCCTGAGGTGAGTACTGATGTTTTATTTCTTGTCTTACATTTTTTAAAACTTTAGTGCATATAATCTATGTAACATAGTACTAATGAAAAAAATTGTATTTTGGATAATTTTGAATTTTGTTGTAAATTTTGAAAAATGTTTTAGAACTGAAGATGTATGTTTAGCATTAGAAACTAGTTTTATAAATAAAATACAAATAGAAGCTGGCCATTGCCAAATTAATTTACCTCTTATCGGGAGATGTACAAGTCGATGGGTGGAGGGACTGTGCTAATGTGGGTACCCTCACATTGTGGCATCTCCGGAAATGAGGCTGCAGACAGTGCAGCAAATCTTGCGAGACTGAACCAAACAGGAACCATTATTACAGACATTACAACAACTTCTGACTTAAAAAACATCCTGTAGAAAAAAATTGCTCCATCACTGGAAAACAAAATGGAACCAAATACGCAGCAAACTTCAAGAAATTAAACAAGACACCCGACCCTGGACAACATCTTGTAGAAAATCAAGAATAGAGGAAATAATCTTGACGAGACTAAGAATAGGACATTCAGCTTTCACCCACGGTTACCTGATGAGAAGCCTAGAACCACCGATTTGTACAACATGCATGACAACACTGACATTGAAACACATTGTAACAACATGTACACTATACTCTGACGCCAGAACAAAGTACAATATACCCTCAGATATAGATAAAGCACTGGAAGACACAGAGGAAAAAATCAAAAACATTTTTGAATTCTAAAATTTTGTAAACTGTTCGACAAAATCTAATATGTATATTGAGCCGCTAATGACTCATGTGAGTAGATGCGGAATGTAATAAAAAAAAAAAAAATTTACCTCTGTATTTTACATCGGCTGTCAATATATGAAAAAATGTAAATAATTTGCGCTATTTCACATATTTCGCCTCCGATTAAGACCAAATTTTAAGGTCATAGAAGCCGTAAAACTGCATAGTTTAGCCCAAATCCGGAGGTCGCAGGATCCCTCCTTATTGAAATATCTCAAGTTATAGCTGACCTCGGATTTTTTCATTCACATCAGTTTTTGTCCACTAAAATCTGGAGTAAATCCAATGTTATATGTACGGATAAAAAACAGAATGTATGCTGATTCATGTGGATGCTATTGCTATTGTAATCGGTTGAACACAGCAATTGTTAGGGCCTTTAAAAATTGTTGATGAAATCTCAAATTCAAAATTTTAACCTCAGTATTTTAAAATCAGTATTTTTTTATTTTGATAAAATTTCACATATAAGGGTTTTATTGTGCGAGATTTGAGGTCAGTTGTTCATGAAATAAAGTTTCCACTGATTTACAGCAGATTTACTCGGAATTTTGTCAATTTTTTGGAGTTTTTGAGCACCCTAAAGCCGGGTTGTGTCATGAGCATAACGAAAGTATTTTTATTTGAAATAGCATACATAACTGCAACTAAACGTGAAAATATCATTTCTCTATCTTGACTGACAGCTGAGAAAAAAAATAAAACGTTATTTTCATTTTTTTTTTCTCGGCTCCCAGTGCTCATTGGCGGCTATAACTCTAGCTTTGCACTATTATAGGTCTCTACTATCCACTCAAAAATCGGCATTCAAATCTGTGAATTACAACTCCAAACGTCCCCTTGTCAGATTTCTTAACCCAGCTGTCTATTTCCTACGTATTACATTCCAAAATAAATCAACTTACAAGATTTATTTTGGAATGGAGTACGCTAAGTGCTTTACTTTTTCTAACACCACAACAAGTTTAGTACATTTATAATAGTACAGAAAGAGTTATGGACTAATTACGTGATTTTTGGACGTTCTAAGGTACAGCTTGTTAACAGAAGGAAAGTGAAATATTTCTTTACTTTCTTCATAAAAAACATCAAAAAAGTTCAGCGAAGGGTAAAGGAATTCGAAAGGGTGGGGAACAAGGTAATACGTCGAGGAGGGGAGAGGGTCTTGAAGAAAACCGAACTGAGGAGGGTGGGCCCTACGTGGGGAGTATAATGAATTCCGAAGACTTAGGGTGAGCCCCAAGGGTTCGGATAATGTTATACCACGGCTTCCTAACCGGACTCCTCCCCGCCCTGTTTGTCCAAGGAACCGAATTACCATCGAGGAAGCTGTGGATTATAGGGAGTTATGGGTATTTTCCGGACAAGTATCGGAAATCAACAAGATTCCCTAAAAGTGCCCATAAAATCGATCCATACTACAAATTTTGTAAGGAATCACGGTTGAGATTGTAGCTTGAATACCAATTCGCCTCTATCACATGGGTCCTCCTTTTCTTAGGTAAACATTAAATCTACATCATCGATGGAGGTGTGACAACACAACATTAAGATGTTTTTTGCCCAAATATTCTATGGCAATAGAACTAGGAAAATGAAGAAATAATAAAAATATCTCTCTTATAATACTGAAGCTTTATTTTATTTTATAAATATTATGTTTTAATTATTTGAACTTATGAATTAAGAAAGTACAAGCCAATATGATTCCGTTTATATTCTTATAAATGTAAAATTTTTACATATACAGGGTGTTCGGAAGATCGTTGGCCAAAGTGGTTATCTTATGATATTTTTTTTTTTTTTTAAATGGCCAAAACTTATAACTTCGTTGTTTACTGATATATCAACGCTTTTTAAATCAATTAAATCTTGATAAAGGCAAAAAAAATAAAATAAATAATAAAAATTAAGAACGTCCATTAACTATAGAAGTTTTTAAAATAATTTGGATTTGGCTGTTGCGCTTTCTTTGTTTTTTTATAAACTAAACTAGAAGTTTTCAATTTTTTTTTTTTCCTTTAACAAGATTTAACGATCTCCCGTTTTTGTATTTTTTTTTCCATCAAACCTTTTTTATTTTACATCGACAATGTATTAGTAATTACAGCAAAAAGAAAAATGGCGTTGATATATCAGTAATCAAAGAAGTTATAAGGCATAAATATTTGGTTTTGGCCATTATTTAGAATAAAAACCATAAGACTTTGTATACAGGTAAGTGACCTTATATAGGTTCAAAATGAACCTCCCTACCCGAGATACCTCTTTGGCCAAAGATCTTCCGAACACCCTGTATATCTTATCAAAGTAATATTTCTTAATACATACTTTTGATAATTTATACGGCACTAGGACTAGACGTGAATATGCATTTTTCAAGCAGGAACGAAGCCAATTTTAAATAATATAAATAGTAAGGACTCCATCGACACACTCGAGAACATCAAAGAACTCTACTTTATGGGCCGACACGCACCGCTCCGGATAATGATCGAACGGTGTTTCGTGTGTTTCTTACATGTAACATTTATACATATTTGTATTCTAATTCTAATAAGTTGGCAATTTATTTTCAAAATATCTGTTCCTACAATCAAATGTAAATCCTTTTAGATAAGGTCATTTCAAAGTTTCTGCCACATTTATATCACGAAACGATCACAGGGCCAAACAGCTGAAAGCGATTACAGAACTATTTCATTGATCTATACGTTTACAAGCATAATAATTAATTATTTAGTAAATATTTCAATTATATGATCAACAAAAAAATACTGAATGACTGATGTGTCTCTCGCTTGTGCTGTGATAACTGGAGGCACTCAAATGTGAAATATTTCGGCGTTGGACCTTAAAACATAAAACCAATGAGATAGAAGAATCCCACTTCTATATAATAATTAAGTTTTATTTATTTACATATACTCACAAGCCAAAATAAGGCAGAAATGTTTAAATGATTATTAATTACTATTAATCTTGATTCGATGATTTAAAAATATTTTGCCTAAATTTAAATCGCGGATGCACAGATACATAACAACAAGAATTCGAAAGATAATTTTCAGGTAACAACGGAGAAGTATTTTTCCTGATATGGCTTTGCGTCAATTTTCAGTGCATCAATAAAAATTGATGCATATATTTTTATTTCTATACATCAATTTATTGAAATTAACAACTGTGAAAATATACACAATAAGTAAATGAGCTGATAACGATTACAACAACATGTCAAAATTTGAAAAGAACTGCTCATCAGTAGCACTTCAATAAAAATTCTACACTAGAAAATCTCTAGGCTGTTCAGACGCCTCGGAGGATTATCGGGAATGGAGTGGGAAGCAAGTTGAGAAACTAATGGATCTGAGTGGTAATGGAGCTTACTATGGAAGGATAGGTATCTGGTCTGGGCTAAATCAAAACAACATAAGGAACATTAACATTACCTTTTTTTGATAAGTTTATTGATGACAAAGTAAGGGGGCATTTAGGGTTTTTCGAAGGATTTTGGATTGCAATGATCGGATACGAGATGAATTTGATGGTTTAGTAGAGCCCCAAAGCTCAAATCCGTACGTCCAAATAGGTCTAATCACAGTCATGTAAATGAGTCTTTTTAATTGGGAGCTTTGATCAATTGTCTAGTAAATGTTGACGTAGTCTGTACCGATGCGCAGTTAAAAATTGATGAATTTCAAAGCACTCTAGAGTGATAACACTCATCAGAAAACCAAAGCTGTCAAGTTAATTTCGTACATTAAGAACAACAGAACAATCGAAAACAAAACTGTTATTATAATAGATAATGAGGATTGTCAATTAGACTCATAATCCATATAACACAATTAATGTTTTTTGCAATGCAGTCGTAGCTTATTATAAATATTTTTTTTTTTTATAAATAATACAAAAATTACTCTTCAACACAGTATTAAACTAAAAAAAATGAATTTTCACAATCAAGTAAATGGGCTAAAGATGAAAAGCGAAATTCAGCATGATGCAGCCCAAGGATCTGTTTATTTTCACCCAGGCTTCATAATTTAAAAGCTTGCACTATAGAGATTAATATTATTCACTTTGGTGACCTCACCATTGCAGGAATATAATATTCTAATGTCCTG
Organism: Euschistus heros; assembly: GCA_003667255.2. Classification (NCBI taxonomy): domain Eukaryota; kingdom Metazoa; phylum Arthropoda; class Insecta; order Hemiptera; family Pentatomidae; genus Euschistus; species Euschistus heros. The sequence goes on along the minus strand of RCWM02000370.1, from coordinate 271,043 downwards.
TCTCGAATTCAATCACTGTAAGTAATATTTGATGTTGGCTGTAATGGACTCTATGAACCATACTATATCAAAGCATCCCTCTACATCACAGAACATCGGCATTATATTAATAGCTTTAATAAATTTATGAATAAATATTCAGAATTAATGAATTAAGTAATCATAGTTAATTATTATTTAATTATTGTATCTAAGGTTCTAAGAGAAAATAACTGGGTTCTTTATAATGAATGAATGAATGAATGAAAAAATAATTTTTATTCTGGGACGTATTGTCCCCTAAGAATAACAAAATTGTATCATAAAGTAGTACAATTGTCTGGCATATATAATTTCATACAAAGGTATTTATAAATGAGGAACAAGAGACATGCAAATACAGTTAAGTAAATAATTGTATAAATGGCTTTAGTAAATAAGATAACATAAGAAGGATAAATGAAATAATAAAAAAAAAAATAAATAAATAAATAACCCTGAGAAAATGAGAAAAGATATATACAGAGAATGAACTATGTCTATATGTCCATTAGATGAAGAAAATATTTACAGAGATTACGATATATACTTTAATACACTGCACTCATTCACCTATATACCTATACACATAACCATACACATATGAATTGTCGATAGATGAAATTTCTATGTTTAGGAAAAACATTTAAAGTTAAAAAATAAAAAAGAATTTTATGAGGTTAAATAATGTTAAATGAGGTTGAGATATTTTATCAGAATATTTAGGCGTATACTCTTTATTATAGTAAAGTTAAAATCATACCTATATTAAGTAATCAAATATTTGAAAAAAATAAATAAGGAAAATTTAACAATAAACATAGCATTATATAATAATAAGGAGGCGCGGTAGTTCAGTGGGTAAGTGGGACTACTATGTTCCCGGCCCCGGGTTCGAGTCCGACTGACGGCAGAAAATTAATAATATTGACAATTGTTTTGAGGTCGGTACCAGGAGCAGGAGCTGGTTTTTATTTGTAAAATCGCCTGCCCGAACAGAGACGACAGAGGCCAAAGATTTTTTTTTAATTACTTTTCCTAACATTTTCTAAATTATTGTTGCACTGTGGTGGCTGACACCGACCTCAAAAAAAAATATCGGCGTCTGTGCCGAACTAGGTATATCTTGGACAAATCCGATTTTGAATTTTGTTTTCCTTTTCCGTAATTTCTAAAAAATATTATTTTTTTCTTTTTGGGTTCACTGGCTGTTTCTAATTTTTAAGAAGAAGAAGAAGAAGAAAATGAACTTTATTCTGGGACTACTTGTCCCCTAAGAATAACATATGATTACAGTACATAGGACAATCGTCTGGCTTTGATAATTAATTATAATAAATAATAACAATAGATAATAATAAAAATTGATAAATAATTAAATTATATGTTACAAGATAACTGTGACATCTTGTAAAATGATACATCTTATGTATACTATTATAATGTATATTACATAAATATTCACGTTTTACATTTGCTCGGAAGATTGAAAATGAAGGAGGTAAAGGAATGAATGATGTTTAAAGGAAGTAAGAGTGGATCTTTTTCGAATTGTGATGGGCAATGAATTCCATAACGAGGAAGCACGTATAATAAAGGATTTCTCGAAGGATGCAGTTCGATGCGCCGGAGTGTATAGGTTGATGGGTTGGGTTCTAGTATTTAAGAGGTGGGTGGAGTAGCGCAGGGTAAGGAGGTCATGATTATAGGTGGGTTTTCTGGTTTTCAAGGATTGAAATATGAGTACATCTAGGAAGTATTGACGTCGGATACTGGGGTAAAGCCACCCAATTCCAGAATACCTGTGAGATATATGAGAACGTCTAGAAATCCCCCCAAAAAAAAATTTCCATGGTCCTTATTTTTTTTTTTTTAAAACAAAACAAAAAAAAAAAAAAAAAAAAGAAAAAAAAAAAAAAAAACTAATTAAACTAATTAGTTTAAAACTAATAAAATTGTTAATTAATATTTTACATCTCGTTTCAAGCTGGGAAAAAGTTGGGAAAAACAAAAGATGATAATTCCTATAGCACGAGTACTTAGTGGTAATGAATCGCGGTGTTGGAAAAGTTGTTTAAGAATAAAAATAGATTTCCTCGTGATTTGAGAAATTTGATTATTCCAAGAAAATTGTTGATCAAAAGTTACTCCCAGATTCTTAATCGAATTTTGGAAATGAAATGGTCAGTTTTAGAGGTAGAGGTTTTAACCATTGTAAACTCAATCGCACTATTTTGCTTACCATACATCGGTCTGGAGGAGCCCAGAGTAAGGAGGTCATGGATATATATAGATGGGTTTTTTGGTTTTCAAGGTTTGAAATATGAGAGCACCCAGGAAGTATTGACGTCGAAAACCGGGGTACACCCACCCGATTTCAGAATACCTGTGAGATATGTGAGAACGTCTGGAGATCCCGAAAATAAATCTAATAAAACAGTTCATTACTCTTTTACATCTCATCTCGAGCTCATCAGACAGTCCTCCATATACTACGCATCCATAATCTAAGTTAGGAAAAATGAGTGATGATACTAAAAGTTTTCGAGTACTTAATGATAATGAATCACGGTAATGTGAAAGTTGCTTAAGAATAAAAATAGATTTTCTCGTGATTTGAGAGATATGGCTATTCCATGCAAGATGTTTATCGAAAGTTATTCCCAGATTTTTAACGGAATTTTGGAAATGAATTGGACGGTTTTTTTAGGAAAAGCAGTGGATAGTAGGGAAGAGCTTTTAGGTGAGGTTTTGACCCAGTGAGAATAGCCTTTGTTTTTTCTGGATTTAGACTTAATTTATTTTCCACTGCCCAAAGGTTAATGCTATCTATGTCTTTCTGTAGCTTACAAGTCGCCTCTAGCATATTTGAAGGATGAAAGGATAAATATATTTGCAAGTCGTCAGCATAAAGATGATATTGGGAGTAGTGGATGCGATTCGGCAAGTCGTTAATATAAATAGAAAATAGGGTAGGTGAAAGAGAAGATCCCTGGGGCACTCCTCGCGAGAGTGGTAGTGAAGATGAGTGAGGTTTTCCAGGTATAATCAGTGTTTGGGAACGGTTGTATAAAAAAGAATGAAGCCAGCTTAACGCACTATTAGATATTGAGAGGTTATGGAGTTTGGAGAGGAGGATTGTATGGTCAACAGAATCAAAAGCTTTTGAAAAATCAAAAAGGATCAGGATCGTAATATTCTGTTGGTCTAAGGAGTAGTAAAGGTCTTGAGTAATTTATACCAAAGCAGACTGCGTGGAGTATCCGGATCGGAATCCTGATTGGAAAGGATTAAGGAGAGTTTTATAGCCAAGAAAGGAGGTGAGTTGGGTATGTGCTAATCTTTCTAATGGTTTAGATAAATTTGATAGGATTGATATAGGTCTAAAGTGGGAAACTGAGGAAGGAGAAGGAACTTTATTTAATGGACGGACAAGGACTTTTTTCCAAGCTGTAGGGAAAATAGAGTTTTGTAAGGAGAAATTATATATGTGGAGCAGGGCAGGTAAGATAACAGGAAGGCAGAGTTTGATTATTTTTAAAGGTATTTGATCCAAACCATGATCATTGGTACGAGATTTAAAAACTGAATCAATTAGGTCATTAGGGGAAATATTAAGAAAATAAAAGTTATTAAAATTAAAAGGGGTTTGAGGAATAGAATAGGATAAGGTGTTTACAGGGAGTTCATTAGGGTGGGGGTTAGCAAAGTAGGAATTAAGTTCATCTGGAGTGAATGGATAATTGTATAAAAGGGGCAAGATGATTAAGGACAGTATAAAGATTCGATGTTAGGCATTCCACCATTTCGTCAATTGAGGGGGAAGAATATATGGATTCCAAGGAATGGGATAGTGCGTCAAGTAAGGGTTCTATTCTATCTGGGGTTATATGGTCTAGATTTCTCCAAGATATTTTCTTAGGAATAAGGATAGGAACAGATATGTCATAGGAGATTTGGATGAGATCGTGGCATGAGAGGAAAGGTACTGGATTTTGAGAGAAGGTTAATAGGTTTTTCTGAGAATCAACAATCATAAGGTCAATTAACGTATTTTGTATATTGTATAACGTATATTGTATATTGTATAACGTATATTGTATAACGTAACAATTTTGTATACCTATCTACCAATTTGAAGTCGGTTTAATTTTTTTTATTATTAAATTACTTTTATTTGAATTCGGTACATAACTAAACTAACTTACATATGTTTTCTCAATTTACCCATATATCTGAAAATACTGGACCGATTTCAATGAAACTTAAACTGTTCCCTGAGTTGAAGTGTACCTGACTTAAATAAAAAAGGATCATCTCGATATGACTTTGAGAAATTCGTGAACATACATACATACAAATATACACTTACGAAATTAAGCACACGTGCTTGGAAGCCTAAACGGATCATCATAATCAAATATTATCCAATTCCAACAATATTACATTTTGAAGTCGGTTTCCATACTTCAATATAAGATTTTTATCGATAAACAATTGAAATTAAATTATAAATTAAAATAATCTAAGTTCTTTATTTATGAGAGCGGGCGAAGCTGCTACGGGGTATGCTAGTTTTAAATATTTTTTAAATTTAAATATTATATGTACCTATACTTGAACTGTTATTCGATTGAAAATTTGAAATTTTTAATTCATTATACACGCATTGACAGAACTATACATGCCTGTAGTAATTTAGACTCCCATGAGGCCCAGTGAGTTAGGCTCAGAGATGATTTATATGGCTGACCATACGCAGTCCTCCGAATGAGATAGGAACCAATTTATGTACTGTAGCTGTAGCATGTGCTCGCTTCCACGGCCAACATTATTTGCGTGTTTTCCCTGTTCGCCATTGTTGATCAGCAATGAATCAATATATGTTTCATGAAGTTTCGGTTCACGTTAGTGCCTTCATTACGTATTTGGTAAACATAAATTTCACTTCGCACTAAAAGTGAAATTTTATTTTATTTTAATTATTGATATTTACAACTGAACACTAATACAGTAAGCAAATTAATGATAATTCAATGACATTTAAAGCAACTACTCTTCGGTATCACTTCAGTAAAGGAAGGTTCAACATTAGAAAAGGTACCTTGGCCATTTTCTTCTCAGACGTATCTGAGGTTTAAAGGGAATATAATAGGAAGCAGGTAAGGAAACTGTTCTTCCTTGAACAGAAAACTTGTCAGTTTTTTAGTATTACCTTCTTTTTTTTAACTTGAATAAAAGAAATTTAGCTTTTTTTTAGGCTGAATGAAACAAAATGCTTCATGGTGCATGTCTTCAAGCTCTAAAAACTGTTCCGCAAACTATTGATTTTAATGGTGTCGGTCCGTCCATATTAGTGATGGGCCGTTCCGACTTAAAAGTGGAATGAGATTTTACGTTCCGTTCCACTATCGGAACCAGTTCCAGTTTGCGTTCCGTTCCATTTTCGCTCCACGTCAGTTTGACTAACCTACTACCTATGTACCATGCATTTTCGTTACATCCTTTTTTCTGACTTCGAAACTGCTAACCTCCTCCTTCTATTTTATAATTAAAAATTGTATAGGTACTATAATATTAAGAAGGTTTAAATAGCTGAGTATACTTATTTAAAAAATGAATAATTTTAATAATAAATAAACGAATAATTTTTTTTTTGGGGGGGGGGTGATGAGTTATCTCAAGTATAGTGCACAATTGTGCGAGAATTTCCCTACATAGAGAATTTTAAATCCGAGAAAAAATGAGTTATAAATTCTCCATTAGCTTTTAAACAAATATCGAAAAAAATCATTTTATTACATATTCAGTGAAACCTTGTGTGGTACATTTATCTAAATCCGAAAGAAGCCAGCTCCATCGGTAGAATAGAAAATTTCAAAGAAAGCAGTTTATTCTGAAGATGCTCCATGCGCGGGGTGGTGGAACGTGGATTCGTTTCGTTTCAAACCGGTTCAAAGTTGGAACCAGTTCCAAGTTCCGTTCCACCCAGAACGACCCATCACTAGGCCGTATGTAACAAAAATGTGTTACCACCAACGCTTCGAAAATAACAGTCAGTTTTTAATCTGGGTTTTTCTCAAGCATTCGGTTTAAAGTATAGTTGATACTAAAGAAAAATCGGTGAAGATCGGTTAAGTATTTATTTTTTTAATATATATATTTATTTATATATATATATATATATATATATATATATATATATATATATATATATATTTACTATTATTTTTTTTCTTTTTAAGTTGCCGACCGTGAAATCATTGTCAATGGGTTGTAAAAAATGATGATTTAATAAAGGATGAGAAAGTATCTATGTCTCTCTCTAGACACAATTTTCTGTGGTAACACTCGTAACATTTTTTTTCTACAAAATTGTTAATCTAAACCTGACCAAGTGAAGGACATAAATAAAATTACACCAAAAAAATAAATTTTAAGTTGTCAAAGTTCAAATTCAGACTCTTCTTCTTTGAAAGGATTTTCTTCACTATTCGAAGTTTCCTTCAACCAAACTCCTCCCTTAGTCGGTTCCTCCACTCCTCTCTGCCCGTCGCTTATTCTTCCGTTGGTCCCCACCGCACCATACTTTCAGCCACATCTCTCCACCTGATGCGAAGCCTACCTCTCCTTCTTCTGCCCTCTGCTTCCCATTTATAAGCTATTTTGGGGATTGTTTTATAATCCATACTTTTAATATGGCCGAACCATCTCAATCTCCTTCCCTCCATTTCCTACAGGATATTCCTCTTTACTTCAATTCTTTCTCTTATAATCTCATTTCAAGTTCTTCTGATTCACAAAAAAAAAAAAAAAAAAAAAAAAAAAAAAAAAAAAAAAAAAAAAAAAAAAAAAAAAAAAAAAAAAAAAAAAAAAAAAAAAAAAAAAAAAAAAAAAAAAAAAAAAAAAAAAAAAAAAAAAAAAAAAAAAAAAAAAAAAAAAAAAATTTATTAAAAAAATTAATTAAATTTTATTAATTAAAAAAATTGTATACTTAATATACAAGTATTGAATATGACGTGACTGAAGAACATATTAAGAATTTTAAATATGCCAAACAACCGAATTTCAACTTTGGATTTTTTGAAAACAATTTTTATTTAAAAAAACCTTGATTTATTAGAGATTATTTTCATTCTTTTACTTCAAGCGCGTCTGAAACGCACTAGTAAGGATTTCATCGTTGCTTCAGTTTATTCATAGTTGTGATGTTTGGTAAAAGAAAGATTAATGTTGTAAGGGGTAGTTAATATTTTTGTATATAAGAGGATGATGATTTATACATACACGAGTTTACTGTTGTTGGTTCTACGAGTAGAACTCCAAACAGGTGAGGCATACTTCATCTGAGCGCAAATAACTGTTTTGTATAATATACTTTTTTTTTTAAGAGATATTGAAATGAACTATCAAATGGATAAAAAAAACTATTACTAAAGAAAGAATGGTACCACTCCAGATAATTCATTGAGTTACATCAAAACACTGAATAAAAGCGTTTTCGAATAAGGTTTATCAAAATAGTAAATTTATTTATTATATAGGTAAAATCAATATTAGTTATAAAAATAATTGTGATTTCTTCTTAACAGCGAGAATATATATGATTATTCACTTTAATTTAACCAGAAATGAGGTTAATTATTTATTTATTTTTAATCAAAATATGAAACAGGGAGTGCACAAGGGTAAGTTACTAAGTTTTTATTATTTTCTCTAATTAGAGCCCCTTAATGAAAGCTTCAAGGTGCAAATTTTCTTTTACTTTTTTTCATCCCACAGCTCCTTCATTTCAGTTCTTTGCCTCATCATCTTTCGCAAAGTAAAGGGTCCCATGGCTAATCCTTTCAGATGGAAGATTCAAAAGAAATTAATTTCGAAATTTCGAGAGTAAAATATCTCGTAGACCTCTTCATCTATAGCGACATCTCCAGAAGTATATTGTGTATATATTTTTTTTAATAAAGGTTCGGATGAGGAATAAAAACCATGAGCATTAACCTAGATGAGTATCTAGGTCTGTGAAGATATAAAATGGCTTTGTCTTGTTTTCTAAGGAAAGACAATGAAGTTTCATCATTGGAATTAAAATAGTTTTAGAAGGGGACTGAAAGCAATTAAATAACTCAACCTTCACTTCCTAGAATTAAGAACTAATGAATCCCGTTCGATGCTACTAACTACTTTAAAATTGCTTTGACACAAGTTGTATTTTAATTTTAAATAAAATTATATTACTGAAAAAAACTTGAAAATTGAAGGGTTTAGTGGATGAAGGGGCTATGTCTCATTAAAAAAAATATATAATCTAGTTCATTGGATGAAGGAATTATGTGCAGAACTGTTAGGTAGCGAAATCTGAAACTTACAAAACAACTAGAAAAAATATATAGCAAGAAGATAAAGTGGCTATGTAAAATTTCCCTGCTAAAGTAAAACGGGGGAAAAAAAAATCCTTAAAAATAAATTACTCAAAATTGTGTTACGTAAATTGGATAACGTTAACGGTAAGTTTTTTTGTTTTTGTTTATATAATTATTTATTTATTGATATTTACCACTGTATACAACATATCCATTAAGCATATGTGTGAAAATATTATTACAATGTCATGACAATAACTTGTAAAAAAAAAATACTCATTAGTAGCACTTCAATAAAATCTGCATTAAAACGTCCCGAGGCATTTTTTTTTTTCAGATATCTCGGAAGCAAGTTAGGAGACTAGAGGATTCGAGAAAGTATAAAGCTTTTTATGAATGGTTTAGAACAATTTAGCGACATATGGGACGTTTAGATCATTATGGATAAGTTTATTGATACATTTTTAAAAAATTTTGTGTATATAATCCATGTAACATAGTACCGATGTTTTGAAAAATTTGTATGTTTTAGAACTAAAGATGAATGTTTAGCATTCGAAATTAGTATTCTAATAAAAAAATCCCAATAGAAGTGGCAATTAATTTATCAATCCTAATTAAAATAATAATATTTTCCCATTACTATTTATGTATAATAATTCGTAACAGAGAAATGAGATATTGATTCCAATTATTTAATAAAATATTAACAATATCTAAACATACTACCATAAATAAATATTGTTAATAATATTACCCAATGTTTTCCTTCAAAGTATAATCCTTTTCCCCGAATGGGCTGTTTTGAGAGAGATGTTACAGAGAACTGACAGAGGGGATAGAGAAGTTGGTCGAAGTTGGAGTTACTGATCCGTACAAATCTACTAAGCTAGAGAGAGTTTAACTTCTTCTAACTCGCCCTTTAAAATATCTAAGGTTATTTAGAGACATGGATAGGTTCTTCACTCAATCCTACAAACATAATTTATTCCTAACATTTATTCATTTGTAAATTTATTCCCGTAGAACACATGAATTATTGCATAATACTATGATATAAAAGGACAAGCCATCTTTCGTTTGTGATCAATAACCACGAAACCTACGAATCCGTACCACATTTTAACCATATCATATTTATAGTTCCAGGAAGGTTTAGCATTAATAAAATTTATTGATTTTCAATTCATTTGTTATTAAAAAAGCGATAAGCTTAAAAATTCACCGATAGGTGGCGAGCACCATTCTATTCGAGAGGCAACAAAGATACGATATTATGTAGAGCTTACAATTGATAATAAAATTTACTTATATTCAATTAGATTATTTCAAAAGATTTTAGATTTGTAGAGCAACATGTGGATAAATCCCAGACCGATATATGGTAAGCAAAATAGTGCGATTGAGTTTACAATGGTAAAACCTCTACCTCTAAAACTGACCATTTCATTTCCAAAATTCGATTAAGAATCTGGGAGTTACTTTTGATCAACAACTTTCTTGGAATAATCAAATTTCTCAAATCACGAGGAAATCTATTTTTATTCTTAAACAACTTTTCCAACACCGCGATTCATTGCCACTAAGTACTCGTGCTATAGGAATTATCATCTTTTGTTTTTCCCAACTTTTTCCCAGCTTGAAACGAGATGTAAAATATTAATTAACAATTTTATTAGTTTTAAACTAATTAGTTTTTTTTTTTTTTCTTTTTTTTTTGTTTTGTTTAAAAAAAAAAAAAAAATAAGGACCATGGAAATTTTTTTTTTTTTGGGATTTCTAGACGTTCTCATATATCTCACAGGTATTCTGGAATTGGGTGGCTTTACCCCAGTATCCGACGTCAATACTTCCTAGATGCACTCATATTTCAATCCTTGAAAACTAGAAAACCCACCTATAATCATGACCTCCTTACCCTGCGCTACTCCACCCACCTTTTAAATACTAGAACCCAACCCATCAACCTGTACACTCCTGCGCACCGAACTCCATCCTTCGAAAAATCCTTTATTATCCGCGCTTCCTCTTTATGGAATTCATTGCCCGTATCAATTCGAAAAAGCTCTACTCTTACTTCCTTTAAACATCATCTATTTTTTTACCTCCTGGATCTTCAATCTTCCGAGCAAATGTAAAACACGAATATTTATGTTAAATACATTATAAAAGTACACATAAGATGTATCCTTTTACAAGATTTATCAGTTATTTTGTAACTCATAATTTAATCATTAAAATTTTTATTATTATTATTTATTATAATTAATTATCATAGCCAGACGATTGTCCTATGTATTGTACTTATTAGTTATTCTTAGGGGACAAGTTGTCCCAGAATAAAGTTCATTTTCTTCTTCTTAAAACTACTGTATCCAACTGTACCAAATTTTACCTAAATCATTTTCATTGTTCTACAAATGTTTAGCAGTGATATAATTTAGAATAGTAACAATTTAAATGTACAATGTACATTGGTAGACGCGAGGTTTAACATATTGCCTTATACTTTCATGGATAGAAATTAAAATCCAAGCAGATGAAATCAATAAAATTATTTCTGCCGAATAATAATTATTACCAAATCAAAATGTCGATTCTTTGCTTTTTATATTGCATTTAAAAGTTGTTTTTGCAAAGTACAATTTGCGGCAAATATGTGTTTACTATACCTTAAGGCTAATAGAGCTTGAGTTTCAGAGAGTTTTGTAGACTACTTAACAATGGGGAGCCTTCAGAGTAAAAAATGGCGAAAAAAAAGTAAATTTATTTTTAATAAATGTTCATTATTAATCGTCATTATTTTATTTCAATTTCTGTATTAACATATTGTTTTCTATTGTTTTAAACTTGGTGGAGTACAAACCGTGATAATTTTGAAAATTGACTAGGCCAAATTTTGACTTTTTGATTTTCCGATTATTATACATCCCACAGTTTTTGTTTCTCTTGGTGTCTCTTCAATTCCAACGCTAAACCCTTCTTTGAGGTGTATAAAAACATACTATACAATGATTAGCTGCGTCCACTTGCGACCTTCACTGCCAGAGTTCGCTAACTTATATTTTACGCGGTGAGGAATGCTAGTAAAAAAATAAATGGATGAATTAGTTAATTTGCCATTGCAATGAGTTTTAGAAATTCAGAGGAATTATAATTCCAAGAGTCAGCTAAGCATCAGCACTGACAGCAAATAGCCTCTCTTCCACTCTATCAGCGATAAAAACCTTCAACCATCACTTGGACGATGCACTTCCCATTACTCAACGGAGTACCTCAAGTCGTAAAACGTTGGCCGCGTGGTTTTTTATTGGGACAATGTCGGTGACCCCCCAAGGAGGCAACGGTTTTTTTAACTATCAAGGACACAAATCCCCTTTTAAGGATATGGCCACTGGGAAGAGGAAGTCAAGAGTAAAGGCTGGTCCCCTGAGTGTAATGCGATCTCTGTGGTACTGAGTTGGTCAGTACATGGTCTCTGTTAGGAGGCATTGGAGGGAGAGTGGGGAGAACATGGTCTTCGAGAAAGGGGTACCAAGTACGACTAGACCGTAGGTTGGAGCTGTTGATTTTACAATAGCAGTTCATTCCCATTTCCAACACTAAATATAGTTAAAAAAGACAAGTACACATCCCTTTTCCTATATTATCCTGTTAAATATTATATTGTAGTTGCTAAACAATTATATCAGCAGCTAGATTTATATAGAGACTTCTTTCACCATGAAATAAAAGTAAATGCGCCAGGGACGTACAGTGGTGCATAATGGCTAAAAAGCTGAAAAAATATCTTTTTAACTAATGATTGAAACGACTTAAATTTAGTCTCATTTAATTTAGAGTGGAAAATTACAGTGGAATTTCAACCCGAAAAAATTTTACTTCAGGAAAAATACCAAGAAATGTTTAAAAATCAATAAAAATAAAAAAAATCCATTCGGAAATCATTTTGAATTTGATTGTAATTTTTAAACTGCGTTTAATTATATTATTTAGCGATTTACTTAAGAAATGGGTTACTAAAAAAAAAAGCATTGCTTAGCTAAAAACAACTTAATAACAAGAAAAAAAAATTTAAATTGAGAATAAATACAAATAAAAATGAACTTAAATATAAAATTATGAGATACATTTATTAAACTTAAAATGATACATTTTTTTAAAAATCTATTTAATGAAATTTACAACTTGACTTTATAGAAATATATACATCAAGTAAATGTGTTAATAACGATTACAATAACATGTCAAAACGAAAAGAACTACTCATCAGTACCACTTGAATAAAAAATTTGCACTAAAAGATCTCTAGGTCATCTTCTTTTCAGACGCCTCGGAGGATTATCGGGAACGGAGTCGGAAGCAAGTTGTGAACCTAGTGAATTTGAGTGGTTATGGAGCTTACTATGAAAGGACAGGTATCTGGTTTGGGCTAAATCAGCAACATATGGAACATTAATATTTTTATGGATAAGTTTATTGGTAAAAGTAAGGAGCATTGAGGATTTTTCGAAGGATTTTGAATTGTTAGGATTGGATACGAGATTAATTGGATGGTTTAGTGGAGCCCTTAAGCTCAACTCCGTACGTCCAAATAGGTCTAATCACAGTCATATATATGAGTCTTTTGTAATTTATTGAGAGCTTTAAACGCTTGCCTAGTGATTGTTGGAGTAGTCGGAAACAACGAGCAGTTTCTTGTGTTTTAGTCCCGTATAGTAGGATAATTTAAGTTCGCAAATTGCTAAAGACGCTTTGATTTTAATGGCTTGTTAACTTATGACCTCAGATGTTGCTAGATAAATATTTTTAAAAAAATGATATTTTTTTTCTATTAAACGAATTATGGAAATATATATTTACTACCAGGCATAACTTAGCATTATTACAATGAAGTAGTAGCTAAATTTAGTTTGTAATAGTGAAAACTATCACTGCCTACAACACGAATAATATAAGTGACAAGGCCGTTTCCACGAAATAGAGGTAGACGTGACTCGATGAGGATTTCATCAAGTTAAGAGACCCAGGCACTATCGCCTGAACCACCACCACCAGCCCGATAGCACGGCAGAGGTATAGCAATAGTCAGCCCCTAAAGAGATTGGAACCAAAATGGATTAGTTTTGACATCTCACTAGGTCCACGATAACCATAACATAAATTAAATATAACAGTTTATTAAAATAATATGTATAAATTTTTGTGTTCCTGCAAAAATAATTTTTATTTTACTATAGTTAATAATAAAAACAATTAAAAAAAAATATAAGCTATTATATTTATAAAATCATGATACTGAATTAATCACTTATCACGTAATAAATCGAAGGAAAAATATATACTACATTTTTTTTTATATAAATAATAATTTTATTATTAAATATCTGTTGAACAGATCCGCTAACTAGGACTCCACCTGTACAAACGTCTTAATTGGAATCCACATACAAGACTAAAACGACAAGAAACTGCTCGTCGTTACAGACTACTTCAACATTTACTAGACAAACGTTCAAAACTCCCAATTAATTACAAAAGACTCATTTACATGACTGTGATTAGACCTATTTGGGCGTACGGAGTTGAGCTATGAGGCTTTACTAAACCATCCAATTCATTCCGTTTCCATTCCTTACAATCCAAAATCCTCAATGCTCCTTACTTTGTTACGAATAAACTTATCCATAAAGATCTTAATGTTCTATATGTTGCTGATTTAGCCCAAACCAGATACCAATCCTTACATAGTAAGCTCCATAACCACTCAAATCTACTAGTTTCTCGACTTGCTTCCCACTCAATGCCCGACAATCCTCCGAGCGTCGGAAAAGAAGATGGTCTAGAGATCTTCTTTTGTAGATCTTTTTTAATGAAGTACTACTGATGAGTAGTTCTTTTCAAGTTTTGGCATGTTATTGTAAATCTTTTTAACACATTAATATATATATATATATATATATATATATATATATATATATATATATATATTAAAATATGTATTATTTATCATTAATTCATTTTTTTTCGGTCTACTGTTTACCTAAGATAATTTCAAACCTATTATCTCAAAGTATATAGATCGTTTACGGGTTTCTCTACAGGAGAGCTTTTAACCTTAAACTGTCATCGGATCCAGGAATAGCAGAGAACACTTTAAATGTCGATTGTCAACTAGTGACAATGCAACTAATATAAAATATGGAGTTTTTATATAAACACTATATTAAACAGTCTTAATAGATAATAATAAGACCAACAAACACACAAGTTGAACATTGCTCAGTAGTATGGCTAGAAACGTGTGAGAATTGATAATGTGAAGGTATTCACTGATTAGGAGGTAAATGACGTATTATATAATTGTAAAATAATATTAGTATAATGTTATAAATTAATGTATTTTGAAAAAAATTTAGAAACCTGAAGAAGGAGCATGTCTCCAAAACGTCGTTACAAATGAAAATAATTAGGATTTATGCCAAAAGATATATATAATATAATTACATCTTCTTCAGCATAAAAGATTATATAAACCTACTTTTTTTTTTATGGATTCACTCGTTTCCTAGTAATTGGCTTATTATCATATTTAAAAACATATCAAAAACATGTCACACTTTATCACGCAACAGTTAAAACACTGTGTCGGTAAACATAACCTTCTCTCACAAAGATTTTTTTTTTAAATACGCACACAATGGAAGCTATGAACAGACCTATCTTCTCAGAGAACCCCTTCAATGATAAATTCTTCATGAAGCTTATTATTCTACCCCCCCTTTTAAAAAATAAAAATAATAATAGCGTGCCCTTATGCCGCCCATATGGCTGGCTGGCTATAACTTCCCCGAAATATTCTATGCCCACGCCCCAGTTGTAACTTCTCTCCCCCCGGCATATTCGAGCTAAGTGACCCAAAAAAACATTTACAGGCCAGTAATCGATTAGTTGCTTTGTTGTAATACATTCAATAAGAAGAAATAAAATATAAATGGATGTTTAAAAAAATCACATTATTTAAGTTATTTAATGTGACTATTAGTTATTACATTATTTCTTTATTCACTGCATCTCTTGAAGAATTAATTTGCATTGAACAAAAGGCCCTTATTCTTCTCATTTAAACTTATGGTATCACATCAAGATGTATTATAAAATTAAAAGTAAAAGACAAGGAACTGCTCTTCGTTTTCGTCTACTCCATTTACTTGACAAGCGTTCAAATCTCCCAATAAATTACAAAATACTTATTTACATGAAAAAAATTAGACCTATTCAGACATACGGGGTTGAGCTTTGAAGATCCACTAAACCTTCTAATTCATCTCGTATCTCATCCTTACGATGGAAAATCCTCAATGATACTTATCATGTTGCTGATTTGTCCCAAACCAGATACCTATCCTAGTCCAGTAAAAATGTATTTTGAACTAGAAAGTTTATGGGTAATTTTTCTTTATAGCTTTTATTTTTTGGGGTGCTAAACACGAATCTGAAGTTTTCCAACAAAATTTCCATCGGCAAAAATGAGAAAAATTAGAAAAAAGTAAAAAAGCTGTAATGTTTTTCATTATTTTGCTTGTAACTTGCAAAGTAATCATTTTAAGAAAAATACCTTTCTATATTAAAATAAAGAGGAGAAAATGACCTACAATTTATGTCCTTATGCTGTTTTTGTCAGACGTGAGGTATCCAAAAAGGAATTTGGCCAACTGGGGGCCAGTCCCACTTCTCCGCAAAAATATTTTTGTCGTACTTTTTTGTCAATAACTCCCAATTTATTTGTCCGATTAAAAATTACCTTTTTCATTTTAAAGATTATTAAATTTACTATTGGAGTATTGAATATGAAGTTCTAATAATGTCCCTTAAAAGCACGCTAAAAAGCCCGTATTGTTGTAAAATCCACGTTTTTTTGCATATTTTTCACTATAACTCCGAAACTATTCGTCCGACTCAAAATTTCTTTTTTTAATCTAAAAAGTAGTCAAATTTACTATTGGACTCTATATATGAAGTTTTAATCGGGTTTCTTGAAATACACATGCCAGAGCGCTAAAAATCCGGTACTTTTATGAAATCCACCTTTTTTTGGTACATTATTCGCTATAACTCCGAAACTATTGGACCGATTCAAAATTTCATGTTTTCATCTCAAAGCTGGTTAAATTTTCTTTTATATCACATATATGTAATTTATATTAACTCCCGTGAAACACCCACGCTAGCATGCTAAATATGTATATCTGAAATATGACAATTATGACATGTTCAGTGGGCTGGCGTGGGTGTTTTATGGCATTTAAAAGAAATTACATATATATGATCTAGTATTAAATTTAACCAGCTTTCAGATGAAAAAATGAAATTTTGAATCGAACAAATAATTTCGGAGTTATAGCGAAAAATGTGACAAAAAAACGTGGATTTCATAAAAGTACAGAATCTTTAGCGTTTTGGCATGTGTATTTCAGGAGACCCGATTAAAACTTCATATAAAGAGTCCAATAGTACGTTTCATCATCTTTAAGATGAAAAAAGTAATTTTTAATCGGACGAATAGTTTCGGAGTTATTGACAAAAGTACGACAAACATATTTTTGCGGAGAAGTGGGACTGGCCCTCAGTTGGCCAAATTCCTTTTTGGATACCTCACGTCTGACAAAAAAAACATAAGGACATAAATTGTTGGTCATTTCCTCCTCTTTATTTTAATATAAAAAGGTATTTTTCTTAAAATGATTACTTTGCAAGTTACAAGCAAAATAATGAAAAACATTAAAGCTTATTTACTTTTTTCTATTTTTTCTCATATTTGCTGATGGAAAGTTTGTTGGTAAACTTCAGATTCGTGTTCAGCACCCCAAAAAATATAAAGTAAGCCATAAAAAAAAATTACCCATAAACTTTTCACTTTAAGCCTTATTTTAAAACCATTTGACTGGACCATCCTTTCATAGTAAACTCCGTGCATGAATTCGAGCACTAGTCTCCCAATTTGCCTCATACTCAATTCCTGATAATCCTCCGAGGCGCCTGAAAAGAAGTGATTATTCCTTATAGCCTTCTGGTGAGGAAGATAGTGATATGTGTATTAAATCAAATATCAAATTCCAAAAATGGCCACTGTATTTTCCTGAGAAGATTCGTAATGAAGGAACTGATTCCAACCAGAACCAATTTGTGGTATAAGTTGGTGGCTGAGCAGTAGCTAACTCCGCGGAAAATCGAGTTCTCTATCCCTTAAGTAAAATAGCCTACTCTGTTCTAAGCGGTCGAGCGGAGAGCAATTCTCCAGAACAGTAACCTTCCAACCAGCAGTCAGGGGATTCTTCCTTCTATTATTTGCCCTAATCTCGGTCCCTTGATGAAAATACTAGAAAAAATTTTCCTTTCTATCTTTATCCTTTTCTTATTTTTTTTTTTTTACCATTTACTTTTCTCTCCTTCCTAAACAAATACCATCTTCTTGTTTTTCCATTTCACTGAGAACGGTCTTCAACAAATTAAATTTCTTTAAAAAAAAAAAACAATTAAAAAAAACAGAAAAGTAACTGTATATCCATTTAATTAAACATACATAAGTGAGAAAACTTTGCGTTTTGGGACCTTTTGTTTTGTATATATATAAATATATATATATATATATATATATATATATATATATAAATATAAATTAGAGTTATATAAAGTTGAAGTTGAATAAAATTTAAAAAAAAAAAATTCATTTCGAATATACAGTATAACCTCAATATAGCGAATTCCTTGATAAATCGAAGTTTTTCTATTCCCCTTGAATCTGCCTATCATTTCTTTAATATTTTTACCTCTACATATCGAAGGATTGGTTAAGAAGACCTTGATATATCGAATTTGCAACTCTCGTCCTGACATTTGTTTCAGTTTCTGATAAAAACACTTGTGTGATACGTTTCGTTTTCTGTTGTTCCTCAATATTTTTTTTATTCTCGAAAATGGTAAAGCGTAATACCCTTCCGTATAAAGAAAAATTGAAAATTATTCAAGCCGTAAATGCCGGGGTTGACAGAAAGAGCGATATTGCAAAAAAAAGTTTAGAATACCAGCGAAAACCTCATCCAATATTTTGAAAAGAAAACTGTGATGAGTGATTGGGCAATCCAATCTATTGCTGTTTTTTGATGATAAATTAGACAAAGTGTCGTTTTCAGGTTGACAAACTACTATTTCAGATTGTTTCCAAAGGTCAGCTTAAATTTTTTTCAAATCTAATAATTATTCTTTCATTATTATTATTTCAATAAAATATGTATTTTATTATAAACCTCTAACCTCTGTATATCGAAGTCAGTAATCACCTCAATAAATCGAACTTCGATAAATCAGTTTTCTCGTTCCCCTTGAGGTTCGATATATTGAGGTTAAACTGTAATTAAAAACAAAACAAAAACTATTTATTGAATCTTTACAATCGTATACATTATATACAACAAGTAAATTTGAGGAAAATGATTACAATGACATATCAATAACATGTAAAGAACTACTCACTAGTAGCACTTCAGCAAAAGTTCTACATTAGAAGGTCTCTTGGCCATCTTCTTTTCAGACGCCTCGGAGAATTATCGGGAATCGAGTGTGAGAGACAATTGGATTCGAGTGGGTTTGAAGTTTACAATGAAAAGATAGGTATCTGGTTTGGGCCAAATCAGCAAAATATTGAACATTAAGATCTTTATGGATAGGTTGGTTTGTGACATAATAAGGGAGATTCTAAGAAGGATATGAAAAGGTTTAGAGGAGCCCTAAAGCTCAATCCCGCATGTCTAAATGGGTCTAATTAATTTTATAGTAAATGTTGGAGTAGTCGGAAACGACGCACAGTTTCTTTTCTTCTATTTACAATTTTCAAGGTACGATTTATTTATTTAATAATTTTTTTAACTTTTATTAAGTAATTATTACAATCTGCCACAAATGTAGGCAATAGGTAATATAGATGGCGTATGATTACATATTTATTTTTTAGTTGAAAAAAAAAAATTAAAGGATTTTATCAAAATATAAATGAATGTATCTTCTGAACTTTCCATTGGCTACAAAAACATAAATAGATGAATAAATATAAGGTTTTAACAGAATCTAGATGAAGAAAAAAAAAAGAAAATAGTGTCCTTATAATTACAATTTTTTACCTAAGGTATCAACATTATGAACATTTAATTTTAATAAAAATTAAATATAAGAATATACATTGTGTCTTACCTTCTTAGGTGAGTAAGGTCTACTTGATCTGCAACCAAATGAGGCAATCTAAAAAAATAAAATAAATAAACTGAATTGAATATTTTAAATATTTTACATTTAGCTTTTTCAAGATTGAATTTAAAGATAATGTAAATATATACTCTAAATTGTAACAAGGAAGATGTCTTCAAATCAAAAATTCAATTTTCATAACCTCAACCGATATACACAAGAACATAGAATTTTTTTTTTTACAAACATTTTCCATTTTTATCACTTCAAGGACAAGAACATTTTCTATTCATATCACTTAAAATAGGGTTCGAGATTCTTCAAATTTATTTTTTATAAATACTCTTGCTTGTCCGATTAGAACAGGAATCTACAATATAATAGAGAATTTATACACTAATACTGTACAATGAAGACGCAGGTTGTAAGAGTATGAAGTCATAGATACATAATTAAAAAAATAAATGTTTAATTTATAGTGCCGACGTTTCGGCTAACGACGTAAGCCTTCTATCAAGCTAAAAGAACAAAACAAATTTTTAAAATTTTTTTAGAAATAAATAAATTAAATATTTCCTTTTTCTAAAGATCAAAAATATATTAAGACAGTAAGACAAGTTGGTAAATAAATATTTGTATGCCAAATGAAAACATGTTTTTCCGGTTTTAAGAGTGAATTTCTCTATGAATACGGATCATAAATTTGATCATACTATATGAAAGCTGGTTAAATTTGCAAATTTTTATGAGATTAGCAGTTTTGTGGATAGGTTTTTCGAAAAACAGTGAGCGTTGAAGTATTATAAGACATTCTAACTACCCTACATAAGATGTTCTTTTGATCCCAGGTTTGTAAAATTCAAGGTTGCATGTACTCTGCTCTTATAGGAAATTTAATGCTTAATCCGAAAATGTGGTCGAAATTTTAAAAATGTTAAAACAAAGTGGAGATATTACATCTTGTATGGTAAAAAATGTGTTTTCCTCAAAAATTATTAGTATTTTTTCCCTATTTCTTCAGGATCCACACGTTTTTCCAAAATAAATGTTTTATAATTATTAACTTTCGTAATAAATTTATAGCAGTCCTCGGGAGTAAACAAGGTGACTTAGATAAATTCACCAATAATCTCGTAAGAGAAGCATATCAAACTGGCCAACAAGTAAACCAAAAAAACCCAAGCACATGATTGTATAGGTCCACAGTAGCCTATTACAAACTGGTACTATGGAAGGGGAAACCAAAAAATAATAAAAATGTAAAAAGCAGTAAAAATTATTATTAAATACCAGCGGTAATGGTATACAAGTGCAATAATTAAACCAAGAGTTAATTAAATATGATCAAGAGAGTTTAATTAAACTATAGAAATGAAAGGAATGCATTTATAGCCTGCAACAAAGAGCGAATAGAAGAAAAAGAAAATAGCTAAAGAATGACAAGTAGAGAAGCAGTGAAAGGTAACTGGGTTAAGGGCACTCACAGCCCATCCGTTTCTTACTCTCTCACCATTCGCGCCTTTCTTCCTTCGAGGGTCAGAGCTGTTTAGCCTAGACAGCACGTACCGTTCTCTTATAGTACTAGAGCAGTTTCATAACTTCTTTTAGCACGATGAGACTTTCGTCTGCCCCTGTATCATTCCCAGTGTTCACTACTTCTTCAGTTTTTACCATCAACGTTTAAAAAATGTCCTCATAACCTAAAAATTGTAAGAATTTTCCAAATGTAGGAATGAGTTGCAGTTCAAATAAGGTCTCGTTCTATACATCCAAATGTATAAGTTAAATATTATGTTTTTTGACACGCTCATCTGTTAGTGTTCCTCGGAAAATGGATCGACTGTTTCCTTGTCATAAGGAGTACATATAAAATGAGTAGATTATAAATATAAATATCCATGATTTATTGTTTTCCCAGGTAGAGTGAAATGTTCTAAGGCCTACATTAATTTAAACAAATGAACTCGACAAGATAAAATCAACAGTGAAATTTTGGTTGTAAGTATTTTTTATAGCCATTCAAAGTACTGGGACTGCAAATTGCCATTTCATTTGAAAACGACCCACATACTTTTTATACAGCCATTCAAAGTACTGGGACTGCAAATTGCCATTTCATTTGAAAACGACCCACATACTATTCTTATTGGTAAAAACGAAAGGAATTATAGGAGATAAGGTTTCTTTCATTGACAAGATTCTAAAAGGATAATGTGTTATTTGAATTAGTGAGAATGAAATCGTCGGGGGTAATAGGTTGTGGGTCAGAGAGGAGTTTTAAACATTTTTTCGTTGTAAAGATCACAGTTTCGTTAATCTGCTTCAATAATTGTTCGTTATGAAAATTTATCTTTGAAGAACTACAAGATAAGGTTATAAATTTGTTGTGTTCGCGCGACAATTCTATTGTGTAATCAAATTCAAAGTATGTAGCCATATTTGAAAACGGCACACATATATTGTAATTTCAATGCAAAGAATCAAAATATGTTTTAAAATATTACATAATTGACAAAAAATAAGGAGTGATTAGGCAAAGGAGATGTTGCTGATTAAGAAGGCAGCGAAGGGAATGACAAGATTTTTGAAGGCTTAAGACTTACGAATCCAGTTGAAAGAAATCTCTTGGGCCCAGGGCACCATTAAGAAAGAAACATTTGAAAATTAATAATAAAGATAATTACAGCTGTGAATGAATGAATGAGTGGTGAATAGCTGATTATTCAAAAAAAGAAAAAATAGAAGTTGTACAATAGAATTTTTTTTTTTATTTCGTGAACTTATAAATTGAAAGGAAATAGTAAATTGGGCTACAAAATGTTTAATTATTAAATGAGTGTTTAAATTTTAAATATACTTTTATGTCAGCTTTAAATATTTGTTGTGATAGTAAAATTATTTTAATTTTATAAACGTATTGAATTTGTGCTCATGTATATTATCTTTTTGACGTTTTAATTTCATTTTGTATAATAAAGTAATTTCAATAAATGGAAATGGAAAATGGAATATTAGATTTTTTTTAATTTGAACTATTACAACTTCAACCAGAAGAATAAACCTATATTACAAGAATAAACCTTATGTTTATGGATTTTATATGCTTCATAAGAAGCATTCATTTTATATGAGGATACCTAAGCGACTGGTAAAACAAAATTTTTCAAGGTTCGAGGTAGAAAAGCAGTCTACCCATCACTTTAATAAATATTGATTTTGTAGTACGTTGATATATAAAGATAATTTGCCCACTAATTCTTTCCCCTAAATTTATTTTGTTTATTAAATATCTGTGAATGTAATTATAGTTTGTATTTATAACCAATGAATATTCTCATAAAATCTTCTTATGTCTCTGGGTTCACTTTATAGGGCTCACAGATTTTGAATGTTACCAGTTTAATAATTCAAAGGCCCCTGAAAACCCTATCTTCTATCCCCTAATAGCCTCTGTATTGTTAACGGGCAAAGAGGAGACTTAGTGGAGGTGAGGAAAGAAATCAGAGTGAAGTAAATATTAAGGAAGCGGTGGCAAGGGAATTCCACGGCCTCTTCTATAATGTAGCACTGAGGGTGTCCGGTCGGTAATGCGGCTTTGATCCCTGCGTCCATGGCAACGTCGCTATCCGGAAGCCTTCGGGTCAGGCCCGACACCTCACAATATATACCGGTTAGTTCTGGATATTTCATGTTCATGTGTATTATTGGGGCTTTTAATAAGGAAGAACCTAACTGGCCAAAGTAATTGAAAGCATAATGATTCCTCAGACTTGATATAATGAATATACTTATTACAGAGCACAGAATATTTTCTTGATTCTAACAAATTTCGCAGCTACGTCGTTGTTCCACCGGATGAGCGATATGATGTTCCTCTAAATTTTTTTCTCTCTGATGTTTACATTCCTCTGTCTACATTAATTACATGAAAGATGCTACTCAAAACCGTTCCTTTATACATGTTGAAGACTACCTATAAGCATTTTACAGCATGAAACCGTTCAGAAACTAGAGATATGTTGCGGTTTAACTTGAAGAAACCATGGTCTCAAACGAATTTCCTCAAACCTTAACTCGGTGGCTAACCAACTCAAACTGTGATCAACACTGTTGAAATAACACATATTTTCTAAATCATCCAATGATTCTTCACTATTCTTGGACAGTTATTGATTTTTTTATCTCTTACAAATAAAACTATTAAATAAGAAAATTTATATTAAAAAAAAAATAGGACTTGGTAAATAATATTATAACTTATACCACAATTTTTAATAATACAAACATTAGATAAATTTTTAATTTTTATTTTTCAAGATATTATTTCATTTTGGGTAAAGAAATGGAAATAAATATACAAGTTTATGTTTAAGGAATGAAATGAATGTTAATCAGTTAAAATACATATTTATCTAATGATAGACATTCGTAAATGTCGGAATGTCCTAATTGTTAAAAGAAATTAAGATAAATAAAAATAAAAACTATAAAATAAATTTTTAGTATCCGAGAAACTGTGAAGGATGAAGAATCTGCGGAGAAACGATAATGACGAAACTTCCATAACTGCCGTAATTAATTAATTAGGAGGCCACCATTTAGCGGCAAATCAATAATTGCTGGCAATCTTTTGGTCTCAGCAATATAGAAGCGAAGGAATTTAGAAATTTTATTATTTCATTTAGTTTCATAAATTACTTGTATTAAATTAAAAGTTTCCTTAATTTATTTTTGTAACTCATAATTTAATTATTAATTAATTTTTATTATTATTTATTATTATCATTAATTATAATTAATTATCATAGCCAGACGATTGTTTTATGTATTGTACTCGTTTTGTTATTCTTAGGGGACAAGTTGTCCCAGAATAAAGTTCATTTTTCTTCTTCTTCTTTTTCTTAAAACGACGTGCAGCCTCTTGTCTTCTCAATCTTGATATAAGACTCTTGTCTAGAAATAATCCAAGGTATCTATTATGCATCCTATTTCTATTTCTTATATGTGGATTAGCGACCGAGGAGTGACAAGAAATGCCGGCTGATAATTTTGCCTTTATTTGCTCTTGAATTTCATTTTTCCTTGGCATGGCAGACTAGATGTTTAAACTGCTCTAGGTATTAGTACGGAAATATCTGTATCATCAAAATCACCGTTTTTACGGCTTATCATATTTCCGTTTTATTGGTATTGATTACTAGACCGATTTCGTTTCCGCCATTTATGAGCACAATAAAAGCATTCACCTGCAAAATGAACAATATAAATGGTGTTGAAAGTCGATAAACGTTTTGAAAAATTTAAAGTTTACAGGCTAATGAAAAGGATCTATTAGTTGTTAAAGAAGACGTTGAAATTTCTGAAAATAAATCGATTCTATTCCTTTTAAATTTGCCTACCATTCTTATGTTATTTTTACCTCTACATATCAAAGGATTGGTTAAGAAGACCTTGATATATCGAATTTTCGAAGATTCCTTAGCTTACACCGCACCTCTACAAAACGAAGTTTTATATCGGAAAACCTCTATAAATCGGAGTCGATTTATTAAATAAGTAGAGTCTAGACTGATCAAAGACTCTACAAAGGGTTAACTGTAACTCCCATCCTGACATTTGTTTCCGGTTCGTATCAGTTTCTGTTAAAACAATTATGCGATAAGTTTCGTTTCTGATGTTCCACACGCTTCGTTTTCTGTTGTTTTTTGACAGAAAGTGCGATATTGCAAAAAAAAATTGGAACACCAGCAAACACCTTATCCACAATTTTGAAAAATAGGCTGAAGTATAGAAATCAAGCTCTTTCATTATTAAAGAGGTTAAAAGGACCCGAGTTCCAAGATATTGACTTAGACAAAGTGTCGTTTTAATAGAGAAACTACTATTTCAGATTTTTTCCGAAGGTTGGCTTATTTTTTTACGAATTTAATAATTATTATTTCAATAAAATATGTACATATTTTCTATAGTTACATTGAGTATTTTATTATAAACCTCTAACCTATATAGATCGAAGTCAGTCAGAAATCACTTCAATCGAACCTCGATGTATCGAAATCCTCGATAATTCGAAGTTTTCTCGTTTCCCTTGAGGTTCGTTATATAGAGGTTCCACTGTACAAATATTTTTTCTCTAAATATTTATTTCGAAAACTAATTCATCCAATAGCGTTCACCCTAAACGTATTAGGACAGCAAGAGTTAAACTTTCTTCTATTCATATTAAATTTTCTATTCATTTTATCATCGATATTTCTCGCTTAATGAAAATTAAGGTTACCATATTACACTGCTTACGGTTACCAATAGATTCCTGAGTTTTTTTTATGAAATCTATGTAGAGACCTGATGAACTGCATTTTATTTTATTTTTATGTATCCATTTATTAAAATTTACAACTGTACACACAAAAACAAAAATACATCCAGCAAATGTGATAGTAACATATATAATAACATGCCAATGACTTGAAGCAACTACCTATTGGTAGCAATCATAATAAAAGTTATATATTAGAAGGTTCAGAAGATGGCCATCTTCTTTTCAGACGCCACGGAGGCTTTCTGGAACAGGATAGGAAGCAAGTTGAGATACTAGTGGATGTGAATGGTTTGAAGTTTACTATGAAAGGATAGGCTCCTGGTTTGGGATACATCAGCAACATGTGGAACCCTAAAATCTTTATGGATATGTTCATTTGTGACTAAGGATTTTGGATTGCAAGGATTGGATATGAGATGAATTAGATGGTTCACTGGAGCCCAAAAGCTCAACTCCGTATGCTCATCAGGTCTAATCACAGTCATGTAAATGAGTCTTCTGTAATTAATTGGGAGCTTTGAACGTTAATCTAGTAAATGTTGCAAATAAATAAATGGAGAAGTCGGAAACAACGAGCAGTTTCTTTTCTTTTAAGTCTGGTTTGTGATCTAAACATCTAATGACATAAAATGATCATTTATTATTAATATTCGGCTAGGTTTTTCAGCAGTCCAAGGATAGTAGATCTTATAAAAAAAAAAATATATATATTTATATATATATAGTAAGATCTAGTATTATTTTGATGTTTTTGTTTTTTTTACTTTAAATGTATATTTATCTATGTGTAATACATTTTTTTAAAATTCGCTTTTCTAATTTTCTCAATCTGAAGTTTGGGCGATCGAGGAGGAATTAGTTTTGATTAATTTATTTGTAATTGTGCAAAGTAAGAATATTTTAATTTATTTTAGTATATTAAGACATTATTCGGTAAAGAAATATTATTGTTGCGTTATTATATAAAAAGCATGTGACCTACTTTGCTCAAAGGGCCCTGTTTAATCTCGTAGCGTCCGAAAATTCATTTACTGCATAACAATGCTTTATCAAAGCCGGTTTCAGCTTTACGGCTGAATAGCCTCGTTTATTATAAAATTTATTTTACTATTTTTATAACAATTTTTCACTTTCATCGAAATTATGATTCACAAAGGAGATAACAAAAATAATGTATTCAGAAAAAGATAAAGTTTAAACCGTGCAATTCAGAGCCATGTATTACAAATTTTTACAAGCTTTTTTTTCCTCGATCTCTTGATTTTTTATTTGTTAAAAGTTAATTGGAACATTTTCCTTTACTCACTTGGAACCAAACCAGTTATAAACAAAGAAGTGTGTTTCTGCTTCAAATCGGTTAATATATAATAAAGAAAAACACATTGAGGGACTGAAAGAAAAGGTAAACAGAACTTAATACAGATCTTCAAGTGTTAGAATAACATTCATGAAACTCGCGATGTTGAAAATTTAGGATCTTATATCAACCTAGAGGCATGTGTACACCTAATCACTGAAACTACAGCCCATCTGGACATACAAAAAATACCTGACATCTCCCTAATATAGAAATATTTCAGTCAAACAAACATTATAAGATCTTCCATGACAAAATGACAGGATACGAAAATTCATTAATAACAGAATTTCTCCACAGCTCTTGAAGAAGGAAGACTCATAAGGACCTGTTACAATTTTTTTTTAATTTAGTAATTATATTTTTTTTTTAAATTTCATATTGTTCCTTCATTCTTCATTAATTTTTATAGCAGATAAATATCCTGTTTATGCCATTTAGCACAAGCATAGATTAATAATAATAAATGGAAGACAAAAGTTTAACTTAGTCACAGCTGAAAGCATAGACAAAATCTTCAATAACGATGTTTTTTTCTTTGTGGCCGTTTTATGCTTGTATAGAATAATTTTTAAATATAGACTGTTAACTACACAGAGGTCTAATTTAAGTTACAAGAAAACCTGCATTATTTTGCATATTACCAAATGGTATTGTTTAAGAAGTTCTAGTAGTCAATGCAAATCTTTTATATATATTAAAGGTAAGTCTGCGTTTTATAGTCGAAGATGTCTAACAATGTTTCAGTTGGTAATGTCTTATTTTTTAGGATAACTGTTGATCGTTTACCTTTCAAAGCATTTCTCGAACTACAAGTTGTGTTGGAGGATGAAGGAAGTGTATCTTTATGTCACGGTTGGACAGCAATGTCATCAACAGCGCAATTTACATTTGAATGCAACATAAAAGGTTATTTTGATAACAGATATTAGAATCATCTTGTACAAAGGTTAAGATCCCTAAATATTTCAGTAGTCTAAGAGCGAGAGATGAAACCAGAGAAGGATCTTGAAAGGCATGTAAATAGCAGAAAGTCAATAATGACTACAAGAGGCTTCGGACAAAAGAAATAGTGGCCGGAGGCGACTCAACTGATGAAACGACTGGTTTCACTGCCAGCCTCTGAAATGGCCACCATTGTCTTCAGATAAATTCTTCCGTCTCTGGTATTTTTCCATTATGTCAGACAATTGTATTCACCACTTGATGTCCTTTAATATAATAATTTTAATCTATTATAATATTAAGATGAAGATGGAATCACCGAAATTGAAATTTTTTTCCATAACTATATTATTTTTGACAATTACATCTAGCAACAACATTCCAGACAAGAAAATGTTCGACGTTTCCGACAGTTACTAGACAAGCGATCGAAGATCTTACATGATAGTTATTATATCCATTTGGACATACGGAACTGAGCTTTGGGGCTCAAATAAACCTTCCAATTCTTCTCGTATCCAATCCTTATAATTCAAAATCCTTCGTAAAAACCTCAACGCTCATTATTATGTCGCAAACAAACTTATCTATACAGATCTTAATGTTCTCTATGTAGTTGATTTGGCCCAAACCAGATAGCTAGCTAGCCTTTGATAGTAAACTTCCTGGGTATGGAGTTTACTATCAAAAGAGTGGGTACTCGAACCCACTGGTCTCCCAGCTTGCCGTACACTCCGTTCCCGATATTCATCCGTGGCGTCTGGAAAGAAGATGCCCAAGAGACCTTCTCATGCAGAACTATTGAAGTGTTACTATTGAGTAGTTCTTTACATGTTATTGAAATGACATTGTAATCATTTTCCTCAAATTTATTTGTGTATAATATATACAGCTGTAAATATCAATAAATAGCCAAAAAACATAAATATAAATAAAAACCTTCTAGTAACCATCAAATGATATGTCATATATTGGTATACTATTATTATAAAACATTTTATTCATAGAGTTCATCGCGTCCTAGAATGAAGATTTATTACTATCTCCTTCTACCATAATCAGCGTACATTCCATAACTAGCAAACTATGTCTAGTTTGTACGTTTACACGTTAAGAGCATTGAGATATGAGTGGATGAAATTTATATTGATATATATATATATATATATAATTATATATATATATATATATATAAAAAAATGTGTAATATAAATAACATTATTTGTACCTCTTATCTTGAAAAAAAACAAAACAAGATTTCTTAATTAAAAACCCACGAAGATTCTACGTTAAACAAATATATTATGAGTTGCATTATTTTTCATTTAAAATTCAATGGAGGAGTTTGTTCATATTTGCACTACCTCATTGTAATCCATATACAAATGTTATAATTACAAGAGGAAAAAATAAACATTAATACAATCTGTACATTTTATGAATGTTTATTTTTTCCTAAGGAACTAAATAATGGAGAAGATTTTAAATATTGAAAAGAAAGAAACTCTATTGTTAACTACATGAACTTCAACAGATAAAAATAATAAATAATAAAATAGCGTTCAAATGACAAGAAAGAAAACCAACACCAAACCATTAAAACAACTAAACTTTTATTATTAACATTTATTAAATATAATACTATAATAAATAAATGTAACTCAACTTTAATTAATTAATATTTTTGCTATAAAAGGAATACGAATAATAATAAAATACAAATAATTACATGAATATTCAAAAATATAAATTAAATTCAGGAGAAATATAATGCAAAAGGAAAATAGTTTGAAAAGTAAAACATTCTTGAACCACAAATATATATATATATATATATATATATATATATATATATATATATATATATATATATATATATATATATATATATAAAGGATGCTTATATAAAAGGGTTCAAAACTGAAATTAAAATTATAAAACATTCATTTCCCCTTGAAGTTTATTTACAGCATTTTAAATAATGTCACACCAGTTTAAAAAAATGTTTATTTCCCTAAGCTTTATTTATTTAAACAGCTAACGGTAATATGTGTACCTATAACAAAATAACATTTCTGAGAATGATATCATAGTAATAAATCACAACTAGTTTTGCACTGTCAAGAAACCCATACCTCCACCGCGACTAAAACCAGTTGTGCTGCGTTACAGGTGACTGCACTTTTGACCTATGAACTTCTTGCACTTTGATACTCCAACCGAAAGACAATCTCGGCTGTTAATTTTTGAAATTAGACACGCACGAACTCCTCCTAGAAAGGTACAGCGCACAAATATAAACTAAGGAACAGCTCTTAGGAACAGGCGGTCTACTACTGCAGGCCTCCTGGTGGTCGGTGCAGAAGACGAACCGGTCCATTCCCGATTTGGAGAGCAACATCTTTTTACTTCGCCGGGATCGGATTTAGCAGAAATGCCTTGGAGGGCTATCCTGGGCACCATCTTCCAGGCGCCGGCTATTGTGTCTTCACGGGACAACAGCCACGATCCTCTAACACGATCACGAATAAAACCGACGGCGAAGCATTATTGAAAGCATGCTTTAGTTTTTTTTGTGGTCTCTGAATATCTCAATTCTATTCTCGGAGAGGGAGGGAACTTCAACAAGATGGGTCGCTACATTCACGTTTTCAAAAGAACCATCATCATGATATTTTAAAATATTAATAATATTAGAAAACGGATGACTCTATACTCAACAAAGAAACTAATAACACAGAACAAGGAACACAACTAATATGTCTAGGAAATCGCTCAGTTATACACACGCAGTTTACTAAATCTCAGACTCTTTAAAAATATATCAATGGTCATAGGCAATAAGTTGAAGAGAGAAAAAAATGGCCAAAATGAATTAAGTGCACTATGGTCATCTCCTTAGTCTGCTACACCCAAGTTGGTAACTCTTAGGCCTGTTTATTTCTGATTAAATGGAAGTCAAAGACGCTGTTATTTGATTTTTCCTATATTTCCTATAAACAATAATTAAAATTATTTAAAAAGATGTTCTTTTGAGCAATAGTTCTTATTTAGCGTTGTAAAAAAAAATATTTTCTAGTACCTAGATGTTTTTTTCTATACTACCTACCTAAATTTCCTTAAGATCTACATTTAAATAATCTGATAAGAGTACGAAGTCTAGCGAATAAATTGGAAAATTCTGGTGAATAATTCGGAAACCAAAGAAAAATACAGAATAGAATGATGTAGAAAAATTTAGAATTAAATTTTCTTCAAACTAAATATTTATTCCACTTTTTTGGTGGCATTTATGTCTACGAATTTTTTTTAACTTGATTTACAGCAACGTTAAAAAGTGCTACCCTGAAAAATTGCGACTTTTGCAGTTAATTTAAGGATACCAAGATTAGTACCGCTTCATGATCCGTAACAGTGACAATGGCAAATAATTCTACTAAAATTATCTATGTAAAAATGTATATGTTACCTTTAATTTATATTATCATACTTGAATGTTTTAGCTAAAAATAGAAATAAAAGAAATTCTATCGTATTCTAAATTCATCATTTTAGTTTAAACCTATTGAATCACTCCCCATATAGTATAGTACTTGTAGCCTATAGACTTTTTATAATTATATAATGAAGGTAATTAATTTTTTTGTTTATTTTAATCGTTGCTTAAAATGGAAAATATATGTTTTCTAAAATAAAAAAAAAACAACCTAATAAATAAGTTTACACATATACATATACCAGTTAAAGATACTACCCAGAGAGACGTTAGTAGACTCAGAAAAGATGAATAAATTTATTCATCTTATTATCTTATTTATTATTATTATTTATTATTATTATCTTGTTATCTTATTTGAATATTACTATTATAGTAATATTAAAAAAAAAATCTATTAATAGCATAAAATTTTCTATTTAAAAAAAGAAAAAAAATAGTATGGGATCTGCATGAGAATTCACTATTAAACAATCCCAAACCTAAATATATATAAAACTTATGTAATAGTGTTACAATAATAAAAAAACTTTGAAAGGTTCTGTTTAGAACAAAAGGTTACTAAATCTATTAATAATGGTTATAATGGCAGTCAGGGAGAAATTGGGTTTTTATATATTAAATAAGAAACAGGAAAAATTATCATATTATATTTTTTACAACAAAAGTATCACATATGATTATTTTTATGCAAAGAACATATATCTGATATGAAAATTATATGTAATCAATTTATTTAAATTTACAACTGTACAAATTTGAACGTTGGTCTAGTAAATGTTAAAGTAGTATGTAACGACGAACAGTTTCTTGTCGTTTGTCTTGTACGTAGATTCCAAGTAAGACGTTTGTCCAAGTGGAGTGCTAGGTAACGGATCTGTTTGTATTTTACAAAAGTATTACAATAAATAAGTATTTGTACAAATAAAAGTAAAATTAAACAAATAAAAAATTACATCCATTGGGAACATACTGTCATAATCTTGTTATTTGTAAGATAATTGTAAAAGAAATACTGTTTCATTTTACAATTTGTATTGATAGCTGCATTTTATTTCACTACCCACTTAATTCACAATGTAATACAAAATAATATATATGATATCGTAAAATTAATTATATACTGTATATGTAACATCTCGACCGGATTAGGGCACGAATATTCTCTCTCCATTTTTATATACCCATTGAAGATGCAAAATGATTTCCATAAACATCACGACACTTCATAATTTACGATTCATTACCTCCTTGATGATGAACTTAGATGGAAATAGTTCGGCACTATGCATCTGAAATGGCGCTGTGATATCAGAACTTCAGCCATCGTGGAGAAACGGTTACTGCTGAATAAGAACTTCCTTATGACCTGATGAAATGAAGTTACTATGTCACACTACAAAGTACTCAAGTTGTTTACAACAATCCACAGTTCATCAAGGTGATAAATTATATCCTTCAATTCTAAGATGTGAAACCTATGTAAATACTAAAATTAAATCTTTAAATTAGGATTGGTGAATTAATTGCCACTTCCATTGGGATTATTTGATTAGAATACTAGTTGCGAATGCTAAATATTTATCTTCAGTTTTAAAACATACAATCTTGTCAACACACCAGCACTATGTTACATGGATTATATATACAAACGTTTTTTTAAAATGTTAGACAAGAAATCAAATCAAATCACCTGACGAGATCTGACAGATATGTGAAATATCTCCATAGTCGAAGGCGGCAGCGCCAGAGAAGTTAAAGTTTTGGGGTCTTGCTTAAAAACCAAAAAAAAAAAAGAAGAAAAGAAAAATTTGTAAACATTTAGCATTTATTATCCACGTTACAAAGTGCTGATGTGTTGAAAATGTTGTGTGTTTTAGAAATGAAGATGAATTTTTAGCATTCGGAGCTAGTATTCTAATCAAATAATCCCAATAGAAATGGCAATTAATTCATCGATCCTAATTGTATTGATCCTTCTAGACCATCATGCGTACCTCAAGTAAATAGTTTATTAAATATTTATTGAAATTTAACACTGTATATACAATAATAGGTTATAATAAAATACAATACATTCCGTAAATGTGAAAACAAAAATGACACGTCACTACTACCCATTTGTATCACTGAAAGGT
The DNA here is from genome assembly GCA_003667255.2 of Euschistus heros. Taxonomy (NCBI): domain Eukaryota; kingdom Metazoa; phylum Arthropoda; class Insecta; order Hemiptera; family Pentatomidae; genus Euschistus; species Euschistus heros. The sequence continues at coordinate 237,163 of RCWM02000370.1, read as the reverse complement.
TCTATATAATGAAGTGCTCTATTAGAAGGTCCCGAGGCCATCTTCTTTTCAGGCGCCTCAGAGAGTGAGCTGGAATGGAATGAGAAGCAAGTTGTGGAACTAATGAATTTGAATGGTTGTGGAGTTTGCTATGAAAGGATTGATATTTGGTTTGAGCAAAGTCTGAAACGTGAGGTATATTAAGGTCTTTGTGGATAAGTTTGTTTGTGACGAAGTAAGGAGCACTGAGGATTTTTCTAAGGATTTTGGATTGTAGGAATTGGATACGAGATGAATTGGATGGTTAAGTGGAGCCCCAAAGCTCAACTCCGTACGTCCATATAGGTCTAATCACAGTCATGTAAGTAAGTCTTTTTTAATTAATTGGAAGGTTGGAACGTTTGTGAAGTAAATGTTGAAATAGTCGAAAACGACGGACAGTTTCTTGTCGTTTTAGTCTTGTACGTGGATTCCAAGTAAGACGTTTGTCCAGATGGAGTCCTAGGTAGCGGATCTGTCCAACGGGCATTAGTGTAACATCGTTAACGGATACTGAAGGACAGGAAGCAAGTAAATCGTAAAATATATTTTCTGAAAAAATATCCAACAATATTTTTACTAAAATAATTAGTTTCTTTATATCTCTTATATCTCCTTTATATCTCTTAGAGCGAGAGAAATACAGAATAATAGACACCTATGTAACTATTATCACTTAGCAACAAAAAAAAAAAATTCAAATCCGAGAGATAGAAGGAGGAGCCCGATTCAGGGGACCTATTTATCTCTCTCTCTCTCTCTCTCTCTCTCTCTCTCTCTCTCTCTATATATATATATATATATATATATATATATATATATATATATATATATATATATATATATATTACATATTACATATCTGGACCACCAAATATCCGGATTTGTTATAAATCCTTATCCTTACAGCCTTTCTGATATTTGTACCCAATCCCACAGAACTACAGCATTCCAATGCTCCTTCTTCTTCCTGTCAACCATCATCTTGAATTCTATTCCTCCTCATTCAAATCCCTAAAAATGTATAAATATCTCTGTTTTCAGTACCTCATTCTTATCCAAGGTGACGATTCCTAACAATCTACCTACTAATTTAAATGCTGTGTGTGTGCTCTTGCATTTCTGGAAACCTTTCAATAACTATTTGCATAATTTAGATTCCACTCAATATATTTTTTTTCTCACTCTGAAATAATATTAAGGTACTTCTATTGTACATAATACACTGAGCATTGTAACAATAGAATTTCTCATTTCATCTGTAGAATGCTCTCTTATTTTCCTATCTCAATATTTAATTAATACCTATGTATACATTATCATTATTGTATTTTTATTTCTTCTTTATGTTTTTCATTTAATTTGTCTCTGGCCAGTTGTAGCTAATTCTATTTATTTCTAAACCGATTTGTTATTCTTGGTCCTAGAATAAAATTGTTTTTCTATTTTATTCTATTCTATTCTAAATGATCATAGAATAGATAAATTACTCTTATCATCTGCTTGATTTTATTTTTATCTACCCCTTAACAATACTAATTCCGATAGGACTGGGAATAAAGTTATATTTCATAGCCATTTATATTATTTCGAAAAATTGTCATATCCCTCTTAAATCAACAGCTACATAATTGAATTTACAGTAAAAAACAACGTCACACCTAAAAATAATTTAGGTTGAGTATGTATTACTAAAAGAAACCACATTCAAAATACTAAAATTTGAAAAATTGTAAAACAAAATTTATTTTATGAAGCATTCATCCCTTCCAATCTAAAACCCTCCGAACTATAGAGAATGTCTCCTACCGTTTTAATGATCTCATATACCTTATATATTGTATAGTTAGAGGTTTGATTTTATTTTATCTTCAGTTATTTTTTATAGTACATATTACGTACGGCCCTTAAGTGAGGCAGTTTGTAATATATACTCTCATAAAAGCTTTTGAAATAAAATAAAAATTATTATTAACAGTTAAATATATATAGATATAATACTGTACCGCTTTTATATTTAAGCAATTATTTAAGCTGCAGGTCCTCAGAGTTTGAAAATCTAGTTATTTATTTTTCTATAAATGCTATTTTATAGGTTATTTTCTGTTATTAATGATAAATATGTAATTCTTGAGATGGTTGCTGTTATAGCGACTAGTATTATATTGTTTTCCGGTATTATTTTTATTTATTTTTTTAATTGTAGGTGGTAAAGATTCGTACAGATTTCTCCAAACATTTAAAATGATCTCTCTAAAAAAAAAAAAAGTTTTGAAATATTGTTTCCGGATGTCGTTACGATTATTTCTGTTGAGCAACGGTTCTAACAATTTTAACAGAAACCTAGAAAGCATCTGAAAGTTTTACAATAAAAAATATTTATAACTTGTAGCTTTCGGAAACATGTTTTAACCTTGGTAAAAAAAAGCAGGACTATAAAAGTAAATTACTAGCTTAAGTATTTATGGGCGTGGTAAAGGATCTTTCTATGCTATAAGAAAGGATTTATCAGACGAATGGGAATAGGCTGTAAGATGGCGCTCATTTACAGTGGCCCATTTCCACAGAGGCGTCTCTTCCAGACAGCCGCTCGTAAACGTTCATTTCAGTTGGTCCCATCAACACTGTTGACGCAGGCGTTGTATTTGCATAGCTTTACTTCAAATTACCGTGTTTAGGATTTATGTTCAGTGAAGCAGTTTAAAACGCGATTATTTATGCTTAGCGAATAATACAGGGGACTCTAATCCAGACATCTAGTTTATCCGGTGAAAAACTAATAAAAATTGAATTAGAAAAAAAAAAAACATTAATAGTAAGTCAAAATTTTAATTTTAGTTTGTGTAAAAAAACGATGTCGATGAGCAAAAAAACGATTATGGATTTCTTAGTTGTTTATTTTATATTAATATCTTGTATTGTTAAGGTGTCTTTTTTTGTTTCTTTTTGAATTATTTAGTTGTACATATTGTATAAATGGATTCTTTGTCATCCATATCATTCATTGCTCTTTAAGAGGCAGCTTGTAATATTTATTTTATAAAACAATTTAAAAAAAAGGACTTTTTATAGTAAAACCGAAAATTCGATATTTGTCATCATTAATAATAATAATAATAATAATAAAGTTCTTTATTTATTCTGGGACCTTAAGTCCCTTAAGAATAAAAAATAATGTACAATCAAGGGCCTTCAGAGCCTTAAAATAAAATAATATTTACATAACAAAGTAACAGATAATAATAATAATAATAATAATAATAAAAAAGAGCAGAAAGAAGATATTAATAAAAAGTAACAGAAAATTTATATTAATTTTTTACAAAAAAAAAAAAAAAAAAAAAAAAAGATTTCTTAAATATAAACTGTTTATAATTATAGTTTATAGTTTATAACAACTAGAAAGTGGCTATTGTCAGTTTTTGGAGGAAAGGATCTGGGTGGATAGTAGGTGGTTAAAGAAGTGGTATTTGAAAGTAGAAAGGTTAATTGTATGACGAATGTCGAGAGGGATGGAGTTCCAGAGAGAAGAGGATCGGATTACGAAAGATCTGTCGAAAGTGGCTGAGCAATGAGCAGGAGTATGCAAATCTGATTGACGAGATCGGGTTTGGCGGGTAAGAATTGAGGATTTGAGTTGAAGGAGTTCGGAAATGTAAGGTGGATGATGGGATTGAACGGTTTGAAAAAGTAAGGATGCCAGGAAATACTGGCGACGGTGGGAAGGAATAAGCCACTTTAACTCCGCATAAAACTGCGAAACGTGGGCGCTCCTCGGGATCCCGAAAATAAAGCGGATAAAGCAGTTAAATAGTCTTTTGATTTTGGCCTCGAGATCCCCAGAAACACCCCCATAGACAGCACAGCAGTAGTCAAAGTAGGGGAAGATGAGAGAGGTAACTAGTAATCTACGGGTTTCGAAAGGAAGAAGGTGGCGAACGTAATTGAGACGTTTTAGGATAGGGATGGTGCGGCGGGAAATTTCGGATACGTGATTTTTCCAGGATAGGGTTTCATCGAAAACAACTCCAAGATTTTTGACCGAGGAGTAGAATTTGATAGGATCACTGTTCAGGAAAAGGGTAGGAATAGAGGAAATGGTTTTTAAGAGGTGACTCGAACCTATTACAATCGCTTTGGTCTTTTCAGCATTAAGATTTAGCTTGTTTTTCGATGCCCAGTTACAGATTCGATTCAGGTCTTCTTGGATCCTTTTAGTGGCTTGTAGTAAGTCAGAGTTGGGAAAGGATAAATAGATTTGGAGATCATCGGCGTAGAGATGATACCGACAATGATGGATGGAAAGCGGAAGGTCATTAATGTAGACAGAAAATAGCGTGGGTGATAGTGAAGATCCTTGAGGAACGCCACAGGATAGGGGTTGGGTCTTGGACGGAGTTTTATTTGGAATAACTACATACTGTGATCGATCGGAAAGGAAGGACTTAAACCAGAGTAATGCAGATGTGGATAAGGAAAGGTTTCGAAGTTTGGATAGGAGGATGTTGTGGTCAACTTTATCAAATGCTTTGGAAAAATCTAAGAGGATAAGGATAGTTAACTCTTGGCGATCTATTGCGGAAAATATGTCTTGAGATATTTTCAGAAGGGCAGATTGGGTAGAGTATCCGGGACGGAAACCGGATTGATAGGGATTAAGGAGTGAGCGTTCTTCTAGGAAAACTGAAAGTTGGGACTGAACAATGCGTTCCAGAGGTTTCGATAGGTTGGAGAGGAGGGAAATAGGACGGAAGTCACTCGGAGAGGAAGGATTAGGGATTTTGTTCAAGGGGCGGACGAGCGCTGTTTTCCAAGAAGAAGGAAATGTCGAATTTTGAAGAGAAAAATTGTAAATGTGGTAAAGGAGAGGTATAAGTGTGGGAAGGCATGATTTGATAAGTTTAACTGGGATATTATCGGGTCCATAGTCATTTGTTCGGGATTTCATAATGGTCGAAAGTATATCATTGTAGGACACATGGGAAAAGAAAAAGTTGTCAGGATCAAAGCTAGGATAAGGTAATTCAGTTTCGAGCAGAGGATTCGGAGCTAGGGAGATGAAATGTTGATTAAGTTCATCCGGGGAAACTGGGAAGGAGTTGCAGTTGGGTTCAGAAAAGGTTAGTTTTCTCAGGATTTTCCATTTGGATTTAGGATCAGGAGCGGAAGAAAGGGTACTGTACGTATATTTTGATTTAGAGAGTCGGATAGCCGATTGGGTTTGGTTTCGTAAAATTTTGAAGGAAATATAATCTGTTGGGAATCGGGTTCGACGGAATTTTCGTCTGGCTGATTCTCTTTTTCGCATCATCTCTCTTATCTCAGGAGTCAACCATGGAGCGGAAGGACGGCGCATCGATAATGTTTTTAGAGGAGCATGAGTATTTAGGATTGAATGAAGGTTTGAAGTAAGGGTGTAGATCATTGGTTCAATCGAGGTAAAGGAATAGATAACGTCCCATGGGATGGAATCAAGATCAGGTTGTAGTGATTCGAATGACAGGAGGTCCAGATTTCGGAAGGAAACAACTGTGGGAACAAAAGATTTAGTTGGTAAATCGTATGAAATCTGGATTAGGTCATGTGATGAGAGAAAAGGAACTGGATGCTGAGATGAAGAAAGGATTTTGTCTGGAGAGTCAGTAATATAAAGGTCAAGCCAGGTATCTGAGGATCGTGTGTGATATACATTATACATAGATACATTAACGATATATAGTTTGTTTTTTAACTGCTTACAGATTTTTTTTTTTTAAATATTCTTTTTATTGGAAAATGTTTAAGTAAATATTTAATTATTAGCTCCCAAAATTAAATTAAACATTTAATATATATAAATATATATATAATGATGATTCTATAGTTGTCCGTAGGATGTAACGTAAGTGAAGAAATGGTCAGGTGTGCAGTCAAGTAAATAAACCCTTCCAAGTCTTTAAATAAAAAATACTTTATATTTTTTAAAAAAAAAAACAAAAAAATTAATACGAAGTAATTTAGTTAACGAAAGAATTAATAGCTGTTTACATAATTAGAAGAATAGTTAATTAAATAATTGAAAACGAAATAGTAGCAAGGTCTAGTCGGAAGATACAGTAATAATAAAATAATACAAATTTTACAATTTTACAGCCCTGAAGAAGACCTGCAAGACAGGTCGAAACGTCGACACACCAAATATAATTTTTTTTTTTAAAAAAAAAAAAAAAAAAAATATATATATATATATATATATATATATATATATATATATATATATATATATATATATTTTTTTTACACATTCTTAAGTTTTGTTGAATAATGTTTATAGCAGAAGTTTCATTCTCAAATTCTTGTTAATGGACTGGTCGAGACTCTTTATTTTCGATTATATTAATAAATGATATCTAGTTAATCATGTTGTAGAATGTATATTATATATATTTCTTTTCATTTCGGCCTAAATAAATGTTAAATTTGTGGTCGCGCAAATTTTTCTAGGTTATAAATATTTTTAAACTTAGTTCCATATTTATAAAAATAAATATGCGAAAAAGCAATTTTAAAAGAAAATTATATATTACACAATGATTATAGATTTTTTTAAAAACTTTTATTGAAATATATGCACAATCTGCCTCAGTTAAAGGCAATAAGTAATGAATTCATTCGTACCATATATAAAAGTTTTCATGCATACACAATTAATAATAATAAGAGATGAAAATAAAACAAATAATCATAATAAAAATAATAGTTACAATCATCAAAAATAAAATGAAAGAAAAAAAATTAATTGGCACAAAAGAAAAAAAAAAATCATACGAAAAAGATACATTCATACTATATGTACAATACAGACACACTCATTTATATAAATTTGAAAAAAAAAGAATAATTAACTGACACCCTTAGTAATATACATACTTATACATAATATAAGTAACCATAAATATTTAAGCAATAATTGAAAAACGAAGATAATGCAGTAAGAAAAGCGCAATCAAATATTTTTAAAGAAATAGTTAAGAAATTATTTTTTGTTTAATTTTTAAACATTAATCAATATTTTAATTGTGAGTAACTTTTTTTTATTTATTAATTATTTTTTAATAAGAATTATAAAGTAACTAAATTTAACAGAAGTGGAGTCGGCTTTTCTTTTTGAGAGATTTCCTCATCTTACAAACAAAAAAATACAAATAATTTTCTGCATTACGTATTTAATAATGTTTAAGAATTGTTTATATTTGACAAAGAGTTGCAGTTGATATTAAAACCAATTGATGCCAGAGATCAATAACTCATTTGCACTCGAAGCTCTAGAGACTCGAATCCACATCCAGTTCTCTATTATCCCCGACGGCCTGATGGAACTAGACCAACTCTGCCATGAAATTCATCTGCCTTTTCGATAATGAAACAGCGGGGCTATTCTATTCGAAGGGTTTCCACCATCTAAAACTAGCAGGCACGAAATTATGGAAATTTCAAAATAAGGAAAACAGTTTCTCTTTAGGTTAGAATAATAACGATTTATCTTCGAATAGATCGAACAACTTTAATTTTTAATACAATATCTTTTGTTTTTAGATAAAATAAATATGTTATAGGGAGTCCGAAGTCCCTGATTTTGTTTTATTTAAAACGATTTTTTTTTCAAACCAATTATCTTTATTTGTATAATTTTAAAGGATTAGATTTAATGTAAAAAAGAAAGAAGACTAAAACGACAAGAAACTGCCCGTCGTTACAGACTACTTCAACATTTACTTGACAAACGATCAAAGCTCCCAATTAATTACAAAAGACTCATATACATGACTGTGATTAGACCTGTTTGGACGTACGTAGTTGAGCCTTGTGGCTCCACAAAACCACCGAATTCATCTCGTTACTAACAATAACTTTACACATACATAAAAAAAGGATCCATTCATATCATAAAAACGCGCGATTGTCTTTGGACATTTTACAGTTTTAAACAATGGTAGGGAAAGTTTCGGGGAAGAGTTTAAAAGATACCTATTCGAAAATCGTTATGTTAAAAAAAAAAAATCTTATACAACTTTAATATTTTCTCCGATTTCACTATGTTGAAAAGTCTGAATTAAAAAGAAATACATATGAAACAAATAAATAAGTAAAAAGGTCTAATTTCATCCTTTGTTTTTAAAACATTATATTTCCTCCAAGTTCTTTCAGACATGTTACGTTTAAATAAGTGGGTCAATATAAAAATTTGGAACTTAAAAGACTAACTAGTAAGCCCCTTGTTCGTAAAACAAAATAATATATGAAAAACGGACTAAGCAAAAATAGATATCTTAATATGGAAAGAGATACGCGAAAAATTACATTTTTTTAAACAAAACTCAAAATCTCTTTAATAAAAACTCATTCAAGAGAAAACTCTTCGAGCAAAGGGAATTAATCTTGGGCGTATTAGGTTGTTCGGTAGCAGAATAGAACATCCAGGATTTCACATTGATTACATCTGCAATCTACGATCTCATTGCATCGATTAATAAAAATATTTGGTTTCTGAATTATGACTTATTTATATATTCTGTTACTCAACTGTCTTAAGGCAGTTAAATGAGTTGTTTTTATTGAGTGATATATGTCAAATATTTTTGTCAAAAATTTCCTGATACCCACGAAGAAACCTGTGATTTTTTTTAAAGTTAAAAGTTCCAAAAAATAATACTTCTCTTTATATTGTTTAGGTTATACAATTTTACGAGGATAAAGAAAGAATTTACAAATGGAATCAATACCTAAGGGGTATATGATGGCGACATATCACATTCGAAAACCATCAACGATATTAAAAATATATTACTTCCAATAACTCATAAATAATTCCTATACATTTCTCACAATAAAAAAAAAATGAAAATTTACATAAACTTGTAATGAAAACAATTTAAAAGGCATTACTTGAATGAAATAACGCTATTTGATTCAGAAATCCAATTCACTAAATTTCATATGTACATATGAAAAACATTTTAATGACTTTCAAAATCACCTAGGTCTGCTTGGTGTCATCAAAAGTATAATTGCCTTTTGATACTTCAAAAAAAAAAAAAAAAAAAAAAAAAAAAAAAAAAAAAAAAAAAAAAAAAAAAAAAAAAAAAAAAAAAAAAAAAAAAAAACTTAAACAACAACAGGAAGGTAATAGTGTTCAAATCATTCAAATTAATATTTTTAAATATATTCACACAACAAGATATGAATTTATCCCACTTAAAAAAAAAAAAAAAAGTTCAAAAATAACAATATTGGTAGTTGAGAACGTTCATAGTCATCAGTATTTAATAAGACAAGAATATTTAATGAAGCAAAAAAAATGGAGAGGAGATAAAATTGCAAAAGAGCTGCCAACAACCGATGAGGCAGAAACTAATAAAGTTATCTCGACTATTTAATCGACTCTGGCAGCTGTCCAGGCTGGTTTCACTGAATGGTATTACTGTCATATCGACTCGTCATATGGATTTCCAAAGAATACAACCATACCCTTTTTCAGAGAATTTAATCAAGTGAAAAACATCAGATACTATAAAAAAATAATAATAATTAAGGATTTTTTAAATAAATTTTTAACGACAGATTAAATGTGAAAAAACAATCAAGATGATAAATATATCATTATACGTAAATATGTATATATTGTCCCCTCCAAAGCAAAATAATCTTAAGCACAATTTCTAAAGCACTCGAACTTAGCAATTACTTTAGCATTAACCATAATTTTCGATTTAAGTAACAAAAATCTATAAACTCTCATAAAAATGCGTTTTTAAAAATCTAATTTTAGAGTTTACGATATCACACATTGCTCATTTGTATATTTTCACTCACACTGGTGTTTACGATATTCTAATGATGTTTACTTATAGGGTTTAAGATTTTTTTTGGTTTATCTTTAGATAAACCTTTATCGCAAGCGACGAATATAATCCGGCGTATACGATAGATAGTATACATCTAGTTTGTGTAATGAATTGTTAGTAAATAAGATATAAACAACTGGAATTACGACGTTTTTCTAAAATGGTAGTTGCGATGTTAAATGAATGTATATTGGAGGCGGGAAAATTTTTTAAAAGTTCACGATATTAGAATAAAAAGATGCGCTATGTCAAGTGGTTGTCGTGAGTCAATTTCGACAAAAATGGCGCTTACGACATTTTGTCTTAGAGGGGACGATACGCGGTGTAAGCTAAAATTGTTCCAAACAATCGGTAAAAAATAATTGCCGGAAAGAAGTTAGAAGACATCGCAAATTGATGTAAGATACTGGTCACAAACGTTTATAGATGCCGATTTTTTAAAACTATTCAAATTTTAAAACTGCGGCTGTGAAATGTATTTGTGTGTGTGTGGGAGAGAGAGAAAGAGATAGAGAGAGAGTAAGAGAGAGAGAGAGAGAGAGAGAGAGAGAGAGAGAGAGAGATAGAGAGAGAGAGAGAGAGAGAGAGAGAGAGAGAGAGAGAGAGAGAGAGAGAGAGAGAGAGAGAGAGAGAGAGAGAGAGAGAGAGAGAGAGAGTGAGAGAGCGAGAGAAGAGGGAAAGAGAAAGAAATAGAGAAGAGAGATATGAGAGAGAGAGAGAGAGAGAGAGAGAGAGAGAGAGAAGAGAGAGAGAGAGAGAGAGAGAGAGAGAGGAGCGAGTAAGAGACAGAGAGGGAGAGACAATTTAAAAACGGCGGTGTGATATTATGATATACACCCTATTTTCTTAACTCTTCAAAAACATTACTAACAATTTATATTAATAATTACATATTTTTCTCTATGCAGGAAATTTCAATTCATTGAATGTATTATTAATTATTAAACAATTTATCCAAATACATTAGCAATAGTATAATATTATTTTACTGTATCATCAGCATAAGTCAATTTGGCCAACAGAATATAAATTAACACATTTAGCTACTTTCAAGGGAATGAACAACCCAGATTAGCATAAAAGCAATTACTTAAGCAATATTGATGCTAATATAAATCGAATGAGGGAAGTTAAAAAATAAAGTTTTTCTTTTACAAAATGGCTATATAATGCAATACTTATTAACCAAGAAAAAATTACGTTTAAAATAAAAATTTCAATGACTATATATAATCTAATTTTTTACCAGGCTGATAACAGAATAATTAATGGTTGAACGACAAAAATTTTTATTTTAAATATTTAATCAAACACATTTTGTAGAGAAATATTTATAGGATTCGTACATTGGTAGGTTAAAATTTATTTTTTCTTTTATATGTATACATTTATTTTATTTTACTTATTTATTGGACTTTACAAATTTTCAGAAAAAAACAAACAAATACATTAATCCAGTATATATATCCATAACATACATAATAACATGACAATTGTTAGTGAAGCAAATACCCACTGGTGGCATTTAAAAGCATAAAAGTTCTATATGAGAAAGTCCGGAATCCATTTTATTTTTAGAAGCCTCTGAAGAATGTCAGGAATAGAATGGGGAGCAAGTTGAGAGAATAGTAGGTTTTGAATGGATTATGGAGTTTACGATAGAAGGATAGGTATCTGATTATAGTTAAATCAGCAACAAATTTAGCATTAAGGTCTTAATGGATAAGTTTATTTGTGATAAAGTCAGGAGCAGTAAGGACTTTTCGAAGGATTTAGGATTGCAAGGATTAGATACGAGATAAATTAGATGGTTTAGTGGAGCCCTAAAGCTCAACTTTTGTAACTCACATTGACTGTCAGTTTGCTGCATGTACAAACCATGTACCTTGAAGCAGGCCGAAACCTGAACAGCCATGCTCCATATCCATTGTATGCACTTCCTCAGATCTATCTCTTTGTATATAACATTAAAGCAAACTTAGGGTTATAGCGATATTTAAAATCGAATACCGAATAGTTAATAAATTCTTTTGGAATGTATGATTGGCATCCTTTTCATCCATTAGAAGCTATCGCGTCTGAAACAATCCAATCAGTGAAACCTGAATTGCTTATATTGTTTGATTGGGGATTGAAGACCAAAGAATCAGCTGCAAGGTCCTTCCTTAAATAAATGTTTTGAGGATCACCAAAGAACAATTTGCATATATTTGCACTAAGCATATCAGCAAGTAAGGTGATTGTTAGATGGGTTCCAACCAAAATTTATAAACAATAATAAGATTTCGATATTTTGTGACTAATTGAAATAACCATTTTTACTGTCTTAAGAAATGTTTTCTCTCTTTATATTGCTATCTTCTGTTGACAAAACCGCTGCTACAGCAACACGCTGGTTTCGGTTCGCTTTCCACTCTTCCGTATCTAGTTCACTCGCCAAGTTACGCGTAACTAAAGCTTGGTCCAGTTTTAGTCTAGGTGCTGTTCGTACGTGACAGCAGGAATCGTATGGGTTGATGTAGCGTAACGTACCGGGAAATAAGTTCGTCTTGATAAAATGAAATATGTTTTGAGACTTCTATTATGATAATTTTAATTATTAGCAGTACCTAAATCCTCTACCCACACCAAAAGGAAATATTTAGTGAACAAACAGCTTGACGTTTACTTAACATGGGTTTGAGACAAGTTTACTGCCGTGGTTTATCGTTGGCCTGAGGGTATTGATTACACTCAATCATCAACTAAAAACCATTGTATATGATCATGTCAAAAAATGTTAGCATAATTAATACAAAAGTTCTCAAATATCATTTATCTTCATTCACTATACTAATGATATACCTTTAAATATACTTATCGTTTTATCCTTCTGAGATTTTTGAGGTGTCTCCTAAGATCCAAGATGATATTTACAGCATTACCCAATGGGCAGTGGAGGATATGTTACAACCGAACCCAGAAAAAACTAAGCCAATGCTAATTCGATCGAAACCCTCCCTTAATTCCCTTTCCAGTTATCGACTTCTTTATCTCAATAACGTTCCTACTCAGTTCACAAACTCTATCAAAAACCTCGGAGTAGTATTCCATCAACAACTTCCTTGGAATAACCATATTTCCTAAATTACTCGAAAAACCATCTCCACCCTCAAACAGCTCCTAGGATTCCGTGAATCTTTCCCTCGCAATACCTTTTAGTTAGTATCCTCCCTCATCCTTCCCCACCTCGATTATGGATGCTTAGTATACGGAGGACTGTCTGGCGAGCTCGACATGATGCTGAAAAGATTAATGAATTTATTTATAAGATTCATTTTTGGAATCCGCAGGCGTTCTCACATCACTTAAGGTGGCTTTATCCAAGTTTTCGACGAAAATACTTCCATGGTTTCTTTCTATTCCAATCTTTGAAGTCCAAAAAACCTTCATACATTTACGACATCTTTACCCTTCGTTCGACCATTCATCTTTTGAATACCATATGTCAGCCTATTGATTATTATATACCTTTCATCGAACCGCTTCCTTTGAACTATCCTTTATTAATCATGCAGCTTTATTTTGGAATTCCATACCCATTTTGATCCGCAATGCTCCTTCTCTCTCTTGTTTTAAACATAATTTATTCCCCAATTATAAATCTTCCAAAATTATGTAAAAATATATTAGTGTAAGAATGTTTTTTTTTTTTGTTTTTTTTTTTTTCCATATAAACCCGAATATTTGTTTTTAAATATAAAATTCCACCTGATATATTTATATGTATATAATTTATATTCTATATACGTTACTGCCTGATATGTACCCTGCCAGACATTAATCCCTTTTGATTGTACTTTCATGTTTTTCTAAGGGGACAAGGTGTCCCAAAATAAAGATTATTTTTCATTTCATTTTTCAATGTCATTTTTTGTAAAATATAATAAATAAGTTTGAATAAAATCATATTCAAAAGAATATACGGCTCATAATAATTGGAATTAAATCATAAAATGAATTCATAAACGCAAGAGAGGGCTCACGGTATTACTGGAGGCTAACTTTCCGTTCCAACTTTCCAACCTCGAACAATGTTCTTAATTGAGAGTTAAATTTTGCTTAAAATAAGATTGTTAAGGTTTTCTGCCTGGATCGTTTTCAAAGTCGATTTCATTAAACTGCTTTGAGCATCCAAGCTCTTCTTGTTCTTAAACTCTTTAAAACTCGATTTCCAGAAACTTTATGGTCAAACCTCAAACATCATGCATAACAAAAAAAAAAAAAATCCATGAACGTGCTGAATAAATTTTTTTTGTTATACATCTGAATACAATTTTCCTATAGCCAGTTGACTAAACGAATTCCTCATTAAATAATGAAGTATTACTTCGAAAGGGGAACATAAATAAACAAATATTTAAATTTTAAAAATAATATTACTAGTTTTGATGTTCTCAATCATTAATGTTCGGTATTTAATAAAATTCTTTAGAGGTGTAAGAGTCATTAGTTTGAGTTAGCGGCTTTGCCACTCACTCAACCTCCACTGTCTTACGAATCAGTGACAAGGAGAGAAGTGCTGGGATCTTCTGGAGAATGCTCAACCCCTAAAATAGTGGGAGAAAAAATAATCTGGGAACCTTTAGTCTGAACGTAAATATTGTAAAAAAATATAATTGTGATTTAAAGAATCTTGTTTTTCAAAAATATTATTTATTGTATTAATTTATTTTCTTTACGTACATAATAATTTCATTTTACTCTTATTGATTAGTTTTACTTAATAATTTCTTCGGAAATAAATCAGGTATATGCACTTTATAACATAATTATTTATGCTTTTGATTATGGAAGATCTTGCTTTTGTAAATAATAATATAACTTGTAATTATTATTATTTTTAATTCATATGTATTAATAATTATTTTATAAAACTAACAACCGTTTAGTAAGATACTAAGCATCTTATTAAAAAAGCTGTATTACGAATCTAATGACAGCGAAAACTACCCTTTGCACTCTAAAGTGTGCACACTCAGAATATGTGTTTTTCATAAATAATAATCTCTGATCTTAATACAATTTATATGTCTTTTTATTTTTATTTTATCTGTAAAGTTAAATATCATATAAGACTTGAAAGAGAGAAACTATTGGGCGCATCCGATAACTCTAACATTTACTAGACAAGAGTTCGAAGCTCCCCATAAATTACAAAAGACATTTGGATATACAGAGTTGAGCTTTGGGGCTCCGCTAAACCTTCCAATTCTTTTTGTATCCAATCCGAAATCTTTCATAAAATCCTCAATGCTCCTAACTAAGCTACAACGAACTATCCATCAAGATCCTAATGTTCCGTGTGTTGTTGATTAGGCCCAAACCAGATACCTATCCTTTCATAGTAAACTACATACTCATTTGAATTCACTAGTCTACCAACTTGCCTCACACTCAATTCTACTAATGTAGAACTATTGAAGTGCTACTGGTGAGTAGTTCTGTACATGTTATTGACATGTCATTGTAATCATTTTCCCTAAATTTAATTGTATAAAGTTGCAAATATTAATCAATAGTAAAACCAAAAAAATAGATATTATTTAGGAAACCACGTACCACGAACCCAAATATATTTATTGAATAATAATAAAGCATGAAGGCTAGAATAAATTTTTGTAGAATGGTATACAATATTTTTGATAACATTATCTGATTCATAGAGCATAATGGGATACTGATCGCCAAACCAATCCCTGAATACCCAACGACCAAACCAGCCTGAATAGAAAAGATTGTGAGAAACCCTCCAAACCCCCCTCTCTTTCCTAACTTGCACCATTATGCTGAGATCCCAACTTCTTCCATTAGACATATTTTTTTTTTTCTTTTTGGAGTAAAAACTTTTGAGATTCTCATCTAATGTAGCCCCGAATTAACCCTCACTATGTTTAATTTTTTATTAATATTTTTTGTTAATATAGTTTAAAAATAAATTATTGTGTTGTAATGATTTGAATATTACAATATCTTATAAGACAGTATGAATTAATCTAGAAGTTGATTTTTTAACAATTTGAAATATCTTCTTTATTAATATTAAATTGGGAAATTTTAAAAAACGAAACGTATAAGATTACAAATCTGGGTTTCCAATCCGAGCCTTTACAAACG
Organism: Euschistus heros; assembly: GCA_003667255.2. Taxonomy (NCBI): domain Eukaryota; kingdom Metazoa; phylum Arthropoda; class Insecta; order Hemiptera; family Pentatomidae; genus Euschistus; species Euschistus heros. Next base: position 221,105 of record RCWM02000370.1, on the reverse strand, counting down.
ATGAAAAAAAAGAAGAAGAGTTTGCCCGGGTTTTTGTTCAAAATGACGGGCATCCTGTCATTAACTACAATTTCAATTCCGAAGCTCTGGTGAATTAGTAGCTTGAATCGTCTCTTTGTCAGGCGAAATCTGTGTTCCTGATCTCAAAGCTTTGTTAAAGCTTTATAGAATATTTTTATCGTGTGCTGGCCAACAATATTCAAATCCTTAACAGAAAGGAAATACGCACCATGAAAAAAATATAAATATTCCAAGATTTTTAAGACCAATCACGAAATAACCAAATACATTGCTAACCACACAGTTCAATAAGTTTTGCATGTTCCCAGGTTATTCGTGACGCAATGAAACTCATATTAGACTTAGGCCTTGAGTGACAAATCCTGACGTATTTTATTTAATTAAAATTTTTAATTAAATATTGCGTTTCATATGCCCTTGTCAAAATATATGGGGACGTAAACACATACAAAATAATGCAACTTTTAGTAGAGAAAATAAAAAAAAAACAATTGGGTGGAATTTTTTGTTTTCAGTGTATATTGACGTCAAATTATTTTATTGCATTTGTGGAAGGTATAAACAAAAAAAAAAATAGGAAAGAAAGAATTTTAATACCTGGCCCTTTGAATCTTGTATGAATTAAATCTAGCAGCACATGAGCTGGTAATCCTAATTTCCCTAAAAATGCAATTTTACTCAGGCTGATTAGGAAGTATTATTACATACATTATGATCATTTGTGTACCCATAATAAAATTAAATTTCGATGGAAGAATTAATTTTCTTAGAATATTAAACGTTGTTTCAGACAGACGAATTATGGAAAGCATATACTCCGAATTTCTTCTTCTTTAAACGAGGACGTCTTTACCTAGAATCCTTCATTATTTTTATACAAGCTGAACCGACAATAAACTTCTAGTGATTTCTAATTACTTTAAAATTTACAGGACAAACTATAAAATAGACCTTACTTTCAATTTATCAAATTTATATATTAGTATTTATTATAAAGAGCCTATCTTATTTACAGAAACCTCGATAATCCGACTCTCAAGGAACCAAGGGGTAGGGCGGAACGGCCAAAAGGTTGGATTAACCGGAGATTACAATTAGACACGTGTTTAGTAGTAAAAATGTGTAATAATTATATTGACATTGAACAAAAATAAATGAAATAGAAACGTACTTTATTTAAACAAACGGAATAATATGTTTGCTTAGATATGTTTTAGTTAGCTATTTATAACTAGAAGCGATGGTCGTAGTAAGACTACATTGTGTTAGGTTTGTTCAAACTCATCTTTAAAATCGTTTATTATATAGTAAGCTCTAAACGTTTTTAAGGACGTATACAGCAAATCCGTAAAAACATTTCCGGCACTATTTGGGTGAATTACGAAAATGTGAAAGATTGCATCTTAGTCCCCGTTAAAGCTACAGGGCTCGTTTTGTGATCAAATTGTAAAAAAATTATGTTTTTAAAATTTTGAATATAAAAAGCATTCTCTAGGAACCAACCGAAAAGTAGATATTTTAGAGAAACGTAGAAGTAGCTTTGACGTTAACAATTAGCTAGCGGCTTCGCTCCAAGGTCTAAAGCTTGGATTTTTGGACACAAGTACAACACTAATAAAATAAAAAGTAATCAAAACCATTCGACCTTTTGCACATTAAAATGTACAATTTTATAATATAAAATGTACAACCCCCGGAATTCAGTTAGGAGTTGAGCTTTTGACGAACCACTATACCATAAAATTTCTTCCCTGTTGTATGGATGTACAATCCAGAATTTTTTATAAAATCCACCAGCTCTGAACTAAATCATAAATAAAGTTTTCTCCAAAGTTTCAGATTGTTAATAAATTTTCATCCTTTATTAATGACTAACCATTGCAGTTGCTAACTAGTCGTAATTTCACGTCATATTACGTACACTGTATATTTACTGCTATTTTGTTAATATAGTTGTCAATTTAAAAAAAAAAAATGTAAAATACACCCAAACCCAGATGCATAAAGTACGACTTCTTATCGCCTTCAGATAGTTCCGTCACGACATCTCCTTACCCCAGTAAGGTCTACAGCTCTAACTGGGAAATGGATGAGAGGTATATTAAGGGACACGAAGGTAAAATCCAAGATGGAATTGTGATCAATGGCCACTGGATGGGATATTAATGGTGACTAAATTAAAGTAATGCTGGCCACGGTCCCATCTATCATGGCTATGCTCTGGATAATGCGTCACTTCCTGCCAGCGTCCTAGTTCTGGCAGTCCAATGCCTCCTCAATTTCAATCCAACTATTGGGCTGTCCTATTATGTTGAAAGGGACATAAGTGAAGTTCGTAACTGTAAGTTGAACTAGCTTGAAATGGAAGTTCAATAATTGAACTACTATAATCGTACATATTGATTTATCTATACTATTATAAGGACAAAGACATTTTTCGTTTGTGGTCACTAACTACAAAAAATACTGAATCAATCAGTGCCAAATTTTAACCATACCATTTTTATAGCTCCAGGAATGTTTAGCAATAATAAAATCTGATTATTTGCAATTAAAAATGGGATAATATGTGATAACAGTGAAGTTTGAAAATTGATCGATAGAAGGCGAGCGCCATTTTACAAAATTGAATTAAGTTATAGTTTAAAAACTAAAATAACAAGTTTTAATAGCAAACCGAACTAAACTTATCTTAGACAAAATCTAATGATTTACAATCATTAGCATGTAACATTTTTGGATTTGATAAGCCATTTTTGTGTTATAGACTCTTAACATGACCAAAACTAGCTTTTTGAGAAAGCTGGTTAAATACATCGATTTTTGAAAATCGGTTGTGGCTAAACGCCAAAATTAAATTCAGCTTAAGAGATGTCTTTAGGCGCCCAATTTAATAAACTTCAATTTTGAAAGTAACACATTATTCGATTTAAAGCATTTTGTATATGTTTTTTGCAAAAATGTTTGGTTTTTTTTTGTCCCCCGAAAATTTCCCTCTTATCAAATGTAGGCACATTTTTGATATTTTATTCTCAAGACCCATCTGGACCATACTGAATCATAAAACCTACTACTCCACCTTCTGCAAGGCAGACTCTCTTTTTGGGGGTATTTCGATTGGACTAAGTAAGAATAATTAAACAAAGATGTGCAATTATTGTATTGTCATTGGTCCTTGACACGTGTGAAAATTTTCAAGATAATCATATTGCTGGAAATTGGTGAAAATTACGATGCAAGATTCCGTTATATGCAGGTCTAGTTAGTAAAAGCGTATTAAAAAGTCTTTAAATATGTGATGCAACATACGGATCCCAGTGAAGTTTAAAAATCGACTGATATATGGTAATATGGGTATAATGCTGATTTGGTACCTACCAGATACCTTTCCTTTCATAATAAACTACATACTTCCCGAATCCACTTGTTTCTCAATCAACTTTATTCTATTATCGATGGTCTCGTGACCTGCTAGTGTATATCTCTCATAGAGCTATTCTTTTTCAGCTTCTTTACCAGTTTTTAGTATGTAATTATATTAGTAATTTAGAAGATTTATTACAGGTATATTATTGTAAATTTATAAATTTAAATTAAAAAAAAAAATAATAATAATCCTCAAAGGGTCGATAAACAAGAAAATACTCTTCTTTAAGTTAGTATTGCAGGTGGGGCGTTTCTAGGTCTGCCACAAGCTTTGTGGTTTACCAATCTGCGGCCAAAGGCTTGTTTTTCATGGCATGTTTTACACGCCTTTCTTTTTTATTTAGAATATTTTTTACAAACTTATTATTAGTACCTGCTTCCCTGCAAATTGGTAAATTTTGCGCAGTTGAGATAAATAAAATGATTAATTTATATAGAAAACATAACCCTAGTTAATAAAAGTATCGCACAAGACTAGAGTAATGTGATAAAACGACATTGATAAAGCTACTAAAAGGTGTTAAAAATGGTAAAAGTCTTGAACAATAACCGGAAGAAGTACATTAAAAAAAAAATTGAATAAAAGTGCAGTTATTTGTACCTTTGGTCTCGACGCAAATACCCCTCAAATGTGGGATAAAATAATTAATACATTATAATTCAACAACTGATAAGACATGAAAAAATCAGTAGGTTATATTTCTAATTTTTTTTTTTTTTTTTTTCTTTTTTTTTGTATCTGGGACACATATTTTCCTAATGGACACGAAGTGGTTCTATTGTCAGTGGCTGATATTACATTATATAAAAATTCAATACATTATAAATATAAATATTTTAAAAAAAGTTTACAAACAGATCTACAAGTAAATAAAAATACACACACACACACACACACACACATATATATATATATATATATATATATATATATATATATATATATATATATATATATATATATATGTATGTATATAAATATACATACTCTAGTAAATAATACTAGAGATAGATTTTCAGATGTTTTGGAGATACATAATTGGAATAGTTAATAATTAGATGAGAGGGTTATTCCCTGAGTTAAAAGACTCATTACATATACGGCAACTCAGGTAGTTTGGACACGTTTGTAGAATGTACAAGGCCACCAGAAAGACCCCGAACAACACATTTAGAATATGTTCGAATGTTAGGAGAGAAAAGAAGAAATACGATGAAACAAATAATGCATTTGGCACGGGACCGTCTGGCACAGATGAATAGAGGCTCCTAGACACTGAAAGGTATACGAAGGAAGGGAAAGAAGAGAAAGAAAAAGAAGAAGAAGGAATTGCTAGAAAGTGATGGATAGAATTTTTAGTGTCTCTGATATTATGTTTAGCTAATACTATAATAATACTATTTTGAGTCCATAAATCTGCAAAAATAATGCAGGTATTAAATATTCATTAAGTATAGGCAAAAGGCTAAAACTACAAGAAACTGCCTGTAGTTACTTTAACATTTACTAGACAAATGTTCAAAACTCCCAATTAATTACAAAAGACTCATATGATTAGACCTATTTGGACGTACGTAGTTGAGCTTTGTGGCTCCACAAAGCAACCCAATTCTTCTCGTATCCAATCCTTACAATCCAAAATCCTTCGAAAAATCCTCAATGCTCCTTACATTGTCACCAACAAACTTTAAGATCTTTATGGATAAGTCTGTTCCATATGTTGCTGATTTAGCCCAAACCAGATACCTATCCTTTCATAGTAAGTTTCATAACCACTCAAATACACTAGTTTCTCAACTTGGTTCTCACTCCATTCTCCGAGGCGTCTGAAAAGAAGATGGCCCAGAGGCCTGCTAGTGTATAACTAATATTGAAGAGCTACTGATGGGTAGTTCTTTTCAAGTTGTGACACTGATGATGTTATTGTAATTGTTATGAACACATTTACTTGATGTATATATTTTGTACATTGTAAATTTCAATAAATGGATATAATTAAAAATTATAAGCAAGTGCCATTACCACTACCATTGCATTTAAGTATTGCCAAGTACAAATATAATCCTCTTATGTATTTAATGGGTTATAAACAGTAAAAATTCACTATGTTAAAACAAGATTTTCGTCAAATTTATTTTTACGTGTTTAAACTTGATCGAAGTGCGGCCCGAATCGCGCGTAACATCCATGTTGTTTTCTGTGATGGAAGCATCAGTGAATTTACAGTGCAGCGATGGATCCAAGAATTTAGTTTTGGAGATTTTTTCTACAAAATAAAAAAGGTCGCGGTAGGCCTTTTCTTGTTGATCAAGACCTACGTTATTTTCGAACCAATCCAATATATGTCAATATAATATAAATCTAAACGTTACATAGTATTGAAATGTTTTCAATTATTTCGATTCCCACCATTAAGGTCTTATCCCGACTTTGAATAGCTTAGATTATTACATAAATAGATGATTCATCCCTCAACAAATGGGATAGCAATCCTTAGGCCTAGAGGAGATCCGCAGCGCACCGAAGGGGTCCGATTGTTCCAAGTCCCTTTATATGCACATTAGCGACCCCAATTGGAATCTAATGGCCTGCATACTTTCACATGGAGAGCTGCCGCGCACAATGCACTCGCCTCCTTTGTCGTCCTCTAATGATCTTCAGGCCTCTTCAGATCTTAGCAATTCAATTATTGATAGGGAGGATACTTCCAAGATTTATAAATTGCGAAGACTGATAATAAAGATAAATGATCTTACAAATGATTAAGCATCAAATCATTGGATCACTAAGATAGCCATTTCACAGCAGAACAAAGAATACTTTTCTTGATACAGATTAGTAAAAGAAAAAGGATCTCTCAGCACTCGAGGAAAAATGATGAAATAGTAGTTGAATCCTAAAAGTCAACTTTATCTTTAATCACTGAGTATATATGTGCTTAAATAAAACTATTTATCAATATATCAACATAACTTGTCAGTAGAATTTCTTTATTTTCTTGAAAAATAAAAACATTTACTTAGTGAACATATATTGATGAGAGGATGGGCAAGAGGAAGTTGAAAGCATTGCCTACAAAAAATAAATAAATAAAATCCTGTACCACTACAACCCATGAAGGATCTTGAGTTCAGTGCTTTAATAAGGATGTACTGTTACTAGGCCATTAGTTGTGAAAGGAGGATATTTGCCAGATAACCGCCAGGTTTTCGCCTTGATATAGGGTACCCACTTTAATAAGGCTGTCGATCCACAGCCAAGGTAACAGAAGCTAAATGTCTATAAATGCCATAGATTATACACCCAAAACAGACCACAAAAACATCGTTGAATATTACTTCAATCTAATATGCAAAACTGGAGCTTCCGCTCTACATATCTAACAAGCCTCCTCCCAGAAGTATACAAACGTCCGAAACAAAGTCAAATTATTAAAATATTCAAGGGACAATATCAGATGTACCTTATGCATATTATAAAAACATTCTAGCGCCGGATCATACCTGTAACTCCTACATTCATCCAGTCGTATATTCAGCAATGGGCACAAAAAAAGAGATAATTACGTCGGAAATAAAATCATCCAATTCAGAAATAGAACATATCAATCGTGGAGGGCCTAGACAAAAAAAAACTTTGGGACTCAATTAAACATCTAATTAACCTATCCTTCCAAAGTAAACTCCATAAACATTCAAACCCACTAGTCTCTCAACTTGCTTTACATTCTATTCCTGAATACCTTCTGAAGAGTCGAAAAGAAGATGGCCTCTGGACCTTATTGTATATAACTTTTATTGATGTGCTACCAGTGCAACTACCCACTGGTAGCACATCAATAAAAGTTCTATACAATAAGGTCCAGAGGCCATCTTCTTTTCGACTCTTCAGAAGGTATTCAGGAATAGAATGTAAAGCAAGTTGAGAGACTAGTGGGTTCACAAGCAATTGTCATATTACTATACTTTATTATCAAGTTTTCTGATTGTATGTTTTTTATTTATTTATTTTTTTTAGGAACAGTTTCAAATTTCAAAAAATGGATTTATATAAGAAAATATAATAATAATTAATTATAAAGCATTATCAGGTTGCATACAAAAAGATAAATATCACATCGCCCGCTTTCATAAATAAAAAAGTTATATTATTTAAACTAATAATTGATTTAATTTGTTTATTGATAAAAATCTTGTTTCGAAGTATGAAATTTAGCATTATTTCTTTGATGATATTTTTACGCATGACAATAATTTTGAACCTGGTTAAAATTACATTTCTCAGGTGTTTGAAGAGTACATAAAAGGATAATTAGACATTCAATTTGGCAGAAATAATTTTATCGATCCATCTGGTTGGATTTTAATTTCTAACCATAAAAGTATATGACAGTTTGCAAACCTCGTTTCTAGCACTCAAGACTATACACTTTTATTATTATTACAGTAAAATTTATTATTACAAACCTTCCTAGAGCTATGAAGATGTAGTTAAAATTTGGTACAGTTGGGTTTATTAGTTTTGCCATTACAAACTCTGTTGCAGTATGATCTATTTTTAAACTGCACTGGGATCCACATGTCGCTTCATATATTAATAGCTGTTATAATAACAATTAATTTGAAAATAATTAAATTTTTAGCTTTATAGAACACCGTACCTTTGTAACCTGTCTCGAATGGTGCTCGCCACCTATCGGTCGATTATCAAACTTCACTGCGCACCACATATTTATCGCTTTTTTATTGCAATATAATTGAAAATCTTTAAATTTTATTATTGCTAAACCTTCCTTGAACTATGAAGATGGTGTGGTTAAAATGTGGTATAGATTGGCCCAGTAGTTTTCGTGGTTAGTGATCACTAACGAAAAATAGCTTGTCCTTTTATATAATAGTATAATGACAAAAGTAAAGTGGGTATTAATAGCCCTAATATCTAACATAACATGATTAGAAGCCACTAAAGTTGTTCTTAGATAACTACAGTATTAATACGTGATGGATGTTTGTTTAGACTACAACATTACACCAATAGCAAAACTGGAATGTTTTATAACTATTGAAACAGAGGCCTTATGTAGCGTATGTACTTTCGAATTTCAATTTTTTTTTTTCAGTTTTACATATAACTGTATTTAAAAATAAAAAATAAAATAGAGAATTCATTCTTCGAATTTAAGTATAATTTAATTTAAATATATAAATAAATAAAACTAGTCTTGCTCCTTATGATTTTTCTACAAATATATAAACACATTGACACAAACTTTCAAATAACCACATACGTAAAAGGTATTCAGTCCTAAGAAGGGATAACCATGAGAATTGGCGCTTACCCTCCCGAGGGGAAACTGCTGCCACGTGTCAGTCTTCGTCCTGTAATGAAGAAAAATTTAATTAGTGACGTCATCTTAGAAAGGGGATTGTAGTTTCAATGACACCATTACTAAAGAAGAATTATCACATTGTTTCAATATCAGTTGTTGGTAAGTACTTAATCATAAATGTGCAAGTAGTAAATAAAGATAAAAAAAAAATTACAATTTCCATAAGACATACGTTTATTATTGACTTTTTGTATTATACAGTCCCTAGACTACCTAGATGCTATAAATTGATAAACTTAGGGATTTATCATAATTAAATGATTCTCTTATACTATATGTTTCCGCAGTTTCTAAAATTATCACAATTTCAAGCCCTATAATATAAAATAGAATAGAAAAAAAAAATATTCTGAGACAAAGTCAATTGAGAATGACATTTACATGAAAAATAATGAATCAACATCTAGCCAAGAGATTTAAAAGACAATAAGATAATTAAAATTAAATACAAGTTTATATTTAAATAACATAAATACAGATATTTATATAAAAAATCTAAATATAATAATTTACAAAAATTCACTAAACGTAATCAGTATGGGAAAAAATTATATTGAAATTGATTCTAATAAAATATAAACATAAATAATTTATTGAGAGGGAACATAAGAAAGAAATGATAAAGAAAAGTAAAAATGGAAATTATCTAGATAAAAGTGAAAACATTGTCATAAGATTTCTAATACGGGATGAAGTTTTATATCTGATATGCAAGGTCGAAATTTATTACGTAGCATCCATATGATTAGCGTCCGTCTGAAGAGAGACAAGATAGTGGAAGAGGAATGTTTCAAAAGTTTCGAAGGAAGATGCATTATGAATAGAAGGAGTAAGAGAATTCCAATGAGTAGCGTAGCGGGCATGAAAGGAACGTTGGAATGCAGTAGTTCTGTAGGATGGGGTGTAGAGATCGGAGAGATGGGATCTTGTAAGTAGTGATTGGATTGAGGAGTTGAATTGTAGGATATTGTGAATAAACGATGATGTGTGTTAATAACTTGGAAGAGGAATGTACCAAGGAAGTATACAGTACGGAAGAAAGGGGAGAGCCAATTCAACTCAGTGTACATCTCTGGGACTAGTGAGAACATCTTGAGGTTCTAAGAGCAAACATTATGAAGCAATTCATGTTGCGCTTTTATCTGTCTTTAAGAATCATCGAGAGATCACCATACATCAGTCAAATTGGGAGATGAGAGAGGACACAAGGAGTTGACTTGTAGACGTGTCAACCATAGGAAGCTTCTGTTCTGAAATATTTGCAGAGTTTTAATATTTATTGAACTAGAAAAGCTCCAAGAAGGACAAACATATGTCTTGATTGGTCATACAACTTTTATAAATTGACCATAAATCAATATATATTTATATAATTCAGATTTTTTTTTCACTCGTATAATATTCAATGTATATATATATATATATATATATATATATATATATATATATATATATATATATACACACACATGTAAGAACATATGTTACCATACAATTGAAATGTTGAAAATGTGTTGAAGAAATGTTCATAAGAAAAGAATAAGAAGAGGAAAAGTAACAAATTCTATTGGTTAGAGACCTGGAAGGAAATACGGTAATTCGGGGAAAATTGAAGGTAATTGTAAATTAGGCGAACAATGATTATTATGATAAAATCACCTTATTTATTAGCTCAATCCGGGGGAGGGTAGTTTAATCAAACGATTTATATTAAAGATGGAGGGAGGCCTGTAATGGCACGGGGGTGGGGGTAAATCTGGTGGGGGAGGGGTTAAATTATGAATTGAAGCAATTTGTTTTCGACGGAGGAGCTCCGCAATAACCCTCTCTGCATTAGCAACAATACTGTTTCCTTAAACTCAAGGTGTATTCCATTATTACTATGCATATACATAATCCCTTCGCCATAAATACTACTTTGTGTTGATTAAATATTATTAGTGACAACAAGAAATTTTGTGGTGTATATTAAAAGTATAAATGGATATAACAAATGAGAGTCAGTCTTTTTTTACATAAAGCTTCCAAGGGTCCCTGAAGGGGGAAATAATGAACCAAAAAAGTATGGGTATTAATTTTTTTTTTTCTAAATGTATAATATAAATTTGTTAAATCATTAACCCCAATGTAAACACAAACATATTAAGGTAGAGAATAAAAAATGTTTGATTGTACATCGTATACGGAAATTTTCTGCCACCCTCAAGTGTATAAAGTATAAAGAATAAAGAATTAGAATATATGAATTATTTGCCACCTCTTATCATAAATACAGAATGAGTACCTCTTAGTGTAAAAAAAAAAAAAAAGGCTGAAACTAGATAAAAAATGTAGAAAATTGCCGCAGACCTCACCTTTCTATTTCAATCCGTTGCATATATACGATAAATCAATGATTTTTTTTAGGAAACCACGTTTTTTTTTACCATAAAAGCTGTAATATCTCAATGTTGTTTAAATATTTTTAAACTTTGACCACATTTTCGGATTTAGCATTAAATTTCCTAAAGAGCAGAGTACATGTAACCTTGAACTATACAAACTTGGGACCTAAAGAAAAAAATTATTGTTTGATTGAAAATAAAGGAAAACTGTCAATAAAGCGACACCAGATCAGAGGATCTTATGTTATTATATTTTTATATTTATTATTATTATTTAGGATTAATTTTATTAGATTTTCAATGTTTTTTAAAATTTAATGATAAAGAACATAGACCTCAATTTTTCCGTTAGCTTCTGGATGCAGATTGTGTTGAAGAATACCACTTTTTGAGGTGACTTTTATGGGCAGATGAGTCTGTTTTTACAGGTGAAGGCATTGGTACCTATTCATGGGGTATCGTTGGTTTATATTTATATTGCTTTTGAATAATTTGTAAGTTTTTGTGAAATATGCAGTTTTGTGGATAGTTTTTTTCAAAAAACAGTGAGCGTTGAAGTAATATAAGACATTGTAACTTCCATAAATAAGGTGAAGATCAAGCTGTTCTCTAGATCCCAAATTTGTAAAATTCAAGGTTTCATGTACTCTGCTCTAATAGGAAATTTAATGCCGAATCCGAAAATGTGGTCAAAGTTTGAAAAATATATAGGAGATATTACAGCTTTTATGGTAAAAAATGTGGTTTCCTTAAAGAAGTCTTTGATTTATTGTATGTATGCAACGGATTCGAATACCCCATTTTTTTTTTTTTTTTTTTTTTTTTTTTATACTAAGAGGTACTTACCCTGTATATGTTCTAGAATCCAAACCAGAGCAGCATCAAGAGCCGTCCAAAATGGAAGACCACAATAGTGAAGTATAAGTTTTATTGTATCACAAGAATGTTGTCATCTAAATTCGATTGATAAAATGTGTAAATAGAAGTTGAGGATAAAAAATGTCTCTACCATGGATAATTGAATTATTTATGGCATTCAATGTAAATATCTTTATTTTATTTTGGAAAAACTTTATGAAAATACAAATTATTTACTTTTAAATATTAGATGAATCATTCAACATGGTACACCTAACGACTGTAATACGTTCTATGTATACTTTAATATTCCACTAATCCCTGTTGAACAGATCCGCTACCTAGGACTTCACTTTGACAAACGCCTTACTTCGATTCTACACTCAAGACAAACGACAAGAAACTGCTCGTCGTTATAGACTACTTCAACATTTACTAGGCAGACGATCAAAGCTCCCAATTAATTACAAAAGATTCATTTACATGACTGCGTTTAGACCTATTTGGAAGTACGGAGTTGAGCTTTGTAGCTCCACGAAACCATTTAATTCATCTCGTATCCAATCCTCACAATCCAAAATCCTTCGAAAAATCCTTAATGCTACTTTCTTTGCCACCAACAAACTTTATGATATTTATGGGTAAGTTTGTTCCATATGTTGCTGATTTAGCCCAAACCATATACCTTTAGTAAGCTTCATAACCACTCAAATCCACTAGTTTCTTAACTTGGTTCACACTCCATTGTATTCACTATCAACACATTTACTTGATATATATTATCTTGTACAGTTGCAAATATCAATAAATGAAGAAAAAGAATAGTATACTTTAGAAGACCAATAATTATATCTCACGTTCCTATATCCGAATATGTTTTTTAATTTTGCTCAGAAAAATATTGTTTAGCTAATTTAACCAGCCATTCTAACGACTTTGCTTTTGAAACGGTATAAAGGATTCAGTTCATTATTCTTATTGAACATGCATTAAAGCAGAAAAAAAATATTGTCGTTTTTATAATCACACCATTTATTTTAATTGCTTCTAGTTTGAGACTGCAGTTAATTATAGAACATATATCTATTATGAAGACTTGTCTATTAAACGTTTTCCCGCATCATTAAAATCCATTACAACCATAATTGTTAACAACTTAGTAATCATTGTAAAGTAATTGCTGTTATTAAACGCAATAATTAAGTTTTTATCCTGTTTTATCCGCAGTAGAGCAGCGGATCCATCCTTAGCTTATAAGAATGAAACAGTTCTTCAATCCCGTCTCGAACCCGCGTATAAGATAATTTCCTCCGTAAGAGGGCTCCTTCTTATATTTCCTCTTTGTAAGAGGAGGGTTGACGCCCTTGCAGGAAATGAAAATATAATACATCGTCAATTTCTGATCACACTGTCCATCAATAACAGAGATATGTTGGATTGCCGAAAAAATTAAAATCCTTTAAAATTAACAAAATTTTAACAATTTCATTTCCTTTTCAGGCAATATTGATAGACAATTCTTAAACAAACTAACTAAACGCAGTACATTAGAAAATAGCTGATTCTATGTTCATGGAGCGATTATGTCAGGATCCCCGACTCAGAGAAGTCTTTGAGTAATAAAACAACCCTTGATTCAAACTCTAATAATCAATCCTGTAAGAATTTTTTAACACTATTTTTGTCAATGTTTACTTTGAATTATCCTTTAATTCCCAGTAACTTGAGATCATTTAAGTATTTAAAAAAGACCAGCAATGTCGGAAAAAATTGTCGGAAACTGGATTCAACCAAGCACAGAGTTGGTGCAGTTTTAAGTACATAGTTGGTTACTAAACCATATAACTCATCACGTATCCAATTCTTGCAATTCAATATCCTTCGAAATATCTGTAATGCTCATTGCGTTGTCACAAATAAACATATCCGTAAAGATCTTAATGTTCCATATGTTGCTGATTTGCCTCAAACCAGATACCTATCCTTCCATAGTAAACTCCATTATCATTCGAATTCAACAGTCTCTAATCCAGTCTGAAAAGAAGATGGTCTCGGGACTTCCTCATATAGAACTTTTTTTAAAGTTTAACAAAGAAATTGCTATGTCATTATGCATGTTACTATCAAATTTACTGGATGTACGTTGTTTTTTTTTTATTATTTATTTTTTTTAATGAACATTTGTAAAGTTCAAAAAAAAATTAATAAAATTTCAAAGCAACCAATTTGATAAGGAGAACAATGCAATTTTAATACCCGACAATGCACCTACATTCCGTTCTCGTTTGAACAAAGAAAAATCATTGAAAATGTAAGGAGTAAACGTTTTTCACCATCCTGCATTTAGCTAAGATATAGTACAGTAGAATTGTGGTTTGTTTAGATCAATGGCTCATTTTTAAAAAGGTCGGATATTTGATAATTAAAAGGACGTAAATATTGGATTTAAAGAGTTATTTTCCTCAATCCATCATCAAATACAATTAGTGGTAGAAATGTGGGTGAAAGTATAATACTTTGAAGAATATTATTTACAAATCTTTAAAAATCTAATCTGAAAGAGATCTGGGGTATCGTTGGTTTATATTTATATTGCTTTTGAATAATTTGTAAGTTTTTGTGAAATATGCAGTTTTGTGGATAGTTTTTTCAAAAAACAGTGAGCGTTGAAGTAATATAAGACATTGTAACTTCCCTAAAAAGATAAAGATCAAGCTGTTGTTTAGATTCCAAGTTTATAAAACTCAAGGTTACATGTACTCTGCTCTAATAGGAAATTTAATGCCGAATCCGAAAATGTGGTCAAAGTTTGAAAAATATATAGGAGATATTACAGCTTTTATGGTAAAAAATGTGGTTTCCTTAAAGAAGTCTTTGATTTATCGTATGTATGCAACGGATTGGAATACCCCATTATTTTTTTTTTATTTTTATTTTTTTATACTAAGAGGTACTCACCCTGTATATGTTCTGGAATCCAAACCAGAGCAGCATCAAGAGCCGTCCAAAATGGAAGACCACAATAGTGAAGTATAAGTTTTTATTGTATCACAAGAATGTTGTCATCTAAATTCGATTGATAAAATGTGTAAATAGAAGTTGAGGATAAAAAATGTCTCTACCATGGATAATTGAATTATTTATGGCATTCAATGTAAATATCTTTATTTTATTTTGGAAAAACTTTATGAAAATACAAATTATTTACTTTTAAATATTAGATGAATCATTCAACATGGTACACCTAACGACTGTAATACGTTCTATGTATACTTTAATATTCCACTAATTCCTGTTGAACAGATCCGCTACCTAGGACTCCACTTTGACAAACGCCTTACTTCGATTCTACACTCAAGACAAACGACAAGAAACTGCTCGTCGTTATAGACTACTTCAACATTTACTAGGCAGACGATCAAAGCTCCCAATTAATTACAAAAGATTCATTTATATGACTGCATTTAGAGCTATTTGGAAGTACGGAGTTGAGCTTTGTAGCTCCACGAAACCATTTAATTCATCTCGTATCCAATCCTCACAATCCAAAATCCTTCGAAAAATCCTTAATGCTACTTTCTTTGCCACCAACAAACTTTATGATATTTATGGGTAAGTTTGTTCCATATGTTGCTGATTTAGCCCAAACCATATACCTTTAGTAAGCTTCATAACCACTCAAATCCACTAGTTTCTTAACTTGGTTCACACTCCATTGTATTCACTATCAACACATTTACTTGATATATATTATCTTGTACAGTTGTAAATATCAATAAATGAAAAAAAAAAAGAAGTATACTTTAGAAGACCAATAATTATATCTCACGTTCCTATATCCGAATATGTTTTTTAATTTTGATCAGAAAAATATTGTTTAGCTAATTTAACCAGCCATTCTAACGACTTTGCTTTTGAAACGGTATAAAGGATTCAGTTCATTATTATTATTGAACATGCATTAAAGCAGAAAAAAAAATATTGTCGTTTTTATAATCACACCATTTATTTTAATTGCTTCTAGTTTGAGACTGCAGTTAATTATAGAACATATATCTATTATGAAGACTTGTCTATTAAACGTTTTCCCGCATCATTAAAATCCATTACAACCATAATTGTTAACAACTTAGTAATCATTGTAAAGTAATTGCTGTTACTAAACGCAATAATTAAGTTTTTATCCTGTTTTATCCGCAGTAGAGCAGCGGATCCATCCTTAGCTTATAAGAATGAAACAGTTCTTCAATCCCGTCTCGAACCCGCGTATAAGATAATTTCCTCCGTAAGAGGGCTCCTTCTTATATTTCCTCTTTGTAAGAGGAGGGTTGACGCCCTTGCAGGAAATGAAAATATAATATATCGTCAATTTCTGATCACACTGTCCTTCAATAACAGAGATATGTTGGATTGCCGAAAACATTAAAATGCTTTAAAATTAACAAAATTTTAACAATTTCATTTCCTTTTCAGGCAATATTGATAAAAAATTCTTAAACAAACTAACCAAATGCAGTACATTAGAAAATAGCTGATTCTATGTTCATGGAGCGATTATGTCAGGATCCCCGACTCAGAGAAGTCTTTGAGTAATAAAACAACCCTTGATTCATACTCTAATAATCAATCCTGTAAGAATGCTTTTTTAACACTATTTTTGTCAATGTTTACTTTGAATGATCCTTTAATTCCTAGTAACTTGAGATCATTTAAGTATTTTAAAAAGACCAGCAATGTCGGAAAAAATTGTCGAAAACTAGATTTAACCGTGCACAGAGTTTGTGCAGTTTTAAGTACAAAGTTGGGTTTTACTAAACCATCTAACTCATCACGTATCCAATTCTTGCAATTCAATATCCTTCGAAATATCTGTAATGCTCATCACGTTGTCAGAAATAATCTTATCCATAAAGATCTTAATGTTCCATATGTTGTTGATTAGCCTCAAACCAGATATCTATCCTTCCATAGTAAACTCCATAATCATTCGAATTCAACAGTCTCTAATCCAGTCTGAAAAGAAGATGGTCTCGGGACTTCCTCATATAGAACTTTTATCAAAGTTTAACAAAGAAATTGCTATGTCATTATGCATGCTACTATCAAATTTAGTGGATGTACGTTGTTTTTTTTTTATTATTTATTTTTTTTAATGAACATTTGTAAAGTTCAAAAAAAAATTAATAAAATTTCAAAGCAACCAATTTGATAAGGAGAACAATGCAATTTTAATACCCGACAATGCACCTACATTTCGTTCTCGTTTGAACAAAGAAAAATCATTGAAAGTGTAAGGAGTAAACGTTTTTCACCATCCTGCATTTAGCTAAGATATAGTACAGTAGAATTGTGGTTTGTTTAGATCAATGGCTCATTTTTAAAAAGGTCGGATATTTGATAATTAAAAGGACGTAAATATTGGATTTAAAGAGTTATTTTCCTCAATCCATCATCAAATACAATTAGTGGTAGAAATGTGGGTGAAAGTATAATACTTTGAAGAATATTATTTACAAATCTTTAAAAATCTAATCTGAAAGAGATCTGGGGTATCGTTGGTTTATATTTATATTGCTCTTGAATAATTTGTAAGTTTTTGTGAAATATGCAGTTTTGTGGATAGTTTTTTCAAAAAACAGTGAGCGTTGAAGTAATATAAGACATTAACTTCCCTAAAAAGGTGAAGATCAAGCTGTTGTTTAGATTCCAAGTTTATAAAACTCAAGGTTACATGTACTCTGCTCTAATAGGAAATTTAATGCTGAATCCGAAAATGTGGTCAAAGTTTGAAAAATATATAGGAGATATTACAGCTTTTATGGTAAAAAATGTGGTTTCCTTAAAGAAGTCTTTGATTTATCGTATGTATGCAACGGATTGGAATACCCCATTATTTTTTTTTTTTATTTTTATTTTTTTATACTAAGAGGTACGAGGTACTCACCCTGTATATGTTCTAGAATCCAAACCAGAGCAGCATCAAGAACCGTCCAAAATGGAAGACCACAATAGTGAAGTATAAGTTTTATTGTGTCACAAGAATGTTGTCATCTAAATTCGATTGATAAAATGTGTAAATAGAAGTTGAGGATAAAAAATGTCTCTACCATGGATAATTGAATTATTTATGGCATTCAATGTAAATATCTTAATTTTATTTTGGAAAAACTTTATGAAAATACAAATTATTTACTTTTAAATATTAGATGAATTATTCAACATGGTACACCTAACGACCGTAATAAGTTCTATGTATACTTTAATATTCCACTAATTCCTGTTGAACAGATCCGCTACCTAGGACTCCACTTTGACAAACGCCTTACTTCGATTCTACACTCAAGACAAACGACAAGAAACTGCTCGTCGTTATAGACTACTTTAAGTATTTAAAAAAGACCAGCAATGTCGGAAAAAATTGTCGAAAACTAGATTTAACCGTGCACAGAGTTTGTGCAGTTTTAAGTACAAAGTTGGGTTTTACTAAACCATCTAACTCATCACGTATCCAATTCTTGCAATTCAATATCCTTCGAAATATCTGTAATGCTCATTGCGTTGTCACAAATAAACATATCCGTAAAGATCTTAATGTTCCATATGTTGTTGATTAGCCTCAAACCAGATATCTATCCTTCCATAGTAAACTCCATAATCATTCGAATTCAACAGTCTCTGCTCCGGAGAGTCTGAAAAGAAGATGGTCTCGGGACTTCCTCATATAGAACTTTTTTTAAAGTTTAACAAAGAAATTGCTATGTCATTATGTATGTTACTATCAAATTTACTGGATGTACGTTGTTTTTTTTTTATTATTTATTTTTTTTAATGAACATTTGTAAAGTTCAAAAAATAGATTAAAAAAAAAATTAATAAAATTTCAAAGCAACCAATTTGATAAGGAGAACAATGCAATTTTAATACCCGACAATGCACCTACATTTCGTTCTCGTTTGAACAAAGAAAAATCATTGAAAGTGTAAGGAGTAAACGTTTTTCACCATCCTGCATTTAGCTAAGATATAGTACAGTAGAATTGTGGTTTGTTTAGATCAATGGCTCATTTTTAAAAAGGTCGGATATTTGATAATTAAAAGGACGTAAATATTGGATTTAAAGAGTTATTTTCCTCAATCCATCATCAAATACAATTAGTGGTAGAAATGTGGGTGAAAGTATAATACTTTGAAGAATATTATTTACAAATCTTTAAAAATCTAATCTGAAAGAGATCTATACTTAAACATAAGGGTTTTTGTAACAACCTCGTATTAGAACTTGCCACCTTCTAGCAATACCTGTCAGCCTGAGTTAGGCAAAATTTAATAATAGCTAAAAAATTATCAAAAATTAATCACAGCTATTTGAAAACTAATTCCATGGAATCAATCACCTAATTTAATTATGATAAAACCTTTTAGACATTTTTTTAGTAAATTGATGATTATTTGACTGAAAGATTTAGTCATAATTAAATTAGGTGATTGATTCCAGGAAATAAAATGTCAAATAAGTATGATTAAAATTTGATTAAATTTTAGCTATGATTTAATTTTTCCCAACTCTGCTCTCACCATTTATTTTGAACGTAACTTTATAATAATTATTCATATTTGTTATTTGACTATAAGTCAAATACATTACTAACTGTATGTAGAAAAGTTTTTATTTTCATTTTCTCTACCCACTCTCTAAACATTATTTATTTTTACATTTTATTATAAGTTATATCAGAAATTATTATTTTTTTATTTTGTATACAATATTTTTTCTACTCTGTTTCTGGTTTTCTTTTTGTTACCTTATTATGAAAAATTTTATTTACTTTGTATTATTCTGAAATTCTCTAGGCCAGATTTATCACTTTCTGTTATGTAATCTGATAATTAAGGAAGATTTCCTAGAATGAAATTGTCTTTCTATTTTTTCTTTATGTTATTTTTAAATAATTAATTATTATTATTAAGAAATTATTAATTTACTTTTGTTGCATATTGTGTATGATTGAATTCATTACAATTCTTACTACTTATTGCTCTTAAGTAAGAAATAAACCATTTTTAATGCATTAAAATATATATATATATATATATATATATATAATATATATATATATATATATATATATATATATATATATATATCACAATTGTATTTTGTCGACCCTTAACTATTTTACAATAATCGGGTTATAGGTCCTCTATATTTAACAATATTTTGTTCAACCAATATTATTATTTATCCATTTTACATATATATATGTAAATATATATATTATCATATACACATTTTGTTTCTTCCTTCTTCTCTCCCCTCTCTTTTTGACGTTTCGACCCCTTATTTAATGGGATCCTCTTCAGAACAAAAACTGGGTACCCCTAAACTCCAGGCCAGTAAGCCCACCGACTCCTGCAGCAAGTGCTTGCCAGCTCAGACACCAGAGTACTCATAAACCCATGTTTGAGAATACTACTTTTTATTAGATTAAATCTTTGTCTTTCAAATGATTTACACTGGCAAAGTGCATGTCTAAAATTTTGAATCTGTCCGTCTTCATTACATATGTCAGATTGTATTATGTTAAATCGTTTAAGATATTGATTAGAGTTACTGCGTTCTGTCATTAGTTGTGTTAGTTTGTAATTGTTGTGTGTGATGTGAGATGTAAATCTGTGTAAGTAAACTTGGTGACTTTGGTGAGGTCACCCACAATTGGTCCCATTTTTCAACCATATCTGAGCTTATGTTTCGCTTATATAGATATAGATAAGGGAACTTTGTTATACGAAGGTAACAATTACTTTTAGCCTCTTCTTTGGCTAGGTAATCGGGTCCTTTCGTTACCCTCAATTCCAGAATGTGCCTTAACCCATTTTATAGAAAAAATCCCATTTTCCCTTTGTTTTTAATGATTATTAAATTTTGTCTGATTAGGTCAGTCAAATAGTTTATAGTTTATATTCAAATATAAATAATTTATCTAATAATTTAAGGAATAAGATAAGATTGCCACGTTTATGAAATGGGTAACATTTATTATAAAATAACTTTTTAAAGAGTTCTCCCTCCCTATTATAAATCACTTTTTCCCTATCAAGATCTCTAGACCCAATAAGTTACAACAATCTATCAAAGATATCTTCGAGAAGAAAATTGGTATCCATATCCCGCCCGGACATCCGCTTCTTATCAGAAGATGTACACTGACCGCATCATCCCCCCTAGTAGAGTAAATCACGCATCCACCCCTAGTGCAAATCACCTCATATTTGAAGCGGAAAGCTGGGATTTTCGAGTACTTACTACTTTACAATACGCTCTCAGATTCAAAACGACATAAGTCATATTTAATATCATAAAATGGCCAATAACACTTCAATAAAACCGAGCTCAGCCGACTGGAAGAGATTCAAGGGACAAAGTAGGTTGGAAAGTTTGTAAATTACAGGAGCGAGCGAGCAATGGAGTCTCTGGTGGTTTTATTGAGTTATGGCCGGAGTGGGCTTTTTCGTCCCGAACCTTTTAGCAACAGAGCACCTTCCCAATTTGTCTGCTGCCAATGTATACCTTACTGGACATAAAGAATTGGATTATTTTAGTTCAACAGTACACCAATTTAGGCCGCCAACATAAAGTACACTTTTATCAATTTTTATTTTTTTTAATTTATTCATTTATTGAAATTTATGACTGTACACACAAAAAGTAAAAATACATTAAGTAAATGATATCATAAACTACATAATAACATGACAATTATTTGTAAAGCAAGTTGAAAAACTAGATAATTTGAATAGTTATGGCGTTTACTACGAAAGGATAGATCCTTTCGTAGTAAACTCCAATGGTTTGGGATAAATCAGAAAAAAATGGAACATTAAGTTTGTTTGTGGTATGATTAGGAGCATTAAGAAATTTTTGAATGATTTTAGATTGCAAGGATTGGATACGAGGTGAATTGGATGGTTTAGTGGAGCTCCAAAGCTCAACTCTATATATCCAAATAGGTCTTATAACTGTCATGTAAATGACTTGTAGTAAATCGGAAGATTTGAACTTTTGTCTAGTTAATGTTGAAGAAGTTGAAAACGACGAGCAGTTTCCGGTAGTTTTAGTATTGTATGTGGATTCCAAGTTAAAAGTTTGCCCAGTTGGAGTAAAGATAGATCGTGTTCAACAGGGATCAGCGGAATGTTATTAAAGGATACTGTAGGGCAGGAAGTCGCAAGTTTACGAAGAAAGGTAAAGGTTATTCGATGAGATTTGTTTGTATTTTTTTCAATTTTCCAATTTCCCGATTCTTGAATGTTTATGATTTGGGATTGCAGTGTATAGAAGGCAATGAAGCAATGAAGGGATCATTGTCGACTGATAACACACATGTGTCAGCGGACGTGGTGAGGACAGTCCTATGATGGGTCGGGATATCTGTAAATACCATGGAGAGGATGGGGCCAAGGAGGAACACCAGCAGATTGGGTAAAGAGGGAAGAATAAGAAAAGTTATGATCAACTTTGGAGGTTCTATAATTAAGATAGGAAAGTTTATTAATTTTAGACAAAAAAAATAAAACCAAATAAAAAACGAAGAGCTCTATTCCTCTCTAAATTGTAAACAAATATTTTATTTTTCGAGCAATATATATAAACTAATACCAAAATGTCAATATAAAAACTTGCAGTAATAAAGAGACATGTATATAATAAACTTTAGTAATGCAAATTTTAGACGAACCAAGGCGATAGGATACAACAATTGCAAAATTTCATCATGATGTCTGTTGTTATGAAATGTCATAACAAAAGAAATATCTTTAGGCAATAAATTACCTTAAGATATAAATAAACATACCATTTTAATGACCAGTACCAGGATATATACAAAACGATTGCATAATGATATGTTTTTTGTCTTCAACCAAATAATTTGAAACATTTTTTATTAAGAAAGTTAATTAATTTTTTTTTTAATTTTTAAATAAATGAGATAGAATTTTCCTTAATATTTATTTATACAGAAGAATTTTCATCAAACGCATACTTAATTACAGTTAGTTTCTGTTAAGCAGAATGGTCCAAATTAGGTTTATCTCTGCAATATTAGGGCCCTAATTATTTAATGCATTAGGTTGGTTTAATTAGCTCTCTGCTTTAGCAAATGACCCTTGTAGAAATTAACGTTGGATAAATAGCTGCAGCACAGGTGAGGTTTAATTTTTAATGTAAATTAATTTCAATGCTATGTTTGCGCTTCCTCAACTTGCTTTTACCAAATTATCATTAATTGTATTATGTTTTAATAATTATTTTCTTACCACCGACCTAAAAATTAGCTGAGCTTGATTATTGTATATGAATACACAATAACATGTTTGTGTATTCATATACACAACTTAGCTCTAAAATGAGAAAGGCTGTTTAAAATTGTGTTTTACGATAGTTTGACTTTAGCTCTCACTCTATTTTTTTTTTAAATTTTGTATATATCCTGGTATTGATCATTAGAATGGTGTTTCTATTTTAAGGTAATTTATTGCGTAAAGGTATTTCTTTTGTTATGACATCGCATGAAGTTTGTAATAAGGTAAGTAAAGTTTGTAATAAAGGATTGTAATAAGGTCATAAAGTATCTTTTCCGACATAAATGGTATTTTTAGAGTAATTACAGGATCTAGGAGAACAAAGTTACCAACTGGAAAGTGCACAATGTTGAATTTTCACGACAGTCTGAGATTATGGATAAGTTTGTTCGAGATGTAGTTAGGAGCATTAAGGGATTTTTCAAATGATTTTGGATTGCAAGGATTGGATACGATGTGAATTGAATGGTTTAGTGGAGCCCCAAAGCTATCCAAACAGGTCTTATAACTGTCATGTAAATGCTTTTTTTTTTAGTGAATCTGAAGCTTTGAACGTTAGTTTAGTAATGTGGAAGTATATTTACCAAACTGTAGTATATAATACTATTAAAAAAATTAATAAAAAGATTAGCGCCTGTGATTTGTGTTTATCTTGGTACATGCATTGTCTTATGACTTCTGGGGGACACCCCCGGATCATCTCAGTTTGGATTAATAATCAAAGCATGGATACATGGTACATGTTTTTCGAAAAGGTATATATTTACATTAAAGTACAATCATTTATTAATAATGATAATTATATTTTATAATTACTATTGATAATATTAATATTATTCACATCAGTCTCTCGTGTTACCTTGAAAGGGGGATGTAATATAAGAAATATTAATATTAATTAATAAAAAATTTTTTTTATTAATAAGTAACAATAATTGTAACGAGAGTTAATAGATGGATTGTTACACTCTTGAAACTGAGTCCCCGTAGAAACATGTACCACGTTAAAATTTTAATATTTGAAATTTTACCATTTTATAGCTCTATCAATAAACGAAAAAATGGGAAACTTTTTTTAACAAACACCGCTCAATTAAAAACGGCATTCAATATTGAGACCGGAACGAATATTTGCTTTTTAAAAATAAACTTAGATGAGTGAGGACCACGACTGGCGAAATGAACTTTCGGAATGAGTTATCAAGCTGTCAACAGAAAGTTTCATAACGATGATTGATAAACAGAAAAACACAACAAAATTTGAAAATCAATACAAAATTTTCAAGTAAATCGATGAAAGGTAAAAGCCTAATATAATAGAATATTAAGTATTAAAAAAAATTAATACTTTATTTTATTTTTATTTGACTCTGAACTAACAAAAATGCAACAATAATCAGTAGTTTTTTACATTATTAACTACATTTACGGTTTTTCATATGATCAAAGGGTATTAATATTTATTTCTTAATGTTTATCATTTCTACAATAATCACAATATTTATTACACAAATGTCTCATCATTATTATTTTAATACTGTCAACTTTTACTTGAGAAATTAAATCGAAAGTTAGTGCTATGCGGATTTGACGATTTCGGTGGAGTCGTACTTTAATACCGTTACCAAAAATTCAAAATACCATAAAATATCTGAAGATTCACAGAATTAAAATAGCATTTCATTTGTTACCAGATCTTTATCATTCTTAATTCATATCTATGTCAATTTTAAATTATCTTCATAGTCATTACGTAAATATGTTTCTTAGAAAGAAATATATTTTAAGAAATAGGTAAAAATAGAAAGAATACTGATAAAGAGCAGAAAAATAATGGAAACAACACAAACCGGAAATTACATTAAGAATAGACACACAGTTTCGTTTATAAAAATATATTTTGTAGCTTATTTTAAATGATTTGAATCATTATTATATTTATAACTATTTCAGCTTAAGTAGCAATTTTGTGATAGGACCAAATTTTATAACATAGAAACAACTCATGTTAAATGATTTATTTCATCTAAAAATAAAATACAAAAATAATAAAATTACAATCCATTCTGTTTAATATCTAAAAAAGACTGGAGTTACCGAGTGAGTTTAAGTGTTAAGAAAATTCTGTCAAATCTGAACTAAACAAATTCATTGGAATAGTGGGAGAGAAATCTTAATCTCCACTACGCTTGCCAAACTAAAACTTTTTAACATGAATATATGTTTCGGAGTGGGGCGTCTATATTTTTTGGTGAAACGCTTTTTGCATCTTAAAAATGTAACATTTTGCTCTAGCTCTAGCTCCGTTTGCGTTGCTTGGATTAAAAATTACCTTATCAAGAATTTAATGAAGATATATATATATATATATATATATATATATATATATATATATATATATATATATATATATATATATATATATATATATCAAGATTATATTTTGTCGACCCTTAGAAATTATATAATTAACTGTTTTACAATAATCGAGTTTTTGGTCCTTTATATTTAACAATATTTTGTTCATACAATATTATTATTTATCTATATACATATTTTCTTTCTTCCTTTTCCTCTCTCCTCTCTTTTTTAACGTTTCGACCCCTTATTTAATGGGGTCCTCTTCAGAAATGGAAAAAATACCATTCTTAAACTTCTTTCCCGACATTGGCACACCTCTAGTCATTAATAATACAAAATTTGACAAATACACACCAAAAACTGGGTACCCCGAAACTCCAGGCCAGTAAGCCCACCGACTCCTGCAGCAATAACAAATAATTTTTTTTTTTTTTTCCCCCAATTTTGGCAATAAATAAATAAAAATTTTAAATTTTGACACTTAAAAAGTTTACAATTTTGGCAATTAGATAAAAGTAGACCAAACATGAATATTTTAGAACAGCCCATCTATCCTAATTGTTAGCTTATAGCCTTTAGAATATTGTGGTAAGCCTGATTTAATTTGGAACAATCATTTCTCGTGTTGATGGTGTTAATATCTTTTTTTATGTGCATCATTTCGAGGATGAGCCTTTTTTGTTAATTCTTTTCCACATCTAGTATCCTCACCCTCTCAAAATCAAACACGTGATTATTTTTGATTGCGTGTATCGCTAGAGCTGTGTCCTCTTTGCCACTTTCTATGCGATGTTAAAGTTGTAAACAAACAAATCATTTTTTTTACAATAGAATACATCAAACCTTTGGCTCTGACTACAAAAAAGATTTTTCAGGATTACAACATTACTTTATCACATAAATACAATGATAATTTAAACAAACTAATATTTTCTAAATTAAAAGACAAAACCAGCAAAGAGAAACTGTCAAACGTAATCTATAAAATAAATTGTAAGAATTGTGAGGGAAAATACGTGGGTCAGACCTCCCAATACCTCCACAGACGGATGTATAGCCACA
Source organism: Euschistus heros (assembly GCA_003667255.2). Lineage (NCBI taxonomy): Eukaryota > Metazoa > Arthropoda > Insecta > Hemiptera > Pentatomidae > Euschistus > Euschistus heros. Next base: position 194,243 of record RCWM02000370.1, on the reverse strand, counting down.
AATATAGCATAGAAAGTGGCAAAGAGGACACAGCTCTAGCGATACACGCAATCAAAATAATCACGTGTTTGATTTTGAGAGGGTGAGGATACTAGATGTTAAAATAATTAAATATAAAATATTAAATAATCTCACCTGAAATGTTTGACCAAGCCATTATAAAGAACTTTCTTCCAAGAGATAAGTATCATTCATTAAGGGACTTAATTAAAAATGAGAAGGAAAAACAATTTTATTATTTTTTTTAAGATGCTTAACTAACTTGTAATTTATCACAGAGGCTCAATTGTGGAACTTTTCATCAACAGAATTTAAATCGTTCCCATAGTGAATTATTAATATTGTACCTCAGGGGAAAAGTAGAACAAGTCCACTTTTATTTCATGCATTTACAAGCCAGTGATGACGAATAGAGGTAATGAAAAAAAAAAGAGTAATCCTACCAATAAAATGTTCGAAGATTTAGGTTATATGATACTATACCTCAGTCCTGAGGTACAGAATTTTTTTTTATGATAGTATTTATTGGAAAAATGTTACGTTTTAATGGTCATGATTCCATAAACTAAGTAAATAACAAAATAATCATCAAATTTTAAAATAACATGAAAAGGTAAATATAAAAAAAATTTAAATAATATACACACCTTCTCGATGAGGAACTCATAAAATTAATTTTATATTGATGGAAAAGGCAAGAATATCTCCGTTATTCAACGGAATTACTCAAAGCAGGAAGAAGACGACAGATCAATACTGAAGGAGGTCTTAACTCTTAATAACATAGCACCAATAAAGAAAGGAAATATATAAGTGTCTGTAGAAAATGAGTGTCATAATTTTCGTGCAGCACGCCTGGATGATATTTCTGTAGAAGTATAAAGGTTCTTGTAAATTCGAAAACAAAAATGTTTTTGTACCTCTGCGATTAACGATGGTCTGTTTTCGAAGGTTTCCATATAAAAGTATTGGCTTAGTGCAAAAATAATGCATAATGAATATTCATTAAAATTACAAAATCACAAAATTAATTAATTTTGTTTAGACCAATGCTCTCCAAGTGAACAAAGACAGTCCTTCAGTCTAGTTAGTGGATTATAAACAGTGGTTAATATTGCTGTTTTTCCTCAAAGATCAGTAAAGTAAGCACCTCTGAAATTCACCATGTCAAAACAAGAATTTCGTCAAATGAATTTATTTCACAGTTGGTCGAAGTGCGGCACAAACTGCGCGTAAAATTAATGTTGTTTGGGACGATGGAAGCATCAGTGTATGTACGGTGCAGCAATGGTTCCAAAACTATTATACTAGAGATTTTGATCTAGAAAACAAGGGAGGTCGCGATAGGTATTCTATTCATCACGACCATCAGAGCGCTTTGGTTGAAGAAACCTCTTACAAAACTACTTGGAACATTATCAGAGAGGTTAGTGTTGATCAATCAACATTATGAACCAAACAAAATTATAATATTTTGATTTGTCACAAATCTAAACCTGCATTATTTTTGCACCAACCCAATTTATATTTGTTCATATTTTATTGATAGTATTTCTGTAATGAAGCCGTAATTAACAGTTAATACAATTTATGAATTCGAGGTCTAGACTCAATCAATACAGAGTTTAGACAATTATAATAAAATATCATGCCTCTGAATGTTTGTTTCTCAACAAAAAAGGATAAATTGAAAATATAGGAAAAAAAAAAGAGAGAAAAATATTAAGACAATATTAAGAACAAGAAAGACTGGAGATGGTTTTAAACTAAAAAGTAATACAGAAATATATAAAAATATTGAAAAATCAAGTGATGCAATTAGGAAACGTAGACAGAAATTTTATGGACATTTGATGAGAATGGATGAAAAAAGATTGACAAAGAAAAATTTCCAACACACCCTCCAAAAACAGAAAAAGAATACATGGATACGGATGGTAAAAGAAGATACGATGGTGGCAAATATACAGTGGAATTCAATGTTGGACAGAGACAAATTTCGGACAGCAATCAACAAAATCAAATTTCCGGAAATGGTTATTGGTAATTGGTAGACGGTGGTCAGACGAAAGGAGAAAATATTAGGCAGAGGTAATGCAGAAGTATTGGAAGGAACGGAAGAGCAAGGAATGAATTGTTAAACGTGGTCCACAGTTAGCCGAACTCGCTAACATAAATTAACAAAGTGATCAAAATTGTAGGCCAGAATATTTGTTTCATTGAGCTAATTTCTTTGATATTTTATATCGGACAGGCGATTGAAATTTAGACACATCCAAGGTAGAATTGATCCCACTAAACGATATATATTAAGTGAATTAATAAGATAAAAATAAATTTCATAAAAATCTATCAATTTTCTGACGAAATTCTCAGCTCCATTCCTACTTGTAATGATGAGTTCAGATGATTACCGACCCTTAAACCCTCTGCAAAATGTTGGGGCTGAGCCTCTTGTCTCAAGTTGGGTCCGTTTGTGGGTTTGGTGTTCCACTCAACTTGCATCGGATTCGAAGTGATGCGGTTGGGAGAGCAGCTTGGTTTGGGGGTCCAGGGTTGTTAAAATAGTCAACATTTGTGTTTACCAACTTAATATTAAAGACTTGAGGTTGAGCCCAGGATACTTTTGAGCAAGTCCTTATAAAAAGATATAAATATCACATTTTGATCAGAGCTAATCATTTTATTAATTAATTAAGGGCTTTTGATAAAAATATGCCTACTAGTCGGTAAAGCTGACAGCTCGGCTGCTTTTGTAGTCGGCGACTAGTCGGCCAGTTTTATTCCTCTATATTTCTAGGCTTGAAATTAGGTTAATCGAAATGAAAACATGGTCTTTATAATACATAATTTTTATTTAGGATTCATCTTCACAGTTTTTTATTTATACCAGGAGTAGGAAATATTTTTTGTTGTCATCAATTATCGAAACTTTAGAAAGATAATTTTTAACAAAACATATACACATACACATACAACATATACAATGCTAAATGAAGAACTTACGGAACCTACTATTTTTTTTTATCCATAATTAAAAAACAATAATTTTTAATTGAAATGTAATAAAAAGGTTAGAACGTGAAAAGTAAACTCATTTTATAGTAAATTACAAGTAAGTCCGTAAACACAATATCTTTTTCGACATGATTGAATTACGAATTTCACAAACAACTATCTAAGCTAAGTGAAGTAAATTGCTGACTTTTGGTTTATTTTTCTTATGAATCACACCGGCCAATATGCATAAAAGCAAAAAAACAGAAGAAACAAGATAAGATAAACAGATACCTGTAGGTACATGTACTGATGTTACCCGAATTCCACCGGAATCCTTGATAGGCTTGGCCGACTAGTTTTTGCCTTTTAGCTGTTTGCTAGCCGACAGGTCGGCCAGGGACTAATCGGTCTAAGTCATAGTCGGCCCAACTATAATTAAAATAATAACCAAGTAAACAAAATTATTAATGACATAAACATTAATGATCAGATTTCAATAATGGTAAATAATATCTGTCCTTCAAGAGGATTATTTCCATAGTTCTCCATCGCCACCTTATAAAATGGATTATAAAAAGAAGGATTTGTCACAGATATTTATTATATTTTATTGATTTTAAAAGTATGATAATAATAATAAATCAATCTTGAAAACACTTTCCATATGTATTATATATGCCATAAATATGAGATTGTCTTCGTAACCTAATTTGTTTGACAAGAGATTACGGTGACGTGTTTGGTATGAAATCAAAACCTGTTTGCCACAAATGGTATGGCGCCGCCACATTTGAATTTGTCCCTGTCTTGGAGAAGGCAGCTGTCTTAATTGGCCGTTTACAGCAACAGCCACCTTCTTAATTCTATTTATAACCTCTATATAATATTTATATATTATAATACATTACTTATATTAGCTACTATGTTGCTATAAAAAAAAAAATAATGTCTCACTTTATGGAACTGAATGTCATATTTAAAAATTTTACAAACAATAAAAATGAACAAACAAATTTGAATGTAAATTGTACGATAACGACAAATAAATAACTGAATGAAGTAACATCCTCCTAAAACAAGGCTCTTGAAAAAGAGTTTAAATTTTGTATATTTTACTTGGCCTGAAATGAAATAAAAATAATCGTTATTCTGTTTTACCATGTTATCTCTTAGGATAACTGCAGATAATAAAATCAGTGGCGTGAAACTTAAAAATGTAGATGCAGTCTGCATGAAAATTCAAAGAGGATAATTTACGCATGATGATAGGAAACGAATTTCAGGGGCAACTTTGGATATAGGTAGGTACAAATGATCACTTACGTAGAGATATGAATTCATAATGATGGCATCTAACTCATATGTTTTAAGAGAGTTTGGAACTGAAATAAAATTAAAGGAAAATATATTATTGTAATGATTAGTGAATAAATCAGATTTAAATTTGGAATGAGCAGGAGCATTGTGGCTGACAATGGTTAGATTCCATAAGGATGTAGAGCAACTAATAAAGGATTTCTGATATACGGCGGTCTTGTGGAAAGATAAATAAGAAAGGAATGACGGGAACGTCTTACGAGAGTTAAACTCCGATTTGAACTGAAGTAGTAAGAAGAGATACGGAGGGCTCTTAGAATGGATAAGATGTGTGGGGGAAGTAAAAAAATAGTTGAGAAAAATTTAACGTAGTATTGTGAAATATGGGTATTTCTGGAAACAAAGAATAAAAAAAAAAAAAAAAAAAAATTCGATTTGTTTTGATTTTAGATCAGCAGAAATACTATGATGTACCAAACAACCATTATAAATATAGGGGGAGGTTGGAGGAGAGACAAGGAGTTGGTGGAAGGAATAATAGAACTGTCCGAGGATGGAGATTGAACGAGGGATATTTTTGATATTAGGTAGGCATTTTTGTAAAAGGTAGGTTTTTTTAAGGTAAAACAATAAATAGTAATGTAATATGTTAGGATTTCAAACCATTTTTTTTTTTTTTTTTTTTTTTTTTTTTTTTTTTTTTTTTTTTTTTTTTTTTTTTTTTTTTTTTTTTTTTTTTTTAGTCGTAGCTTATTCTCTGCAACCTATTGCTTTGTGGTATTAAATGCATCATGTTTATTAAGCGTTAAAATAATGGAATGAGAGGTGAAACTATTTGGAATGATAGGTTAATCTATCAAGTTGTAAAATAAATTCATCAAGATAAGTTCTTAGTGTAAATTAGAGACAAACCATAAACTTCAAATAGTAGTCTGAAACCGAAGTAGTTTTAACTATTTATTGATATTTACAACTGCATACATTATAAAAAAACAATTTATTTTGAGGAAAATGATTACAATGTCATGTCAATAACAACTAAAGAACTACTCACTAGTAGCTCTTCAATAGTTATACAATAGAAGGACTCTTGGTCATCTTCTTTTCAGACGCCTCTGAGTATTATCGAGAATTGATGAGGCAAGTTGGGAGATTACAATGAAAGGTTTGATCCAAATCAGCTACATATGGAACATTAATATATTTTTGGACAAGTTTGTTTGTGACGTATTAAGGAGCATTGAGGATTTTACAAAGGATTTGGTTAGGCTTATTGCAGCTTAGCTCCATAAGAATATGTCCAAATGGGCATTACTGCCATACTAATTACTGCCATGTAAATAAGTATTTTATAATTTATTGGAAACTTCTAACGCTTGTCTAGTAAATTTTGGAGTATTCGGAATCGACGTTACACATTTCAGTGTGAACAAAACCACACTCGAATGTGTAAACGTTTTTTTAAACTTCAAAAATGTAACATTTTGACACAATCTAGCTCTCCCGATGTTGCTCAGATCAAAAACTTGCCGATAGGTTTTTTGATCAGAAGCATAACGGAAAATATTTTTTTGTTATTTAGTATTTGTCACAAAGACCCACCGTTTAGGAACTATTTTAGTTTGATTGAAAAAAATCACTTAGTTACTACATTTGTAAGTGCTGGGGCTTTTTTGACACCCTCTACCTCTGTTGGTGTTGTTCGAACAGAAAATTTACCGATAGTTCTCTTATTTGAAACATAATAGTGAATATTGTTTGTTTTATACCATTTGTCGCTAGGACCAAACTTTTAGGAGCTATGTGCAATTTGATATAGATATATTAATTTTGAATATGTAAGAAGTATTAATTTATATTCACATGATAAAAGTATTAATTTATATTTATATGATAATGGTATTGAACCATTTGCATTTTACATGAGGTAGTATTTTTTGTTTTATTTTAATTTTTGTAAGTTGAATTTTAAACTATAATGTATTCAGTATTTATATATTTCGCATACATATATAGTTACATATAATATATAAGTTATTCAATTAATAGAGCAGATTTAACATTTCATGAAATTTAAAACCTCCTGAAAATTCATTTTGGGCTAAGTCAATCCGGCCAGTATCCGACTTTTTGAGGCGATTCCTGCCACGAGATATAATTATCCCTGACAGAGAAAGGAGTAACCCAATTACTTCTTCGCAGTAATAAAATCTTAATCCGGGAAGGATAATAGCGTTACCGGATTCGGTAGGAGCAAACAAGGGATGGAAATTACTTAGTTTTCTCGAAAGTTTTCAGCTCTCTTCAATTCTAAAAGCACAGCTAAACAAGTTAGATTTCGGTTCTTACATATTTATAATTCATATGTATATATCAAATTGCAGATAGCCCCAAAAAGGTTGGTCCTAGGAACAAATGCTATAAAACGAACAATATTCTCCATTAAGTTTCAAATAAGAGAACTTTAGGCAAATTTTTGATTCGTACAACACCAACAGAGATAGAGCTTGTCAAAAAAGCCCTAAAACTTACAAATGTAGGAACAAAGTAAATTTTTTTAATCAAACCAATATAGCTTCTAAACGGTGGGTCTTAGTGATAAATGCTAAATAACACAAAAAATATTTTCCGTTATATTAAGTAGGTAAGTTTGATTCTTGTTTTTTTTTGTGTTGAAGTATACGTTTCCCTTGTAGTTCAGAGTTCCATTTGAGTTCTAGATGCTTTAAAAAGAAACAAAATAAGTCTTTGAATTTTGTCACCTTTTGGTTCATATATTTACATCTTCTTTAACTGTTGCTTGTTGGTTTATATTTCTAATAAATCCCTAATATTTTTATTATATTGATTTATATTTATTCCTATTAATTAATACTTAAATGATACTTTATTAATGATTCCTAATAGCTATTCAAACAGGTCAATCATTGAGCCCAGAAGGGAAGGAAACACTAAAACGTGAAGAAGGTATGCACTCTGGGATAATATCACTCCACTAGCCACCGTGCGGTCGCCCGAGACGAGGAAGTCACGAAAAGTTTCATCACTTATAAAAGTTGCACGAGGGTAATTTCAGTTTAGGGCTACTTGGGAAATGTTTTGGATACAATTATGAAGATTGGGTAAGATAATAAATGGCTTTATTTATAGACACGGTGCGGTTGAGCCGCACTTCATTTCCATTTTTACGATGGTTCCGCTCAGGAACATAATGCCCAATCTCATTCCCTCAGCTCATCAATTACTCCCCCCACCACCACCTCCAGTGCCTGGGGGGTGCTCCCCCCCCCTCGCTTTTCTTATCCTAGGACTGCTTTTTAGTTTGAATTTCCTTTTGGGGTACTTCAGTCTGGGAATTACAACTTATTTACTACCTGTTTACGAGTTTTCAGCTTTAACGACCTTGTTTTCCCTTTTTGCTTTCCTTTTTTTAAAACCTCAATGAAGAGAGGGAAAGCGCAGTAGTATAAAAAGATAAAAAAGGATGCCGTAGTAGTAAACAAGAAGGAGGAAAATACTATACTAATATTTTCCTTGCTATGTTCATTATTCTTTGATTTTAAAATAGGAATTGATAATCTTTCTTCCGATTTTTGTAAGCAATCATTCAAATATGTTCAGATAAGTTGAAGTAAAATGGAAAAAAAAAAAAAAAAAAAAAAAATGAAAAATGAAAAATAATCTTTATTTTGGAACAGACTATCCCCTAAGAATAATTAGAGTGCACAATAAAAGGTACAATTGTCAGGCTTAGATTAGTTAAATCAGCACATCAGTATTACAATTAAATTATGAAAAAAAAGATGAGGGGGTATATTAGTAGGGGGAGGGGGAGAAATTAGTATGTGAGGGGGTATATAGGATGGAAGGTTGGGATCTTGTTTGTATTCAGGTGGTGAATGGAGGAACGCAGAGTAAGTAGGTTTAGGATATAGGAAGGTTTATTGGTTTTTAATGACTGGAATAGGAAAGTGCCGAGGAAGTATTGCCGTCGAAAATCGGGGAAAAGCCACCCTAGCTCTTTGTACCGGCAAGATAAGTGAGACCGTCTGTCGGCCCCAAAGATAAATCATCAAGATCATATCGGAAGATCAATGCGATTAGGAATGATGAATAATTTTTTCACTTTTCTTTTATTCCGAACAGTTCTAAAATGTTTAGTAAGGTTCTTGAGGTTCAGTCAATAAATAAAAAAATACTTGTTTTTTATGATTTTTTATATTTATACAACTCAATTCTAGTACATAATCGTGTACTAGAATTGTTAAAATTCAGTAGTCGATACCATATCAACCAGTGACATTGCCATGATTATGAGAACAATATTCAATAGTCTCGAAACGTCACCCAAATAGTGGTTTTTATTTATTGACTGAACTTCAAGAACCTTACCAAACAATTAATAGTAACAGTCAAGAAATTTATCCATATATATATATATATATATATATATATATATATATATATATATATATATATATATATATATATATATATATATATATATATATATATTATACAAGTATCTTTGTGATATTAAACGCTATATACTTTTTATTAATTTACTAATTTTAATAATAAATGGTTTTTTAAAAAACATTTTTTTTCCAGTTTTCTTATGGATTGTATTTTGTCAAAATTTCTTTTCAAGCTAAGGTACCAAAATCGAGAATCGAGAATCGGTTTTTCGGTTAAAGCCCTCCTCGCCCTCACTTATTTGGGTAAATTGAATTAATTAATTTATTTCTGTTAGTACTTATAATAAATTCGGTTTTAATTTCAAAATAAATAGTATATTTTACAGTATTTTATACAATTTTACAGAACCCAAAGTCAATTACTTATTGTCGTATGATGTATGACTGGGAAGAACCAATATGCACAACTGGACAGCTTCCAATTTACGAGTTCTCTTCCCGAGGGAGAGGACAGGTGTGAGGGACAGGCACGTCTTTTTCGTTTATGCAAATATCTTCTCAATCTTACAATCCATAAAAAAAATAAAGTTTTTCTACAAATAACATATTCTCAATCTTATAATCCGTAAAAAAATAAAGTTTTTCTACAAATAACATATGATTAAATATAGTGGTTTAATCAAAGAATTTAAAAGGATCTTTATTTAAAAGAACTTCAGTGCCATCATTTGAAGATATATATAATATTTGGTGATAATATATATATATATATTATATGATCTTTATATAACAATAATTTCGTGTTCAATCTATTTATTTATTTTTAATATCATCCCTCTTCACGTTCTGTTCGAATATCAATCTATCCTTCCTGGCTCGATTAATTCGGATCTTAACCTGAAAATTTAAAAGTTGGCAAATAAAAAATGACTAGGAGTCTTTATCTTCGTCACTTTCTGAAGTGAATATTATCTACTAGTACATATTTGATTTGTTAAGCTTCAGCTTATTTAGTAACTTGAAAATGCTTTTTTAATATACGTTCATACTTTAAGAATATTTTTCTTTTGGTGCAAAAAACATAAATTTTGCTGTTAAGAGTTTAGAACATTGGTTAGTGATGGCTTGTGGCAGTCATAAAATTATCTATGAATCAATTCCCATAGACAGTTGCTTATTCCAGGGACTATTGCTAGAAGTACTTCTATGTATTTTATAATCCCATTATTTTTATTTTATCTCGCATTAAATAAAATGAAAAGAAATTTTATTCTGGTTCAATAATATGACATTAAAAATAATTATAATAGCGGTTATAATTAAGAATGTAAAACTAATTACTGATATTTTATCAGAAATTAATACTGATTAGATAAATGAATATGCATTCTTCTTCTTATTCTTCTTCTTCTTAGGAGTTTGGCCATCTGTGGACCACGTTTAACAATTCATTCCTTGCTCTTCCGTTCCTTCCAAGATCTCTTCATTACCTCTGCCTGATGGTTTCTCCTTTCATCTGACCACCGTCTATTAATTTGTGTTTTAACCATTTCAGGAAATTTGATCCTGTTGACTACTGTCAAAAAATGCATGAAAAAATTGGATGCTCTGGCAATAAATAAAAGTTTAAATGGCGTGCGCAAGATAGTCAGGTAAAGGTCAGAAGAACAGAAATGCATGGATGGCTTTATATTTAATACCTTAATGATACAGAGAGGTGACTGAAAGGGAGGAGATTTGTAAAGGAACGAACCAAGAGAGAATAGTCATTTTAAGGGAGTTAATAACCACTTTAACCATGGTTATGACAAGAGATCCATCCCTTGACAAAATCACTACCTAGTATAAACAGGTCTCCAAATAAATAATTCTTTACAGAGAGCTGTATCTTGGGCTATTGCTGTCATATAAGTCAGTCCTTATCTTATTGTTTTAACTGGTCGTAAATAAAATAATAAAAGAAACAAAATGGTAATTGAAAATTTAAATCTTCTCATTTCTTAATTAATAAGATTTTTTGTCCGCCTAGACCTTACTCTCTGATCCGTCTTACTGCTAGGATCTGACGATTTTTTGAGGCCGAAGGATATCCTCGGCCACTCTCCTTCCACAATTAGAATTAGTTTTCGTCCTTAAGGATGCTGTTTTGAAATATTCAAGGATTTAACGATTTTTAAGTTATCTGAAGGACATTCCGCCATTGTTGTTCTTGAGGACACTGTTTTGAAATATTAGAATAGTCTGATGTGTGCCATCTATGAGTTAGTTAAAATTTGTCCATTATCAAAATAAAAAAATAAATATATATATATATATTTTTTTTTTTTTTTTTTTTTTTTTTTTTTTTATTTTTTTTTTAATACGCCATTCAAAAAAACTTATTTATATCTAAAATAAATTAAGTTCTGTTGGGTTTGTCAACGGATTTCTCACGATTTATCGCAACTCTCAATATATCTCGTTTTATATATCTATATTAAGGTTGGAACGATTTTACACTCTATTCATGTATCGTGACATTTAAAGCTGTATTCTGTGGAAAATAAATTGAAATACTGGATTCAGTTTGAAACAACCAGAGGCCACAAAAATAGGAGATGAGGTTATGCTCGTGATGGATCGGAACGCTACAAGACAAAGCTGGAGGAGCGAGAACGACCTATTAATCCCGCCATGATTTACGAGGCCACCATTGGCCCAAGGAAATCCATCAATCCATCCCCCATCTGCGCTCGGTGGACCAAACCTTACAAGGAATTTAGAAAATTCAATAAAAACAAAACAGGAACTCATAAATTACAAGGCATTAGAAAATGTGAATCACTATTTGATAATGATTATTAAAATGTATACAATAATTATAGTAAAATTAGTAAGAAAAAGTTGGTAATTCCCCGATTTTCGACGGCAATAATTTTCAAAAAAAAAAAAAAATTAATGACTCTGACTGAAGTTTTCCTGGAATCCTACGTAAGAGTTTTCTAAGAATAACGCTCCACTTTGAATTTTAGTTTGAACTAAGTTTTACATTTATCTTGTGTTGGAACAGTATTTCTGAATGTACCTGGACTATCGTATGTTTTCTAAAAAGATCAGAATGAATATCCAGTAAGAGTATCCGGCAGGCGCTTTAGGTATACTATCCCGCATAACAAAACACCCATATCTACACTATTATATAAAAGGACAAGCTATTTTTCGTTTGTGATCACTAACCGCAAAAACTACTGAACCAATCTATACCAAATTTTAACTACATAGTCTTCATAGTTTAAAAAAGGTTAAGCAATAATGAAATTTAAACATTGTAATTAATCTTTTGTTAAAAAAAGGGATAAACATGTGGAGTTTGAAAATTGACCGATAGGTGGCGATCGCTATTCAAAAGAGGTTACAAAAATATGGTGTTATGTAGAGCTAAAAATTGATAACAGAATTTAATTCAATTAAATTGTTATCAAAAAAGCTATAAATATGTTATGCGACGTATAAATTCTATAAAGTTTAAAACTTGAACCCATCTGTACCAAATTTTAACTACATTATTTTCATGCTTTTAGAAAGGTTTCCAATAGTAATATTTATGATAGTAAAAATTTAAATGTACAATGTTAAGTGGCAGAAACGAGGCTTCCCACGCTGTCATAAACTTTTATAGTTAAAAATTAAAATCCAACCAGTTGAAATCAATAAAATTATTTCTGCAGAATATAAATTGTTTCAAATAAAATGTCGATCCTTTGCTTTGTATTGTATGTCAAAATTCGATTCATGTGCCTTTTGTTGTAAGCAATGTTTCTTAATAGTCCGTGTCTATCTTATTACCAACTTAAAATTGGATGTCTATTTATGCTCTAACCTGATCTTCAAACACCTAATAAGTGTAACTTTAACCAGGTGAAATGTTACTGTGTGTGATAATGTCATTAAGAAAATAATGGTTATTAATTGCGTGCTGCAATACAAGATTTTCATTATTAAATAAACAAAACTCCAATTATTATATAAAATTATCCAAGTTTTTAATTATGAAAGCGGGTGAAGCCGCTACGGGGGATGCTAGTATGCAGGCATAAAACAGTATATAACAGGCAATAAACAATTAATGGGCGCAATTAAAGCTATATTTTTTTATTTACATTCTTATTAGATGAGAGTCAGGGCGCACAGAGCAGAATGTTTTGGGATCGATTCCCACCTGGGCAGGTTGAAATTTATTTCGTGGTGGACCAAAAAAAAAAATATTGATCTTACCACTATGAATAGAATAAGTTGGTATTCTCCAGAATAAAACTCTCTTTCTGTCCTAGTCGAAGTTCGCAAGGGCGTTAAGCTCCAAGAAATAACGCCAGAAAAAATTATATTAGATTCTTGAGGATATATCAATTTATTCAATAAATAATGTCGTTTTTATAATTTCTTACTCGTTCGGCCAGCAAATATATTTTTAAAGACGGAATTTGAGATTTAACCCATTATATACAAGTCGGGAGAGGCTTTTTGATTGAAATTGAATATAGCTGCTTTTTTGCATTCGTTCATGACTTTTTGGATAGCCTGATGGAAAATTTACTCAATAGTATTCACTGAAAAAAACAACAGTATTCTGGACCATGGGTTGCTTCATTCTAAATTTCAATACGAATACGTTCTCGATTCCTTTCTACTAATATTTACGACTGAAAATCGTTTCTATATTGTTGATATTCTCAACTAACTTCCATTATCCACCTTATAAATACCTATAAATAAATAAGTTGTCGAAAATTGATCAAAATGAATTACTGTGATCATCTCCTAATATTTCAGCACACTCAGAAATAATTGTCACATCAACGTTCTGGTTCTTACCGTTTGTATCACATTGCCAGAAATTTTTTTTTTTTTTTCAACAACTGAGTTACTGTTCAAAAGGGACTGTTTAACAGGAATACTCTAAAAGGTAAAAAAAAAAAGCTCTTTTTTTAATAAGTTGCGATTTTACACTAAACGACTTATTTCCTGAGACCAGATATATTTAAGTGTGCCTTTTTTTGTGAAAATCTACAGTATGAGTACCTCTTAGTGTAAAAAGAGGCTATCGGCGAAATTGAGGCATATGTTCATTACCATTGGGCTTTAAAACTTAGTTGAAAATATAATAAAATAAATCCTAAATAATAATAATAATAAATAAATGCAATAACATAAGATCCTCTGATCTGGTCTCGCTTTACTGATGGTTTATCTTTATATTCAATTAAACAATATTTTTTTTCTCTCCTTTTCATTCCAATGAAGAGTTTATTATGTTCAAAATGTACATTTCCATTATGGGATTATCATAGTGTTTTATTAACACAAGTAACTGATTTGTATGCCAAGTGAGAACACTATGTTTTTGTGAGATTTGCAGTTTTGTGGATAGTTTTTTTTTTTTTCGAAAATCGGTGAGCGTTGAAGTAATATAAGACATTGTAACTTCCCTAAATAAGGCGAAGATCAAACTGTCCGTTAGGTCACAAGTTTGTAAAATTCAAGGCTACATGTACTCTGCTCTTATAGACAATTTAATGATATATCCGAAAATGTGGTTCAAATTTGAAAAAATATTTAAACGAAATGGAGATATTACAGAATTTAGGGTAAAAAACGTGGTTTCCTCAAAAAAGTCATTGATTTATCGTATATGTGCAACGGATTGGAATAGAAAGGTAAGGTCTGCGGCATTTTACTACTTTTTTGATCTTGATTTCTATAACCTCCAATCTATTCATCGATTCGAGGGTAAAAAAAACATTACGATCTAGGTTACCAGGACGACGCTTTACGTCACAAAAAGTAAAATAATTTCCTCACTGGGAAGAACAATAGATACGATATAACTATCTATAATCTTCCGCTTCTATATCTACTTAAATAAGGAAACTTTAGTCAAATTTTCGACCCGAGTACGACCAACAGAGCGTGTCAAAACGTTACAACTTTAAACACGAAAAAAAAACGTTACACAGGAAAAGCTTTAGACCTCTAGCAAAAAGACACTGTCGAAAATTAACTGTTAACAATACTAGAGATAGTATACATACTATTTATTTGCCTTGAAAACCAAACTAACGATATCTGTGGAACCAGAAGAAGAGATACATATAAAACCACTTATATGTAAATCATTAGCGTTTAATAACGGAAATGTAACATTGTCATCAATATTTTTTTTAGTTATGTTAAATGGAACTACTATATATATTTACCAGATACATTTAGAACAATAATAGTTTTTAATTAATTAAAAGTTTTATGATTTTTTTTAATTAGGTATTTAATCTCTAAGAAAGAAATTGTAGTTTAATGAAGGGGCGAAACGAATGTTATCTACTGAGATGTTTTATTCAGTGTTCTCATTACGTGAGCTCTGTCTCTCTCGGAATTATTCATATCCCGTTATTGGTTTTGAATTAACATAACAGACTTTTCCTAGAAGAATACAAATGAACGAAAAAAAAATTACTACTTTTTGCAACTTCTGGAGCGATTCAGAAATATATATTCAAAAGGCGCTCGTTAATCATATAATGGTCATACCGGAAAAAAAATTGAATTAATATTAGTAGGAAGTAAAAATAAATAAGATTTTTTTTTATTCTTTAAACTTGGAATATTAGTTTCTGCTGATAACATTTGATAAATATTGGGATCGTTGCTACGACCAAAGCAAATTATTTATGAACAATTCTGAACACTTGCTATACAAATAAATAACATAATATGTTATTGTTGATTATATTTTGAGGAAATATTATTGTTTCGGAGAGGAGATTATAAACATTAATTTAAAAAAAATAAAGACAACAGGTAAAAATAGAAATATTATAACACAGTATTAATAAATACCATTGGTAATAAATAACAACAAAATATAATAAATAATAAAATAAATAAAGAAACGAATAAAGCCTACAATATGCAGTATTTAAATAAAGAGAATGTCATAGTTTTAATTCAATGGAAGTTACGAAAAAACATAAAGTAATAATTTATATGTATTATGATTACTTAAGGTCAACAATATAAAATATTAATAGTAACAGAATATATAAATATATATTTTATTTTTAGTTTATAATCCACATACTAGACTTGAGAAACAAGAAACTGCTAGTAGTTTCCGACAAATCCAACTATTATTAGACAAGAGTTCAAAACTCCTGATAAATTACAAAAGACTTATTCACATGAAAGTAATTAGACTAATTCGGATATACGCAGTTCAGCTTTGTGGCTCCATAAACTTTTTAATTCTTCTCTTATTCATTCCTTACAGTGCTAAATCCTTCGTAAAATCCTCAATGCTCTTTGCTACTTCAGAAAAAAACTTATACGTGAAATTTTAATGTTCCATATGTAGCTGATTAGGCCCAAACCAGATACCTATCCTTTCACAGTATCCTCTGGTCTCCCAACGTGCCTCACACTCAAATCCCCCATAGTCCTCTGAAGCTCCTGAAAAGAAGATCGCAAAGAGACCTCCTAATGTAGAATTTTTATTGAAGTGCTACTAGTGAGTTGTTCTTTATATGTTATTGACATGTCAATTTAATCATTTCCCTAACATTTACGTTTCCTCTATAATGTATAAAGATATCAATAACAATAAATAGTTTTAAAAAAAATAAAATAAAAAAGACAAAAATATAAGACAAATGGATACTATAAAACATGACTATAAAATAAATAAAGTGAGGAATAAAATAATAAATATTCAGTATTTAACTAAAGAGAACACCATAGTTTTAACACAATGGGCATCACGAAAAAACACAAAGAAATAATTTATTTTCATATTACAATCCTGAACTAATGAATGAATTTTTTTTAATCATTTTTTTTTAATGATAAACTTTTACCATTTCATGAAATTCTTCATACACCCCAATAATTTTCTTTTCTATTTAATTAAATCCAATCACTTTAAATAATGATTTTTCTTTTATAATATATAGCATAAAACAGAAAATGAAAATTATGAGGGTGAGTTTAAAGTCGATTTTATCCTAGAAATTTACTAGAACGGAACGCTATAAATATTCCTACAGTCTAGATAAAACCATTAGTAGATCAAAGATACATATAAATCACTGAAATGTCTTTCAAGGAATTGCATTAATTCACAGTAGAGAATTTTAATTTCAAAGGAATAAAAATCTATATCCCGTTTTAGATTCAAAACTGCAACAAGGTTTTCCTTCCAACATGGAAACGCTGTCCTGGCTTGACCTGGAAGATCATTTACATACCCCGCGAAACAGTGCAAGCTTTACCACGACCGCAAACGAATTATAGATGCTAATCGACAACTATTACTAATCGAGTATACTCCATCCTCGTTTAAAGGATAAATATCCAACCAGAGCGAGCAACTAGCAACGGTTTATATATTTTCTAGGCTTTTAATCAGCAAAGGGAAAATAATGATTCATTGGTTTAACCCTTTTCCTGGCAGAAACATATAAATTTGAATTTTTTTTAGAAATGTTTTTAAAAATGGAAATTATATGTAATTAGACAAATTAATTACAATTTGCTTAAATAATTTTTATAGCCATTTATCATTAAATGGATGTGTAGTTGCTGTAGCCAGGATACCGTAAAGTTGGTCTTGTAGCAAAAGGGTAATTGTAGTTCCCCTTGTCTGGTCAACGTTTAAGAATATTAGGGTGGATAAAAATTTAAATTCAAATGTGTCATAAAAATGTATATTATATTGAAAATGGACAGCTTTCTGAGATTTTGGAAAGGTAGAAATTCAGTCTTTCAGCATCACATTAGTATCAATTTAGAATCAGTTCGAATAACATAAAGAGCAAACTCTAAAATGAAAAAAATAAAATTTCTGATATTTTCTATAAGTTTTTGTTTAATTTCGCTTTTCTCCCATCTTGCAGAGCTGCCTGCCTACTTGATAAGAAGAGTCTTCTAAAAAGTACAACACTGTTTTCGAGTCCCAGCTAATGACTTCATATACTGATAATGACCAAAGTTGAGAGGAACTGTATTTTCCCTTACCAGGATAAGGGTTAATAATTAGTAATATCTGCTAACACCTTTCTGAATCAATAATATTTAATAAAATATAGTAAATAGTTTTATCACGTAACAACCCAAAAACCCCAAAACAAAAGTATTCAATTTAATAGATACGATATTTATTAAAAAGTGATCCAATTTATAAAATTATGCAACTTTCCAGGTTGTTACTCAAATGTCTCAAGATTTTAAACCTAAGTTTTTTTTTTGTTTTTTTTTTTACTCGGTTTATTTATGCTGGCCATTTTCGTTTCGTTGCATAAGTCTTATTTTGCGATTATAAGGGTTTACAAAAACATTCACAACTCTAAAAGTATTTGTCTTAGAACGATAAAAAACATCTTGTTTATTATTATTTTAAAGAAAATAAACGTTTAGTAGTTTATTAATCTTTCTTTATTTTTTTTTTTATGAAAGTCACAGGACGTAAAATCCATCTAAATTTCACTTTTTGTAAATTTCCTTCAAGCAGAAAAAGAGTTAAATACAATCTGATGTATTTATTTATTTGTTGAAACATATTGGTAGCATAACCACAAATAATATTAATTGTAATATAAAAACACTAAATTTGTTTATAAATTTTCAAAAAATCAAATTTTTTTTAAACATTTTACATTTTGTTTTTAATAGCTATGATAGGACTGGAAAAAAAAATCTGAAACTTACACAAATTTCAGTTCTCATTGGTATGTTTCTAGAAGATAAATAAAAAATATTGTGTATTTTTCTGAAAAAAAAAGTTATAATACTTGAAAAACAACGATATATCAGTTCAGAACGATATTTTTTAACTCTGGTGGGGTTAAATGTAAAAATCTGAAATTTACAAAAATTGTTGCTTTATGTATATGTTTCATGAAATCAAAAAAGTTATAATAAAAAATACGCAACCTCTTAATAGCATTTTTAGTGTGAAAAATATATCGCTCTGAACTGATATTTCGTTGTTTTTCAAGTAATGTATATTTTTTTTTTTCAGAAAAATACACAATATTTTTTAGTGAATTATACAATATTTTTTTTTTGTTATCTTGAAACTATAATTTGTGTTCTCCAGATTTTAATCTCTAACTCCATCATGGAAATTGACAAGACAAAATGTAAAAAAAAAAAAATTAAAAAAAATAAAAATAAATATATATATAAATGATGCTTTGAAAATTCATGAATCTTTTGAATTATCTAAAATCTGAAATCTGAAACACAAAAATTTTAATTCTCATTTATATGTATATATATGTTTCTAGAGAATAAAAAAAAAATATTGTGTATTTTTCTTTTTAAAAAAGTTATAATACTTGAAAAACAACGAAATGTCAGTTCAGAACGATATTTTTAAACTCTGATGGGTTTGGAGATAAAAATCTGAAATTTACACAAATTGTAGTCTTAGGTATATGTTTCATAAAAATAAAAAAAACTAATAAAAAAATATGAAACCTCTTAATAGCATTTCCAGAGAGAACTATATATCGCTATATGAAATACACAAGATTTTTTTTTATTTGTTATTATTATCTTGAAACTATAATTTGTATGCCCTTTAACTCCATCAGAGCTAATGAAAGACATATTTTTTTTTTTTTTTATACTATAAAATTTTTTTTTTTTTTAAATTATTTATATTGTAACTGCTTTCGAATTATTTTTATTGTAACTACATAATTTAAAATCATTTTTAGTTATTTATTTACAATTTTAATCAAATGTTTACTTCTTCGATTGTTTTTCTCTAATGAATCGCCTCTAGTAATAAAACATTTATGTTTGCTCATAAGCGAATATTATAAAAAATATTAGTCTATAAAATGTCCTCTTTGAAAGATAAAAAAATTATACGCATCCGCAGAAGGATTGCCAACAAACGAGTAAATAACGAAAGGAACAAGAGAGAATGGGAGCTAATAGGTTTGCCTTAGATAACTGCCGAGGAAATGTGGTCAATTATTACTCAGTTAATTGGAAGCCTCCACTAAGATTAAGTTAAATGCTACAAAGAGATAGCAGTTCATTGTCCCTAGGCAAGCGTCTTATCCTCTGGTCAGGGGTGCTCTTTGATCCGGCCCTGGAGTATAAATCGCGTTACCGCAGTATCAGAGAGGTAGTCATCAACGGATTTGGATTGGAGAAAATTAATAATTAGTGTAAGATTTATTTCTTTTAGAAAAATTTAAAGCTTAAATATGCAAGAAATGACGCTTATCTATAACACTATATAAATTTTTCGTTTGTGACCACTAACAACGAAAACTAATGGACCAATTTGTATCAAGTTTTAACTACGTAGTCTTCATAGTCCAAGGAAGATTTAGCAAAAATAAAATTTACATTTTTCAATTAAATTTCCGTTAAAAAAAGGGATAAATATGTGGCGCGCATTAAAGTTCGAAAATTGACCGATAGGTGGCGATCGCTATAAGAGAGGTTACAAAGATATGTCGTTTTATAGAGCTTAAAATTTATGACACATTTGCTTAATTTATGTAAATTGTTATCAAACAAACAATAAATATGTTCTGCGACGAGCGATACTGCCACAGTGTTTGCAATTGTAAAACTATTGAACCCATCTGTACGAAATTTTAACTACGTCATTTTCATAGTTTTACTTCATAGTTTACTATGACAAAAATATAAATGTACAGAAAAGAGGTTTCCCACACTATCATAAACTTTTATGGTTAGAAATTAAAATCCAACCTGATGAAATAAATAAAATTACGTAAAGACATTATTACAACATAAAAATGACGATCCTTTGTTTTTGATATTTTGTTTAAAAATATGATTCATGACCTTTTATTGTAAGCACAGATAATGGAAAAAGGATCAGTAGATCTTATTAAAAAAATATAAATATTTTGCGGGAATCAATATTCATCTCAAAACATTCATATTTGAAAGATCTGACGTTTGATGTGAGATAATCCTATAGTATTTTAATTTATATTGTAAGCATCTCAATGAATTTTAATAATTTTGTAGTACCGAGATACCAATTATCAATATAACTAACAGTATGGGCCATATAGTTTTAGTATAGATTGAACTACTGAGCGGTACTGAAAAAGTTAGATACGGAAGTAAACTTGATATATAATCAATCAATTTTGTATTATCAAGTAATATAGACAATATGGAAGTGGTTACAGCTCCACTATCTTAGTTCCTTCCATGGAAGAACCAGTTTTGATCCTTAAAAAGGACGCGCTGGTCTAAATTTAGACTATCCTGATATCATGGATTTAGAACACATTGTCCCTGGACTTAGAGGATCGCCTTCTTCAATCAATCCCAGATGTAAACATTTATATAAATAAACACAAACTAGGTCAACAGTTTTGACATATTCGATAAACAGTAGTCCAAAATGTGTCCACTAGTTCATAATTCAAGTAAGTTTAGATTTTGTAAGGAAGGCCCAGACGGTAACATATGTCTTTTTAAACTATTTTATTATGGAACACAAACTAGGATTGGGGCATTAATTTAAAAAAAAATCTACCTCTCCTGTAACATATTTATGAAGTTAGTGAAATTCAGATTTAGCTTTCAAAAAAACATACGTAACCATGTGTAAGTACGATTACAATAGTACATTCCAGTGAAAAGATTTCATACTGAATGAAATGTATCTAATAGGTAAATTATAATTCAAAGGAAAATGTATAATTCTGAGATTTTTCCATCAACTGAAAAAATGGGAAACATTTTATATGTTCATACCGAAAATAATATAGTTGACCTTAAAAAATATTGAAATATTGAAAAAAAAAATATATTGAAAAAGGTAGTCTAGGATGTGGTCAGGAGAAAAATATAACACAACGTAGTTGAAAACGTTAAATGGATTGCCACCATTTCGATTTGCCTTGCAGGTCTTCAAAAATAAACTAAATTACAAATGGATATGATTAAGTATGACAAATCTATAAATAATGTTTATGAAATGAACACTTACATTAAATATATATATACATCAAAATTATATTTTATTGACCCTTAGAAATTATATAAATAACTATTTTACAATATTCGGGTTATATGTCCTTTATATTTAACAATATTTTGTTTAAAAAATATATTCTTTTTTACATTTTTATCTATCTATTTTATTTTATATATATATATATATATATATATATATATATATATATATATATATATATATATATATACATTTCCTTAAGGAATCTAAAGAATCTGAAGAGGATCCCATTAAATAAGGGGTCGAAACGTAAATAAAGAGAAGAGAGAGGAGAGGGAAAAAAGGAAATGAATATATATAAAAAATAGATAAATAAAAATTTAAAAAAGAATATATTTTTTAAACAAAATATTGTTAAATATAAAGGACCTATAACCCGAATATTGTAAAATAGTTATTTATATAATTTCTAAGGGTCAACAAAATATAATTTTGATATATATATATATATATATATATATATATATATATATATATATATAATACGAAGTTGTATGGTAAGGGCAAGGAACAGATAGGAAAGATAACTATAGAAGGAGGAAAAAACTATGATTATATAAAAATATAGAGAAAAATTAAAATGAAAAAAAAAAATTCAATTCAATTTTAAGTACATAACTATAATAAAATAAGGTTGGCCGAAACGTTGGTTTTTAGTTAGGAATTTTTTAACTTCAAATGTTCTAAATAAATGTTTCTCATCAAATCACAGCTTCGCAGACTATCGTCTTTTTCGATTTTCGTTTTGAAACAAACCTTTCAAAGGCATCAAATTTAAATTAGATATAGCACTATTATAAATTGCCACAAAATCTGTAAAGCTGTTAAAATAGACAAAAAAAAAACTTCCGTAATTACGTTCCAAAAAAATACCTGCTAGAAAAAAAAATAAACTAGCTGCTCGAAACTTGGAATCCAGCCTCAGTTTTCCTTTATATAACCAAAGAGTAATTTACTACATTGTGAACCAAAATGATTTTAGAACAACCTAGCTTAAATTCTTTGAGATGTACGTTTTATATAAAATGTTTGAATTATTGAATGAAGGGTGCATATATGTAGTATAAATTATATGATATTGATTGCATTGTGTAATAAATTATCCGACAGTCTAAATTAGTAAATCACGTTATTATAAATTCCTATGACTGATAACAGACTCCCCTCCTTACGTGTCAAACGAAACGCTTCATACAGTTACGTATTCCAACAGTTAAAGCCATATTCATAAAAATAGCAGTGCGCTCTAAAAAACAGACATAGTACATAACAACACTAATTCCTGACATAACTCAACGGATGCTGAAAAGGAGGTGGACGAGGGATCTCCTTGTCTAATCTATACTATTATATAAAAGGACAAGCCATGTTTCGTTTGTGATCACTAACCACGAAAACTACTGAACCAATCTGTACAAAATTTTAACCACATCATCTTCATAGCTCAAGGGAGGTTTAGCAATAATAAAATTTAAAGATTTTCAATTATATAGCCATAAAAAAGCGATAAATATATGCAGCAGTTTGATGATCGACCGATAGGTGGCGAGCACCATTCGAGAGAGGTTAAAAAGTTGTACGGTGAGATATATAGTTAGAAATTTATGATAAAATTTACTTATTTTCAATTCAATTGTTATTAAAGCTATAAATATATGGAGCAACAAATGGATTCAAGTGCAGTTTTAAAATGGTCCGCTATGTGGCCATTCTGCAACAGAGTTTAATAAAACTATTAAACTCAACTGTACCAAATTTCAGCTACATTTTCATAGTTTTAAGAAGGTTTATAATAATAAATTTTACTTTGATAATAATTATTATGTATAGTCTTGAAACGAGGTTGGTCAAACTGTCATATACTTTTATGGTTAGAAATTAAAATCCAACCAGATGGATCGATAAAATTATATCTGTAAAATTGGATGTCTAATTATGGGTTCACGTGTACAAACGCCTTATCAATACAATTTTAATTAGGTTAAAAATTACTGCCATGCGTGAAAATATCGTTAAAGAAATAATGCTAAATGCTAAATTCCATACCAACAAATTCGAGATTTTTATCGATAAACAGATATACTTATAATTGTATTAGTTAAAATACGTTCTTTATGTATGAGAGCGGGCGAAGTCGCGACAGGGTATGCAAGTGGCTAATAATTATTTAACGCGTCTGGAAATTGTTCTACTGGGTGCTGAATCCTTCAGGCCTGATCGTGTCTTTTGTTTTTAATGTAACGTTACATTTATTGGTTGTAAACAAATGTGTACAGTTGTGAATAAAATTATTTTGTTAAATAGATACATATATATATATATATATATATATATATATATACACTGGAATGAATTAAAATAATTAAAGGAATAATTAATATAATTTTTCAAAGCACTTTTATTTAACGAAATACCGCCGGCAGGTAATGGATTCTCTTCAATTACGTTGAAGTGGGAGCTCTACCTCTATTAGAAATAATCTCATTAAAAAGAGTGGTTTAAAATGACTACATGGAATAAATTTTAATAATCCAATAAAATATAAAACGAGGCAAAATAAATAACGGACTATCTGGATATTGAGAGGCTGGGATCTGGGATCATCCGCATTGGCCCAGTTACTGCAACCGAGGCCCGCAATCTAGACCTGCAGCATTTCTGAAGATCTAAAGTCTATTAGCAATAATTAATGATCAGGGCTCTTAATGCTAATAATATCTCGAGTGGTCAGTACGATTAATCATATCTCGCATTCACGGTGAATAATCCAGGTTGGGTACGCTATGAATGACCCTGCTCTCATTCTTAGGGCTTAACAACCTCTCAAATGTTAGGTTGATGAATTACAGTCTCATTCCACATTCAGTTTGTAAACCTATAATAAAAGTTGTTTTCCTTTTTCGTATAGGTGTAGAAATATTATGAATGCACAGATGGAATAATAACAGAGGATAGTAATGTGAAACTTAAATATACGATAAATCGAAACATCGATATTTGTTACTTTCAATATATCGACACGTACGTTACGGTGTATCGTTTTCTCAATATTATAAAAATGCAAAGCAAAATTATATATGTTTAAAAAAAAGTAATAATAGAACCTTATAAAATTAGTTTTAATAAGGGAAATTTTTGTCACTGTGGAACTAATGTTATTAACTCGAGTTACACTTTCTAACGTCAGGGAATAGGGAATAAAAAAATATTTGTAACAATAAATCCATGATGAAACTGATGTTTACATCTGGTAAGCTCCCTTACATTAGAGAAGTGAAAATAAGAAAATATCAAACTTCTGATAAACTTTTTTAACATTTTTTTTTTTTGGTAGAAGTGATTTATTAAATTAAAATTATAATCTGCCTAAACTTAGGGCAATACGTTATATAGATGAAAAAAAATCCATTCAAACAATGTGTACATTGAACATTTCTTACATCAGGGAAGTGGAAATACCTAATTATAAATCTAAATAAAGGCTTAGCGAACCCGAAGGTTCGATGCCGACACCACTAACCGTTGACCACACACCTCCCTCCAACCCACTCCCACAAAACCCAAATCCCTAAGGTCTGCCCTGACGCAATCCTTCCATCTACGTCTTGGTCTACCCCTCAGTTATTAACCCGCCGGCCCCAAAACTGATATTTTTTTTCGGAATTTGGTCATTACTAATTAATTAATTAATTCTTAATGTTACTCATTCTCACACTAAGAAAGACAAAATAGTTATGTATTAATAGGTAAGACACTAAATCCTAGTTATGACTTACTTTAATTTCTGTTACATCTTACATTTGAGTTACTTTAATTAACTAAAACAATAAAATGAACAGGAATGCCATTGTAACGTGATAGGATTATTTAAAATGGTAATTAAAAAAAAAATTATAATTTAACGATATATTTGGTGTATCGTGTATCCTAGATATGTAATATATATATATATATATTTCTTACGATGTCCATTCCTAGTCCTAACTTCTCCCTATTGAAATAAAATTAAAAAATATTTTATTATAGAGCCATTACTAGCACAGAATAATAAAAATGCACAATTTAATGATGGGATAGCTGCCGTATTAAATCTATCTTGTTAATTACTATGTTATTACTCTTTCACAAACATAAACTTCATTCCCTTCACTATCAATTAATGTGTAATTAAAACTAGTTAAACCCATTTCATTATATCCAACAACCCTATATTATGGGTACCAGCGTAATATAAAATAAAATAATAATATGCTTGTTAAACAATCCAGGATAATTATTCCTTAACTGGCCGCAAGCTTCGTTGGATATAAAAAACAAACAAAAAAAATAACGCTTGACTAAGTTATTTAAAAAAAATATAACAACAATAGATTATTTAAAAACTGTTTATTGATATTTTTAACCATATCTATACTATTATATAAAAGGACTAGCCATTTTTCGTTTGTGATCACTAACCACAAAAACTACTGAACCCATCTGTACCAACATTTAACCATATAATCTTTATAGTTCCAGGAAGGTTTAGCAATAATTAAATCGACAGATTTTAAATTTATTCGTTATTAAAAAAGTTGTAATATGTGAATAAGAGAAAAATTTGAAAATTGACAGATAAATGGCGAGAGCCATTCTACACGAGAGGTTACAAAACTACAGTGTTATATAGAGCTTGGAATTAATAATAAAGT
The DNA here is from genome assembly GCA_003667255.2 of Euschistus heros. NCBI lineage: Eukaryota > Metazoa > Arthropoda > Insecta > Hemiptera > Pentatomidae > Euschistus > Euschistus heros. The sequence goes on along the minus strand of RCWM02000370.1, from coordinate 167,760 downwards.
TTACTTATAATTATTTAAATTATTCTCATCCGCAATAGAGTTTACATTGGTAAAGCTACTGTAACCGTCTGTTCCAAATTTTAACTACATTTTCTTCATAGATCTAGGAAGGTTCGGAAATAAAAATATCTATAATAAAAAAAAATAAATGTACAATGCTGAAGGCAGAAAGGAAGTATGCTACAATGCCGTATACTTTTATGGGTAAAAATTAAAATAATACATTAAATTTCAAAATTGGATGTAAAATTATGTTTAACTTCAATCACCTATTCTGTACAATAATCCCCTGTTAAAATTCCTGCTATGCGTGAAAATATAATTGAAGAAATAATACTTCAATTGCATTCTTCTAAAGAATATTTTTATCGATAAACAAATAAAATTGCAATGGTTAGTTAATTCTATTATCATTAGTTCAATTATTAGCCAAGTTCTGTATTTATGAGAGAGGGCGAAGCCGATTGTGTCAAGACATGTCAGTAACATTTAAAGAACTAATTACAAAAAACTTTCAGTAAAAGTTCTACATTAGAAGGTCTCTCGGTCATTTACTTTTAAGAGGCCTCAAAGGATTATCGGGAATTAAGTGTGAGGCATTTTTAGAGACTAGTGGATTCGATTGGTATGGAGCTTAATATGAAAGGATAGGTATATGTTTGGGCCAAACTAACAACATATGGAACATTAAGATCATTGTTAATATTTGTAATATGATAAGGAGAATTGAGGATTTTACGAAGGATTGGGATTGCAAAGATTCAATACGAGAAGAATTGGAAGGTTTAGTGGAGTCCCAAAGGTCAACTCATTATGTCCCAATCCGATTAGCCATAGCAGCATAAAGTGACGTGTAAATAATTATGTCCAAATGGGTCTAATAATTGACTTGTATATAAGTCTTTTGTAATTTATTGGAAGCTTTGAACGTTTGCGTGTCTAGTAAATATTGGAGAAGCCGGAAACGTCTAGCAGTTTCTTATCTTTTAAGTCTAGTACGTTGCAATGCATTTAAAGTATATATATGTTACACTAACCTCCCCATGCTACAAGTAGTACATAGATCTACTCATACTACATATAATCATATCTATGCTTGCCCGTCTTCTCCATCAGACATAGTTAAAATTATATCCGATTCCCTTAGTGCATTAATGGTCTTAACACGTAATCTATTTCAAATTTGGTAGGAAAGTCTTTAAAAAAAAAAAAAATTGAAGAAAATAAAGCAAATAGTGCAAATCGTAATCTAGGAGTAGGCCTATCCGAATAAAGATAGATCATCAATGAAGAAATTACAACCCCAGGACAATAAAGTACAAATTGCAATAATGTATTTATTTGATTTTATTTTTATTTTTTACAATCAAACAGAGGGATTTCATCAGATTAGTATAGCTTGTGAAATAATTACGTCTGATAATGAATATAATGGAATTTAAATAATTTTCAATGAAACGACTAATTGTCGGTTACACATCTTAAATCATAATAATTCAAAAATAAAAGTTCCGATATCATTTTTCAGACTGTTCAGAGGAATATGATGAATTAGACCGAATGAAACCATGAACCAACAGTTCCCCTCCAAAGTTTCATAGAAGACAGATCAGTTGTTTAAGAGATTTATAAGATGAATAGTGAGGGATAAAGCCTCAAAACATTAAAATCTGTATAGGACTCAGGAAACGTAATTGGTGATGTAAAAAAATAAAAAAATAAATAAATAAAGAGAAAATAATATGAAATATGATAACATTTTCTCTACTAATGGAAAGAAAGTAATATTGAGATTTGTATTATTTTTTCCTCATATAAAATTTTATATTTAAGATATTCAACTTAAAAGAATTATAACACATAATAATGCATTTTGTGCACCTGGGTACGATTCTCTAATCCATCTCGCATTACCTCCATTGATACACCCGTGTCAGAAGAAAAAGTCGTAAACAGTGAAGCATTATGTAAATATGTTCTGTAAGTGTACTTGGACCATTGAAATCGAACGAGCACAAGCTTAGTAGGCATAATTAAAACAATGGTACCCAGAAAACTTAGAAGTACGAACAGTAGAGCTCGGTAAAAGTACTTGTTTCCACGAAATGAGAGTAGCCCGGCGATAAAACAGCTCAACAGCCTGACCATTAAGTTAAAATTAAAGTAACGAGGAGCGAGCGGTGAGCGGTGGGCGAAATGAGAAATTGGAGGCGTGTTAATTGTTGTAACAGATGCTGTAAGTTATGCTGTAAAGTATTTAGGCAGTTAATTTTAACCACCACCCCCTTCCATTGTAGCAAATTGCTGCGGGGTCCAGGAATCCTGGCTCCATACTCAGATTAATTGCTGCCTTTTTGGAAAAAGATCATCGTTGCTCATTTAGATGATAACTTGAAGCCACTAGATCGAACGTTGCTAATACGATTTCTGGTTTGGAGGAGAGATTGCTTTCTAACGAGACAGTTCTGCCGAATTTATTTCAATTGGTTCAGGGTAGTATAAGATCTAATGAAATGAAAAATGGGGGCACAATATAATCTAACAATAAGGCAAATGCATAGTTAAAAAGTACTTTTCTAATATCATTGGTTTCACATACATCTGTAGATTTAAAAAAAAAAGATGGATGCAGATGTACAATACATAATGTAGATCCTACCCAAGCCTATGTATATACATGTGTATGTACGGACAAATTCACATTCATACACATTATACATATAGATAATTAAGGAGTTGTAGAAAAAAATAGTGCTAGAAAGGAGTGAGAGAAAAAGCACTAAGAATGAAGATGAATAAGGAATGCCAGAACACAAGATACAACAAAGAATTTACGAAGTAAGCAATTTTAAAAGAAAGGATATACAAATTAATTGAAATCTGATATTAACCATTTTACAGGCGAGGCGGGGAATTTTGAATACATTTCTTTCTTTTTTTTCCTTTGAAAAGGAAAAAAAAAGCTGCATTATGAAATTCAAGGTTGAATAAAGGATATTAGACGATAATGCGTAGATTACGTGATTTATTGAGCAAAACGCATTAAATAGAAGTATCCTCCAGGATATATCGCCTGTTAAAGGGTTTTAGGAGGGCATGGAAAATGGTGGTTGGCATCAAAAATACAGCATGTTTTGTTTTTGTTTTTTTTTTAAACTCTATAAAGAAAGTTTCAACCAAGTCCCACAACCGTTGGTCAAGTAACAGTACATGCAAATCAAGTACTGAACCCAAGACCTTCATTTAAGAGGTACAGGTTATTATTTATTTATATTTCTAATAGAATGGATATTGGGGAAATATAGCAGAGTGAAACAACTTGAGTCTTTTCATCCGCAGTAAAAAAGAAGAATGAGGTAGGATATTAAACGTTGACAAGTATTTCTTGACTAATGGTATCATATACTATTAAAAATTTTGGATTTATGCGGAGCGTTAAACTATCTCTTAACTAAATTTTGAAATAGAACTCGGGTTTCTTTGTTAGTTATGTCTACAAATCAGCAGTGAGTGAGAAAGAGTGAGATGTTTTACGGATCTGCTTAATGCGATGGTGTTTGGGATGGTTCAGGAATCCTCAAATGTTTTATATGTGTAAGAATGAGTTTATATAAATTTTCTTATTTATTTATTAAAAAAACTATTTACAGATATTTACAACTGTATACAATATGTATATGTAAATTTGAGGAGAATGATTACAATGACGTGTCTATAACATATACAGAACTACTCACTAGTAGCACTTTAATAGTTCTACGTTAGAATGTCCCTTGGCCATTTTCAGACGCCACGGAGGATTTTCGGAAATGGAGTGTGAGATAAATTGGTAAACTAGTAGATTCGAATGAATATGGAGTTTACTATGAAACGATGGGTATCTGGTTTTGGTCAAATCAGCAGCAACATATGGAGCATTAAGATCTTTATGGATAAGTTTGTTTGTGACTAAGGAGCATAGAGGATTTTACGAAGGATTGTATACGAGAAGAATTAGAATATTTAGTGGAGCCCCTAAGGTCAACTTCGTATGTCCAAATGGGTCTAATTACTGCCATGTAAATAAGTCTTTCATAATTGATTGGGAGCATAGGACGCTTGTCTAGTAAATGTTGAACGAGCAGTTTTTTTATTAAATTTTAAAAAATTATGTCTACTTTTTGGAGAATGGTATTAGTGGTTACTATTAAATTAAAGCTAAACTGTTTTCGTCATACGTTGCGCACAGAAGTTTCCATCAAGTACCATCAGAAATAGTAGTATTTTTTTTTAAAACATGGATCCATTTTTTTTTTTTCATTGGTTAATGGCATTTCTATTAAATGGTTCTATTATATGCTGAAAACAAGTTGCGGCAAAATTTATTCTCGAAGTAATGGCCCTATTAAATGAATCTATTCATATAAATCTTCTACTAGAGCTATCAATACTAAGGGCCTTACAAAGGATAATGCCCATTAAGACAGCGATAAAGCTCTCGATTCTATTGGCGGGGTTTGGCCCAATATCAGATCGGGTGGATCGCGTTCCCACTGAACAAATACCGCCAGGGCTCAGTAGCCCACTTCTATTACATATATCTGATTTATGTCCCTGATCTCGTAAATAAAAATCTTATCGGTGGAATTTTTTCTCCGCATCTGCCAACATTCAGAGCTTTGTGAAATATATGTATCTAGCTTATTTTCTATTCATTGCGCCGAAGAAAAAGAAAAAGAAAACATTGTCTACTATTTCGCCCAAAGAAAGAAGAAAAAAAAAACTAAATATACAGTTTCAGCGTTAAGTAACCCAACTCAACATTTAAACTAAGCACCTCAAAACAAGAAATAAATTTCCTATGGAGCTATGCCCGCAAACGCTTTGTTTAGGAGATGGATTTAGATAGAATACTTATATCACCATGTCTCCCTAACTGTACATAAACTATTGATTTAAGGATTAACACTATTTGGAATTATTGTTCAGTTAGACAAATACCTCCCAAATAATTTTTTTTCTTATTTAAAGGTCCGCAGCTTAAATTTTCAGTTTGGCTACTTAACCCTGAAACATCCTGTATTTTAAATTATTAAATTTTTAATTAATTAATTACTGAGGTGGTTTGGACACTTTTAAGAGACAAGATCGAGATCCTTAGAAAGTTTTTGAAGCTTGACCTAAGTTCACGAGGAAAACCCCAAACGTTATATAGACAATATGTTCGCAAGTTGGGAGAGGAAAGAAGTAAGACGAAACAAATGATTCAGTTGACAAGAGACCTTCAGAACTGGCACAGATGGATAGAGGCTCCACCTCGCTGAAAGGTATATGGAGAATCGGAAATATAATGAAAAATAATAAAAATCCGCTGGATTTATCATCAATAAATGATAGTGACCAATAATTCCAATAATATTATATTTGCACATAATATTTTTCGGAAAGTAACTACAAACAATCTAAGAGAAAAATGGATTAATTACACAAAAAGAGATAAAGTTACTGTAACTTATTACTGTACAAACAAATTACGGACAATATAAATGTAGCCTGAGGAAAAATAATCATTAATAATTTGATGATATCGCTATTTTTTCATTATAATTTTCAAACATTATAGTATATGATCAAAGATATTTAACAAATTTACATTCGAGGCTAACTAGAGCAGCTGTATTCATAAAAAAAACAACAACAACATAACTCAAATTAATCGACCAAATAAATCCAAATAGCGCAGGAAGGACGGGCTATTCTACAGGTAACCAACCTATTCTAGCCAGGGTAGGAAGGTCAAGATTTATTCGTGGGTTCGCCACGAAATAAATTTTAACTCGCTCAGGTGGGATTCGAACCCACGACCTTCTGGTTACGAGCGCGCTGAGACCCATGACCCATTTCACTCGACCATCGAGTTCCCCCAAAATAAAAGTTTTTTTATGTTTTTATAAATTATTCAATAAAGTTACATATAATTCATTATCCAGTTTATGATTTTAAAAAGTTTTTGAAAAATAAATTTTTAAAAATCGTGTTAAATGATTTTTTTTTTCTTTCAGCTTACCGCTTATTTGAATATCCCTTCAATATTACTGAACTAATATTTTTTTCATCAGTATTTCGTTATAAATTCAAGTTTCGAAGATGGCCTAGAGATATTTAGGTTTTTAGTAATGATTAATAGTGACAATTTTTTTAAAGGCCTATTATATCATACTTGGATATAATTAAATAATATTAATAAAAATAAAATCACTCAAAAATATATATAAAGTATAAGTCATCTTAAACAATATATTCGTACAATATTTACACTTAGCTTGTAGGATTCCAGAATAGGCATGTAAACTATCCAATATAAAAAGCGTTTAAAAAAAATTATAAATGAATTTTATTGAGTTCATTAGTATATTTCGAAAAAATACATAAGTGATAATAATTAAAGCAATAAGGCGATCCCTTGGTTATCCAGTGAAGTACTTCATAATGCTGTATGGCATTAATTTTGAAAATACCTATGACTGACATTACTTAGCCCATTAGCGAGGAATTGGTAGCTAAGACTGAAGAACCTGAGCTTAGGGTTGTTGACACGAGCTGCTCGGCGGTCAGATGGTCCAAGAGGAATGATTGATGCGCCCGATAGGCCATTATTGTGATGGGCAGTTGCATCTGCTGATTCCCCCCAGGCCATATACTGCTTGCCATATTGCTCGGCCGATCTGCCTATATTTCACTCCGCTTTACGACTCCTCCTCCAGATACAAATGAGACTTGGGACAATTCGATTCACTCGCACGCCGGTTATTTATTTCGAATCAGAAGTGATGGTCTCATAACTTTCCTCAATATGTCGCTATGTTTCGTTTTGATACTCGTGTTTATCGGATTAACAGAGTACAGTGCTTCTTCAATGGGCAAAAATAAAAAATCGAAGTATTTTTTATCGAGCTGTTTACCTTTTGGTATTCTTAAATAAGCCTTAGACAACTGTTTAGTATGATTATCTCATTGTTTACATATTCGTTTAAGTCAAAATTGCGAAAAACTTCAGAAGTATATTTATTTTGCGATTTATATTTTATCAGCCACAAATTATATTTTATACCATTCACATCTAATTGTGGAAAAAATAACTATTGTCAACAATGCAATATACAGGTCAAGGTAGCAATTTTAAAATATACTATTGTAATTGGTAAGCTGAGCAGTAATGATATTCATTGCAAGCATGTAAAGTTTCGTTGACCAGTCTAAAAATTATTCAAACTTAGAAGGCAACAACAACATCAATGGCTCAACACTACCATGCAGAAAATTGGTCTCTTTCACGATTTCCTTCCATTTATTCCAGACACCAGCTGTTCCTCCAATACCTCATACTAAGGGTCTTTAGGTCCGCTTCAACATCTTCCCTCCAACGCAATCTAGGCCTTCCTCTTTCTCTCTTTCCTTCTTCGGGACGCCCATTCAACATGATTTTTGGCATTCTGTGGGAGCTCATTCTACGAACATGGCCCAACCATCTTAATCTTCTTTGCTTTATTGTAGCAACCAAATCTGGATCTTTGTACAGGTCTCTTAGTTCCTAGGTGCTTTTGATATCCATACATCTCCATCTCTAGTAAGGCCATATATTCTCCTCAAAATTTTCCTCTCCCATCTATTTATAATGCCTTCATTCTTCGTAGTGAGCGTCCAGATTTCACTACCATATAATACGACTGGTTTAAGAATGGTTTAATAGACCCTTATTTTAAGATTTTTAGGGAGGCTTTTATTACTTATTATTTTACTAAGGGCCCAATAACACCCATTACCAGCCCATTATTGTTTCCCTTATTTCTTCATCCACTTCATTTCTTGAATGAAGCTAACTAGGTACTTCTAGGTTGAATTTTTCGAAGCTTTCGAAGTGGTATCCTGCGCCTTCCAGGCTTTCCACCATATTTAATTATATTTTAATTTTTTTCGTTTAGAAATTGCCAGTATGATCAGTGGCCAATTTGCAGAAATATGTTTTTCTCACAAAAAATCAGATCAGATAGATGATTAACTACATTCGTTTAGGAACGTGGAAGAATCTAGCCACCAATTGGGAAGAGAAATATCTGCAATTAGTCGGTTATTTTGCATCAAGTTCAATTCAAAATAGAATGAGGTCGACAGTAGTCGTAATAAATTTCGTCGGTGATATGCCTCTTGACTTTAGCAAGAACTTCAATTGCTAAGTATTCTCGAAATCAGTGCAGTCAAACCAGGACCAAGGAAAACACGCGGAAGACCAGAAACCCTTTTTTAAAAATCTTCCAATAAACCTAAAAAAAGGTGAGTAAAGGATCTTGTTCTTAACACGTCATCTGTTTAATTATGTAGAGATGTTGAGACGATCTTTAGTTGAAAAACGGAATTGATAACAACACCCTCACTCTATGTTCGAATGCACTGTGTTCCATAAATTTCATCTTTTAAATGCCTTTTTTTTTTGTACAATAAATTACAAAACAAGTTTTATAGATTTCTGGCAAAAAATATGATAAATGTTCTTTCCTAAAGAATTGAGAAAAATCATCACACTACTGAATGAATTTTCGTACTTACAACGATAGTAACAGCAAAAGCATGAGTCCACTTACCTGCAAAACAAAAAAAGAGTAATAATTAGAAATCGATTAAAATATTCCATATCGATATAAATAGATAATTTAAAACAAAAGAGAGATACTTTTAACAAATATCTCCGGAAATATTTACTTTCAGAGACTAGAAAACAATTATATTGCTACAGAAAATCAAAGTTTCGAAACCAAAATATTTTAATATTTCTTTTATAAAATAAGAATTAAATATTAGGGTATTAATTTTGTATGCCCTCCTAAACCATTTTTATATTTTTTTCCGCAGAAAAAACATATTTTTTAAAAAGGGAATTGTTGAGTTGGCATCATGCACATAATTTATTCAGTGTTTATGAAACTCTCTTTTCAAGATAAAATAATTTAAAAAAACAAAAACATGAAAAGAATTATTCATAAAACGGTAGAAAGGACAATTGTAATTTCATTTTAAAACAAAACATCCCCTTATTCAAGATAACGACCCACTCTAGGAGCAGGCAGTAGTAGCAAGAATCCCTTTAATATTTAAAAAGGGTCCCTCATAAAAAAAGAAATCTTGTTACTTTTGAACAAATTTGCTTAAAATATCTCTCTTCTACTCTTTGTATTCCCGTTATTTGTATCTAGCATAAATATTCTTTAGTTTTTGAATAGATTTTTCATTATATATATAATGTATTATATAACACGAGCTGAAACATATATTTTGATCTGTAATATATAAAAAGCAGTGAATAAATAAAGCACATAGGTAAATATTATATCTGGGATGTTTGCAGTCGAGTTGCTACGGGTTTAATGATACAGTCTAAAGTTCTGAAGTCTAACGTTGCAAACAAACATCAAATAGGATTTAATTCACGGGTCTTAACATATAAAGCCAGCTTTTGACTCGACAGAAATGCTTTGAAAGCCACGTATTAATATGAACAGCAATCATCAAAAGACTTGAGCAAAATAGTCTCGGTGTTTGGAATATTGACTTACATAACAAGCTTGTTGGATAGCTTAGAAGAATTGACTATAACTGAATTTTTTTTAACAGTACATTGGCCAGTACATAAAGTTCACAAAAAAAGGTTTTCAGAAAGTCGTGCTCCACATTTTATTTTTTATTTATTACAAAGGTCAACAATTGGAAAATTCTTATGAATATAATATTGTTCTTTAGCATATTTAAAACAAACTGTTTGGAGTTTTGAATAATAAACACTAAGACATAGTTGATGTTCAGATACAAAGAGTACTGTCGAACTTGTTTGAAGTAAAGAACGGCTCTTAAGATAGCCGTTAATTAAGATGGCAATACTCTTAATATCCTCAATCCTCAACTTCTAAGGAATATTCTAAATGAAAAAAAAATATAAAGCTATCCAAACATCCTAGCATGCGCAAATGATATGGGGATATCGGCTTGGCGAAGAGTTGCACTATATGGTCTGTAAAGAATTAGAAAAGGCTGCAAGAAATTTGGGATTAGGAATTAATGATTAAAAGACACCTTGTATTCAGAGTTTAAGAAATCTACCACAAAAATGGAAGATGCAATCTAGTTAGGAACCAACAACTTCAAGATTGCAAATCATTTTAAGTTTTTATGAATCCTTGTCACCGGTAATAATGACCTTAGAGAAGAAATTAAGGCAAGATTAGAGGCCGGTAGCAAACATTTTTTTGCTCTTCAAAAGCTGTTAAAGTTCAGAGGTCTGACCAACAGAGCGAATACAATCCAATATAAAACTGTAATTAGGTCTGTTGTGACAATTAGGTCTGTAACACAATTAGACTTTACTTGTGAAAGTAGTTTGAGGCACCAGTCTTCTTTGTTTTGTGCTGCCTCTTTCCGAATTCTGAACCTCTGCATTTTCAACCCACTTTTCTGCGTCCAAAAATGTTTTCATCGAGAAGCCTTTTAGAGATTTCATGATTGCAACATGTCCTGCCCAGCTGAGGCGTCCAGGTTTTATAAACTGCATAAGTTCAGTGTTTTTTTCTCAATCTCAGTACACCGTTGTCACACAAAATCCCAGTAGGGACGATTCGTTATCGTCCTTCAAGACAAGTGCTAAGTAGAATATGCCTCTATTCGTGAGAAAGAGAACTGAAGAATAAGAAAAGAATATTTAACTGAAAGTATTCAAAGACACGGAACTGGTGTCCGTTGTTAAGAAAAACCAGTTAAGATGGCCTGGACATGTGTGGCTCCAAGAATCTTATGAAGGGAAGATCTGGAGGAGAGATGACGTGCTCGAGGTGGAGAGACGATTTGGAAATGTTGAATGGAGAAATGGAATTTAGTGGATGGAGGAAGCCACAAGCCCAGGATTGCTGCTTGATTTAACTGACAAGGGGACGATTGGAGTTGTAACTCACAGATTTGAATACCGATTTTTGTGTGGGTAGTAGGGACCTATAATAGTGCAAAACTAGATTTATGGCCGCCAATGGGCATTAGGAGCCGAGAAAAAAATAATAAAATGTGAAAATCACGTTTTAATTTTTTTCTCAATTAATTTTTCAAGGGTCTGTCAAGTTCTGAAAAAAAGTAAATAATTTGCGCTATCTCACACATTTCGCCACTGATCAAGACCAAATTTTAAGGCCATCTAGAAGCCGTAGAACTGCATAGTTTAGTTCAAATCCGGAGGTCCTAGGATTTCCACTTATTGAAATATCTCAAGTTATTATAGCTGACCCCTGATTTTTTTCATTCACATCAGTTTTTGTCCACTAAAATCTGGAGTAAATCCAATGTTATATACATGGATAAAAATCAGAATGTATGCTGATTTTAGTGATGCTATTACTATTATAATCGGTTGAACACAGCAGTGGTTATGGCTTTTAGAAATTGTGGATGAAATCTCATCTTCAAAATTTGAGACCAGTTGTTCATGAAAAAATGTTTCCACTGATTTACAGCGGATTTCCTTGGAATTTTGTCATTATGTTGGAGTTTTTGAGCACCCTAAAGCGGGGTAGTGTTTTGAGCATAACGAAATTATATTTATTAAAAATAGCATACATGACTGCAATTAAACGTGAAATTATCATTTCTCTATCTTGACTGAGAGCTGAGAAAAAAAATAAAACGTGATTTTCATATTTCATATTTTTTTTTCTCGGCTCCTAATGCCCATTGGTGGCTATAACTCTAGTTTTGCACTATTATAGGTCCCCACTATCCACATAAAAATCGGCATTCAAATCTGTGAGTTCCAACTCCAAACGCCCCCTTGTGAGTTAGATAAAGGTCAATCTTAAAAGAACTTATTTTTAGTTTTAATAGATTTTGTTTGTATTTAATATCTCCGAATATCACACTTTTATAAACCAACTATAAATAATAGCAGATGGATTATTTTTGAATTAAAATAGTCCTTAAGAACACAATGAAGACCCCTCCATGACACCGAGCGCAGAAGAGGTGCGAAGGACAGGAGAGGCGAAGGGATCCTATTGAGACGACCTTAGCATTAGCTCTTTGCCCTTATTTATTATTCACCCCGAACTGAGCCCCCTACGCCTTCTTTAATCACCGTTTCGCCTTTCTTTTATTCCCCTACCTTCTGATTGCAATGCTATTCAATACCTACCAATTGTCTGCCCTCCCTTTGCGACTCCCCTGGGCTGTTTTAACAAGGAACTGAATAAATATTCAAATTTATACAAATCTGAGCTGTAATGATAAATAGCGGTTTATGTAAATTAAATGAAAAACATCAGGAAAAACCACTCCGTAATATTAAATTTAAAAATAAATACCAATTCAGTAGACAACTATTTATGGGCGATAAAATTTTAGAGGTTTAGAAATGAAAATAAAATGAAAAGGCAATAAAAAAGTTATTGGGTGATTATTGCGTCTTGGAAATAGTTATAATGCAAATTATAATGTTTTTTTGTTGTTTTTTTATAATAATTTATTGAAATTTACAACTGTACAAAATGTATACATCAAGTAAATGTGCTGTTAACTATTACAATAACGTGACAAAACTTGAAAAGAACTACTCATCAGTAGCACTTTAATAAAAATTCTACACTAGAAGGTCTCTGGGCCATCTTCTTTTCAGACGCCTCGGAGGATTATTATGAATGGTGTGGGAAGCAAGTTGAGAAATTAGGGGATTTGAGTGGTTATGGAGCTTACTATGAAAGAATAGGTATCTGGTGTGGGCTAAATCAGCAACGTATGGAACATTAAGATCTTTATGGATAAGTTTACTGGTGACAAAGTAAGGAGCATTAAGGATTTTTCGAAGGATTTTGGATTGTAAGGATTGGATATGAGAGGAATTGAATGGTTAAGTGGAGCCCCAAAGCTCAACTCCGCACGTCCAGATAGGTCTAATTACAGTCATGTATATTAGTCTTTTGTAATTAATTGGGAGCTTTGAACGTTTGTCTAATAATTGTTGAAGTAATCTGTAACGACGGGCAGTTTCTTGTCTTTTTAGTCTTGTATGTGGATTCCAAGTAAGACGTTTGTCCAAGTGGAGTCCTAGGGGGAAGTTCAGCAGGGATTAGTGGAATGTTTCAATATTTAAATGTAAAAATTAATATTCATACAAAATTTTGTTCAAAGTGATATCATTGAGAATTGAGACAGGCTTGGCATCTTTTTCAGTAAAGTGGCAGAGCGGCACTAGATATGTGTTATCGTTCCACAAGATCTAATTAATTCTTTATTTATAATTAAGGCCATTGACCGGCTTTGGATAGACTTTTGGTTTTATGTGACCCGAAACAAAAAAATCCAGTGGTGACAGGTCTGGAGTGCGAGGAGGCCATGGCACTGGTCCCGCACTGCCAATCCATTAATTGGAATAAATAACATTTAGCCATTGTCGTCGGCCTCTTCTGTAATGTGCAAGACAAAGCATCCTATAGGTACATACTTTTACGTTTAAATATTCATATTTATTTAGAGACAATATTATAGTACAAGTGAACAAAAATTCTCACCAATCATGATTTAATAATAATGTCCTAATAGCAACTAATCAGATAGACTCAGACACCAATGGGTGAGCGCTATTTCGAAACTGGAAATAAGATATGTATTAGTGGAAGTAAAATATTTAACAACACCTAAGCTGTGTAAGAACATAGTACTAGTATTTATAATAAAGGAATTATAAATAATAAAAGATTATTTAAAGAGAAAATAAAATAAAACAAATTCTTCAAATTTAAAATTAAAGTAAGAGACAAATAAAACAATAAAAATAATAAATCTTCCAAAAAAAAAATTCAAAATAAAAAGTAACAATCACAAATAATAATACAAACAAAAAGCAATATATAAACGAAAATGAATATAATAATACCAAAGGTCATATCGGGTTGAATACTAAATAGGTAATGCAAAAGGCGGGATTAAAAATGTTAGAGTGGAAGAATGGTCAATCTTGGATGATTTAGAGTTAAATGAGCGTTTAAATGGTGCTGTTGGGAAGGAAATTACCAAGGAATTAAAAAGAGGGACTACGGTTTTACAGGAACTTACTGATGACTTGAAAGTTAATGTCTTGATAAGGAGAGAAACAAGGAAGTATTGTTGAACGAGGGGCATAACCCTTTTAACTAGGTGAAGTCGTGAGAGACGTGGTTATGACCAGGGATCCCTAGAACAAATCTCAACCAGTTCGTGATATTCTTCTTGGATCAAGTGATGCTGAGAGATTTCAATAAGCAGCAATGACCCAAGGAGGTTACTATGTCGAGAAGACGACAACTACGAAAGATATCTGGATCACCATAAAGAACAGGTCAATGATATAATTTACCTAAAACCACCTTCCATATATGTAATATAATGCGCTACGAGATATATAATATGATAAGCCAAATAGCGGCTTAATTTATGTATAAAACACGTCAGTCCCTATATAACATGTGCTAAATCTGTGGAAGACCAAAAATTAAAAACTCATTCACAATGTGTATCGAAATTTAGTCATCAGGTCTGCTATTGCATAACTTCATGTTATCTCTTGATTCAAACTTATAAAATAATTATAAATTTAAAGATAGTTAAGGTAAGGGCAATTACACATTCATCAAAAAATGTACTTGATAATGTCAAAGTATATTGTATTAATAACGTATGTACTTGTTATAGATGCGCAGTAAACTCCTGATGGTGGGAAAAGTTTTTAACAACTTTTACCTTCAGTAAAAGAACTAAAAACAAAATTATGACTAAATAAAAATATATATATACTTTTTCATATTCAGGTCATAACATGTTTTAGTGTAACGTTTAATGGCTTAAATTATTCTATAGCGAGGAAAAATAAGAAAATGTACCTACATGAATTCTGAAAAAAAAAAAACTTTGCTTTCTATAGAAAGATCAGGGATATTCTAGAAATTGCCATTCCGCCTGCAGATGACCGAGAATGTACTTTATATAACTTCAAAATATCCAACTAAATCACTGAGCTTGACATTCAGTTGAAAAGCCAATGAGTAGGCTGATTTGTGCACTAAGCTGTCATTGAGGCGACTGAATTCATCTATCAGGGATTATTGATTTGACAAGCTCGGAAGCACTACTTCATTGCACGCACTGCTGGTTCCTGTAAGTCCTTATCAATCAGCAAAATCCCGATTAGTACAAATGATGGGATGTATTTCCATCGTTCGTTGTCCGAAATGATTGGAATAACAGCCCGAAAATCAGCGAACAAAATTATAGTATGTAATTTTGGTATGTACATAATTCGAGTCCATGTCATAACTTAAATAAAATACCATTGAATTTTTCTAAAGGTAAAAAAAAAAAAAAAAAAAAAAAAAAAAAAAAAAAAAAAAAAAAAAAAAAAAAAAAAAAAAAAAAAAAAAAAAAAAAAAAAAAAAAAAAAAAAAAAAAAAAAAAAAAAAAAATGATGAACAATATTGACTAACAAGGTAAGTTCCACTAGGACTGTAATATGATATAAAATATGTTAAACGAATTTAGGAATTGTTTAGATTCGGATATGAGCAACATGGAAGACTAAAGAGTAAACAAGAAAATGAAGGAATAATGGAAGGAGAAGATCCTCACGAAGAGTAGGACTGACTGGTCCGCTGTAGTCCCAAAAAAAAAAAAAAAAAAAAAAAAAAAAAAAAAAGTGTAAATCAATGGGATTAAACTTAGAACCAGGATGGAAACCACTGAATGAAAAAACACTTAGTTAATATTATACCTTTAAGTATTTTTTAAAAAATATTTTAATTCTTGAAGCCGGAATCCTCTTAATATATTTATTTATAGTAATAGAAAATAATAATAATAATGAAAAAAATTAACTAGTTCTTAATCTCTCCAGCTTCTTACAGTTGTTGGCAATGTTTAAATGTTTCTTATAATATTTTAGCCTTTTAGAATAAAATGTTAAAGATTTTTTTAAAATAAGTACACGGATGTTTTAATGATTTTTTTAAATGTTTGTTACTATTAGTTTTTTGAAAATATATTCCAGAGACATGGGCGTCATTGGTATTCCTCTATAATTGCATTGATTAAATTTGAATAAAAATATTATTTTCGAGTTTTTTATATATATATATATATATATATATATATATATATATATATATATATATATATATATATATATATATATATATATATATATATATATATATATATATATATATATATATAAAGCAATTTATTAAATTTTAGTTGAAACTTTTCAAAAATTTTGAAACCTGAATTTTATTTTCATTTTAATAAATAGGGCCGTAATCCATGAACTCTTAGATTGAATTAATATTCAAAGCGTTTAGGATTACAAGAACTTTCGTAATTAACAAGATAAATCAACTAAAAATGTTCAGAATACTTTTTTTAAGAAGAAGAAGAAGAAGAAGAAAATGAACTTTATTCCGGGACAACTTGTCCCCTATGAATAACATATGATTACAGTACATAGGACAATCATCTGGCTATGATAATAATTAATAATAAAAATTGATTAATTTTTAAATTATGAGTTACAAAATAAATGAGAAATCTTGTAAAACGATACGTCTTATGTATAATATTATAATGTATGTTACAAAAATATTCATGTTTTACATTTTCTCGGAAGATTGAAAATTCAAGAGGTAATGAAATAGATGTTTAAAGGAAGTAAGAGTGGAGCTTTTTCGAATTGAGATGGGCAATGAATTCCATAAAGAGGAAGGATAATAAAGGATTTTTCTAAGGATGCAGTTCGATGCGCAGGAGTGTACAGGTTGATGGGTTGGGTTCTATTATTTAAGAGGCGGATGGAGGATCGCAGAGCAAGGAGGTCATGAATGTAGGTAGTACTATTATTATTTAGTGAGAGGTATGCCAATACTATTAATTCATATATAAATAATGGTTTTTTTTTTGTTTGTTTTTTTAGGGGGAAGAGGTTTGGAGGTGAAGAAACAATAATGACAAAATATTTGTACAGAATGAGCAAAATATAAAATGGAGAATCTTTAACTAGTAAACGATAGAGTAATATCAATATATCTATAATTATTGAATTAAATGATTTTTTAATAATTATTGGTATTATTTTTTAACAAAAGAGCCCATAGTCGATAAGGGAAATGGCAAAATAGAAGGATGAAGCGCAACCATAAAGGACGGGGACATAACAGGGAATAAACAAGGTTTAGCCGGGGCGGAGTTGCCTTTTGTTGAGTTAAGCTAACTCCTGGCTGAGGGGCTAACAGAATTAATGCCTCCGAGATAGGTAGCATGGTAGCATGATACCGGAGCCCTCGATAACTGCCTCCCTCTACCTCTCTTCTTCCATTTAGATCCCTATCCGGGGGGGAGGGGGAGGGCTTGTAATTGCCAGGCTGAAAAGAATAGTACAACAAAAACATTGAGTTGATTGCATTTTGAAATGGTCTACCGATGTCGAAAGACCATTTCAGATTAGTTTCTTTAGTCGCCCCCCCCACCCTAAAATTTTTTTTTTAATATCTATTTGAAATTTACAATTGTACATAAAAAAACAAAACAACATACATCCAATATATGTGATGATAAGATAAAATAATAAAATGACAATGGATTGTGATGCAACTACCCACTGGTACCACTTCAATAAAAGTTCTATTTGCCATGGTCCCGAGGCCATATTCTTTTCAGACGCCTCGGAGGGTTGTCAGGAATAGAATATGAAGCAAGTTGAGAGACTAGTGGATTTGAATGGTTATAGAGTTTACTATGAAAGTATAGGTATCTGGATTTTGGATTGGATACGAGATGAGTTGGATGGTATAGTGGAGCCCAAAGCTCAGTTCTATACGTCCAAATAGGTCTAATAACTGTCATGTAAATGAGTCTTTTGTAGAAAATCTTTGAACTTTTGTCTAGTAAATGTTGAAGCCGAAAACGACGAGCAGTTTCCTGCTTATTAACGGTAAACAAACGTATAGGACTAATACAGATTATTAAAGAAAGTTTTTAACGTTATTTCTAATAAAGCAAAAAAAAAATGAAGCTGATGTTACATAACGAATTTATAATGTGATATTATTATCATTCCAGTTTAAAAACTCCATAATTTATTCGTGAAGGGGGCGTTACAGATCAAGATCTCCAAACTGTGGGAAAGAGCTGTTCGGCACTTCAAACGAAATTAACAGCAACAGTTTTAATTAACAGATATCGAGTCAACTAAAATGAGAAACCACTGCCAACTGTCAACTGTCGGGATGTTCGTTTTGTTAACCGGATTCGACAGACTACCTCTCTCCAAACCTGAACGAAAATACGCTGAAAATATTATAAATATATAAATAAAAATAAATATCTTGGCGACGTTTCGAGACCATATTGTTGTCATAATAATGCCCTACAGTGAAAAAACAGGTTGCCATAAAATTATATAAGTTATAAAAGTTATTTCGAAACTTAAAGTTAGCTACAATACAAGTATACAACATGTTTTAGAATAATAAAATATATATAATTACAGAATATGGAGGAGTATGAAACTTCTTACAATGTTACTGGTGAACATGGTATCGATTAACTAAATTCTAACAGTTCTAACACAAAACTGACCTGGGGCAATTTTGAAAAACATTTACAAAGGTTATGAGGGATTCCATAGGAAAAATTAAGTTAAAAGGACTGGATGGTATTCCCAAGATGCAGGTACGAAAATATTACAGTGTAATAATCCAAAATATGTATGAATGATTTATATGATGTATATTAATGTATATGCATATTATTGGTCTGAATGTATTAAATTGGAATAAGAGGTTTTGAGAATTGGAACGTCTGATTTTTGTTTATTGCGCAATTTTTAAATTTTTCAATGGTTATCATTTCTTTAATATATCTTTTAAAATCATTTTGTTCATGGTGAATAATTTTGGGGGAATCAAATTTAAAAGAATGTTTTGTTTGCCTGTAATGTGTGGTGATAGCTGTTTGGTCAAGTTTGTTCCGGTTTTTATTTATAGACGTGCAACTGTATTTATGTTGATACACTCGTCGTTTAAGATATTGTTCTGATGTACCAAAATAAGATGTGCTAACTATCTTCACACAGTATTTATTTATTGACTGAACCTCAAGAACCTTATATATATATATATATATATATATATATATATATTGATATATATATATATATATATATATTATATATATATATATATATATATATATATATATATATATATATATATATATATTCAAATAATAAACAATAAAATTGATCCCCAACTAGTTTACTCCGGGTCAATACTGAAATCAGTAAGTCCAAGGTTATATAAAACGACTTTTCAACAATATTTCATGTTTAAATTCAATCTTTGGCTGTATATTACAACTTTATAGACATATAAGATAAACAAAAAATATATTTTTTTAAAAGTATTCTTAAGAGATTTTAGCTTTCAGCACAACACCAAAATAGAAACAGATGCCTGCTAAAGAGCCTGGAATCTATTTAAAGTAAACATCCTATTCCCTAAGACATTTAATGTTTAATGAGCCCATTATTCTTAACATTTACTATTTTATATAAAATATAGTTGTTAATTTTAAAAATAGATCACAACAATATTACATTCAGTAGACACATGTGTGCACTCACAAGGGGAGGAAACACTCAGTCTCTCACAGATCTTGTAGGAAATTTTTTTGGAGGTCCTGTTCAAAAAATATTAGACACGTATTGTGCCGTTCCGACTAATCCGACTAAGAGGCTTAGAAAAAAAAATTAAATAGCATTAAACTAATTTATCTCGAGTTTAAAAAATTATATAGACATGATTCTTACACCAACATTATTATTTTTGAGTACAGATGTTAGGAAAATACAGCTGTCTTATAGATTTTGGTTTAGGTTAGTTAAATTTAAAAAAAAAAATGCTAATTCTAAATTCAATAAAAACAAAAAAATATAATTTTTGTATCCTCTTCAAGGGTGATGACATTTTTTAACCGATTATTGGTAACTTTTCATTAATTCGCCATTACTTTGTTACGGCATTCAGCTTGAATGGTACCGCTGGAAAGAGGAAAGCCTCAGCTTTCTTTTGAGGTATATAAATGCGAAATTCGCAGCACAAAAACGTATTTGAAAAGGTGGAACTTCCCAAGTACAGTTTGATATTGCACTTCAGTTTGAAACCAGATAGGAAGATGAAACCAAAAAATATGGAATGACTTAAATTTTAACCTTCTAACCGTAATTGAAGTTTTTCTAAATAAAAAAAAATTCTAATCAGGCAAATTTTGATGATTACGAATTTTTATTTTTCATTACTTTAGAATTTAAATTCAAATCCGATGTCGGCTTTCGTGTACACAAAACTATTAAAGTAGTTTGCTTGAAGATCCAATCATTTTTTTTTTTTTTAATTTAACTTAAACTAAAATTTATGAAGCGGTTCTATTTTTCTTTTAATTTGCACTAAAAAATAAAATCAGTTTTAATTTCGAGATATAAAATAAATTAGTTTAATGATATTATTTTTTTTCTCGGCTTCTAGGACCCGTTGGTCCGAACGGCAAAATACGTGTCCAACATTTTTTGACCAGGAACCTCCAACAAAAATTGCCAACAAGATTCGTTAGAGACTGAGTGTGTCCTCTCCACTCATAGGTCCAAAATTTCTAACGTTTACTAGTCACGTTATAATTAATACAGTTATTTCAAATATGAATTATAACAATATTAGATTACTGACAATCAGTAGGTAACTGCCTGCACTCAGCTTAAATTGATGCAGCACAAAATGCATCCATTTATCCGAGGATATTGATTATCCAAGCTCGGGCGACCTACCTAATTGAATACAGATCTAACACTGATGGTTCAAAGTACGCTCTACATAAATGGAGCTAAAAGCAGAATATCTAAAGCAGTCATACAACGATAGTAATAAAACTTTTAACAGCTGCATATTAGTTTTTATATTGAGAGAAAATAAAAACTAATAACCAGCAAAATAAAAATATTTTCAAAACAGAACAGTTAATAGGCACGTATCAAGAGTGCAACAGTCCATTAAACGGTTTCCGTTCCCAGGAGCAATAAGTCGTCTCGGACTGCTATCATCAAAACAATGGAATTGTTCTCGAAAGATCCATGGGCTGATAATGAAATGTTTTAAAATGCTAACGTTTTTCATTTTTAAATATAGCAATTCATGAAATAAAAAGTAGAAGTTGGCAAAGTTAACCATAACCTAGTCCAACAAAAAAAAATGTTTTTGAAAAATTTTTTACTTTAATAGCTGATTTTTATAGATTTTTGTGTGCTGAATCCAAATCCGGTCTAAGTTGTTTTGTACCACCCATAGTTTTTGAGAAACTTGCTTTTTTGATATAATTTAAAAAAGCATATATAACTGTTTCATATAAATATAAAGCATTATATAACTGTTTCATGAGGCCTAACTTTATATGTAGAGGTGGTATGATAATGTTTCTAGGATCTACAAGGTTTTTGCGGAGAATGTTCTTCTCGCCGGGTTTTAAAGACTCCCTCAAAGTCCAGTTCTTTCTGCACCAATGTTGTTCCCTTGCTCTACTCTCCCATACACAAAAAACATGGAAATTTGGTAAAACCGACCAAGAAGCATGCATGTTACTTACAAGTCACCACTCATCATCCAACCATCAGACGAATTTCATTCAACACTATTTCTAGGTTTTCATAGCTCTCTTTCATATGTACAGACTGGCCAACAGGTATAGATGCAGAAGTGTTACTATTGTGTAATAAAACTAGTTTTGGAAGAATCAATAAACAGCCTCCAGTCTTCTTTTTTGTATTCAACACCAAACTCTTTGATCAGACCTGGAATGTCTGAGCAGTAAACTAAATCACCTTCTTGTTCAAAAAATTTCGAAAACTGCTGCTCTCTCTTCCTATACACATATATGCTAGTTCTAACTTCCAACAAGTTCTTTTCTTTTAGTCTAGAACCAAGCCATTCAGCTTTTTCTTTTGTTAACCCAAGATCCCAAGCTCTATCTGAGTAAACAGTTTAGACTATATATTTGCTGTAGCACATTGGAACTCTTCATCATCTTGCTCATCTATATCTATATCTGTTTCAGCAGTGCTGCCAACTCTTCTACATCCAGCACAAATTATTTTACAATTTTATTTGTAGCATATAAAAGCTGTTAAATTCTGTAATAAATCAAAAAAATTTAATATATTGATGTGCAAATGTGAAAAAATGGTAGGTGATACGGCTTAATAAGTGTCATATTTGGATTTAGCACCCTAAAAAACAGAATAATAAGGTGTTTTAAGTAAAAATGTTTTTTCATCGTTGGCCTGTGTAATCGTCAATTCAAACTAAATGTTGAACAAACCCGAACTATTAAGGATTTCCTATTAAATTTATTTATTACAAATCTCATAATTGAACTTTTATTTTTTTTATCGATAAAAATCTATCTTTGAAATAGGCAATTGAGCATTATTTCTTTCTTGGTATTTTTAATCATAGCACTAATTTTTAACAGTCAGCATAAAGTGAAGTTAAACGAAAAAAAAAAAAAAAAATTTTAACCTGGTTAAAAATGCAATGATTAGTCTTTTGAAGATTATGTTAAGTCTAATTATACATCCAAATTTTAATTTTAATGTATGAGTTGATTATCCAGGTATACACAGACTGTATGGATAGAGAAACTCTTTCGGATAATGGACTCCATAATCAGTGCTTAAACTAAAGGGCTATGAATCATACTTTTACACAAATTATCAAACAGCAAAGGACATTTTGATCTAGTATACAATTTATTCGGCAAAAATAATTTTGTAGATCCATCTGGTTGGATATTAATTTCTAAATATAAAAGTATATGACAGTGCGGCAAACCTCGTTTCTTCTTTTAATTTTTACTATTGTAAATTTTCCTATCGATTAACCTTCCTAGAACTACAAATATGATGTAGCTAAAATATGGTACAGGTGGGCTTAGTAGTTTTACAATTGAAAACTGCTGCAGAATGGCGCAAGAATATCGGTGATTTTTCAAAATCCACTAGAATCCACATGTGATACCACATATTTACAGCTTTTTTCATAATTTAATTGAATATAATAAAATTTAATTAACAATTTCAAATACTGTAGCTAAAATACTTAAGCTTTATTACCTCTTAAGTAGGATGGCGCTTGCTAATATGTGGATAATATTATCACTTTTTTAAATAAAACTAATTGATAATTAGTGTATTTTATTATTGCTAAACCTCCCTGGAACTATAAAGAAGATGTGGTTAAAATTTAGTATCACAAACGAAAAATGTTTTATTCTTTTATAGAATAGTGTAGATAAAACAAGCCATTTTATTATAAATTATCCTTAAATTACCCGAGAACTATTAAAAAACAATTCACTTAAATAATATAATAGACCCTTTAACTAAAATGTAATATAAATGTGACAGTAACAGCTGTACAAATAATCGGATTCAAAGTCGAAAGAATTTAGGATATCAACGAGAATAGAATTTATTCACCCCCCTCCCCATAGGGGAATATACCCCACCCCCTCTCATCCCCACACCAGAGAAGGACGAATGATTTTCAGTAGGGAGGTGGCCAGGGGACTCCCGGCTCCCTGAAGTGCGATAAATACCGAGCAGTCCCAAAGGAAAGTCTCGTGTCTTTCGCCACTTCTATTGTTGGTCTCCTGCCAAGTGAATTGTACCTGTTGTTGTGATATTGGTGATTCATAAGCGTCACAGAGATTAAATAGTAATCCTATGTAATACAACATATATGTGTCGTCTAGTTGCGATCGAGACTCTCGTTCAGTCTTCAGAGTTTTATGGCATTCTATCGGAAAGTGGAACTGTGTTCAAGCCAGGAGGAGACTACACATATCTTGATTGGAAGAGTCCCAGTAATACCCTCCTCAAACCCCCTCCACTATGACACTTCAAAGTTATTGAGATTTTTCATAACAAAACAAAATAATAAGGTGCTAGTTCAAGGGGAGGTTTTCTACAGATCGTTTGATTTTTAACGTCGCACAGTGGGGCAAGTAGCCCTAATTGTTGGCATAAACTAAATATTCTTACTTACATCTTAAATAATCATCAACATTGATTCCTAAAGTTATATATCATACATTGAAACATTGAAAAACCTAAATTACTAACTTTATTTGTGTACAATACGGAAAAACTTAAATTATACTTAACAGTAAATCAAAAAATTCACACTTTTCATTAAAATATGTAACACACTTTCCATCAACAACATTTCCTCATCATCTTCACTGTCTTCTTCTTCTATTTCAAAAGAAAAAGAAAGAAAGTTTAAAGCCTCTGTCGGTTGTGACTTAAATTTTTTTTTAGGTAGTTTTCGTTTACTTGTTAGAATTGGGTTTGAACACAACAAAAAGTTAATAAATATATCATGGTTGGATTTTTCTTGACTACTCTTCCGTGATGTTCACGATATTTTTTGAAATCCTTGTTACGAGCTTCCTGTGCTTCCTGTACAATAAAAGAAATTTGTCGAGAGTCGGTGACATCGGGTACCATGGTTACTTTTCTACATAATACTTTGCAGTATCGTGAGCAAACGCTTGATAGGCATTAGTATTAATTTCGTACCCACTTGATATTGCTATCAGTATTGTATGAAGCCTTAAAATTAGTTCAGCGTCAACTCCGGTAATTTCTGACGAAATATCAGCATGCGAGAAAAATTGCCTAGCCGTATTTACATCGTTACTATTTCCAAAGCCAGGTTTAAGCATGTCAACAATCAAACCACACTTTTTTTTAAAAAAAAACTTTCTTGGATTTGACTCTTGGTTTCTTTAACAACTTGTTTGTCTTCATTGCTGCGGTCTTGCCATTTTTTTAGTGGAAGCTTGTAGGATAGGTGTATAGGATAGGAAATACAATGATTTTTTCGTCTATGCAATAACAAAGAAGAAATATTTTTTCTGACGGTGGGGCAGATTGGGGAAACATTTTTCAACGAAATCATAATATTTAGATAATGTACCAGAAGATGGTGGAAAACAATATGCTTGGACGGGTTTGGAAGGTTACTAAACCCTTCGTTACGTGTAAACTAAAATCAATAATCTTATTTTATTATATTATGAAGGCAAATATAATACTATATTTCAAAATTATATACCTGAAGATGATGATCCCATGTCATAAAAATATACAAGTATTAATACTGTATGCAAAAAAAACAAACGATCTGTTAATAACAAATTGATGCAGACACTGACATTGATGCCACTGAACTTTGTCCACTTTCACCGAAACTACTCTCTCTCCGTCCATTTTCGGAACTTATTACTTTAAAAATAATTCTCGCCAGTTTATCCGTCTAGATGTTCGAGTTACGTAAATAATATTCACTTATTGAAGAAAGTTTTGTTCATTTGCATACCAAAAAAACCAATAAATTTAGTAATTTTTAAGTTCTAATTCATTGCAAAACCGATAAATAAATAACAAATAAGACATAATACAAAAAGTTTTATATGAGAAAGAGAGTTCCTGAAAATTTTTTTTGGAGATGGCAACGACATATATAAACTACTCTCTCGTAGATAAATAATAACATAAGACATAATACCAAATTATATATGAGAAAGTAGTTAAAATATTTTGCAAAACCCTAGTGAGCCCCATCACTAGATAGTGACTCATAATACTATTTTCTCCAAACCACTGCTCTCTTCAGAACCCTCTTAAAATGCACCTTGGTGCAGTAAAAGAAGCAGAATCATCATAATGAAGAATGAATCAAAACTTGTTAGCCATAGGGGCTTGGAAAAGAAAAAAAAAAATATTTTGCAAGGCCGACACAACAGAATTCAAAAAATATTAATTTTTTTTAATTTTTGAGATCGCTTTCCGAAGGTCTTTAAACGAATTTTATTAATTATTTTTTTCATAATACAATATAACAATCACTGAAGTAATCAGGAGCTGACCTCTCGACGGATATTGAACGCCAAGTCGATACCTACCACTACATTTGGCTTGACCATAAATGGCAGCTTTCAGCGGCGTGGAAAATTAAGGTAGAAATATAACTGAGAAGTCCATGTTTATATTATGGAACCCTCGGGATGTAACCAGCAATAAACAATTTATTATACAGTTTCACTTCAATCTTATAACTTTTAGTTTATTACGCATTAATGTCATGAATGAGTTTTCATTTCGTTTTTACCTCCTCTCATTTTCTTCATGTAACGTATTTTCCTAGACTTCATGATATTCAAAAATTACTATAATTCACAAACCCTTAGTTAAAAGAAGAAAAAAAAGGGGGGGGGGGAGGAAAAAGAAGCAATAATTCCAACAGATAATATTTAACGAGGAAGTAGATAGTTGGGGCGTGCTGTCAAGGCAGCATAATGAAATTGTTTTAATTTATTGTGCTTCGCGACGCACAGTGGTCCAATTTACTATTTTAGCGCGAAAAAACTCAAATTTTAAAAGTAAAATAGAAGTAAATAAGGAGTAAAATCAATACATACTTACTACAATTTGACCACAGATGACCATATATTACTTTTTCTCCATCAAATATAATTTAGTACGATTCTTCTTCAACTATTAATTTTACATAGTAAGGTCCATAAGATTCCGGCCTGTCCTGCTTACACTCCTTCAAACGTGCCGGGACCTGCACGCCTATGCAGCTCCATGCCTGCTCACCCCATACCCATCGCCCGCACTTACTCAGTCCTGTCAGTCAGTGTCCAGCCTTGAAGGAAACTCCCCATTTTTACAATGTTCAAACTCGAGTACCATACGACTATTAAATTCTTTTGTAAAAGAGTCTTACTCCTGAGAAAATTAAAGAGCGCTTGGATTGTGTATACGGGCAGTCCTCCCCCTCGTATTCCACAGTGAAAGAATGGGCATAATTATTTAAGTTAGAGGAAGAACGCCTAGAAGATGACCTGCGTCCCGGTCGCCCATTGGAAGCTGTCAATTCTGACACAATCCATGGAATCTGAATTGCTATCTGACTGCTGCGACTGAAAACCAAGGAAATAGCGCGAGGTTAGGGCTTTCAAAAACAAGTGTTTTGAGGATCATCAAAGAACATTTGCATATGAACAAGGTTAGTGCAAGATAAATAGGAACGAGTTCGCAGCTGCAATGAATTTTTACGCGTTTTTTCCAAGCAGCAGTGTAAGAACATTTTTTTTAACAAAGAAGATAATTATTTTTTCGTGGTATAGAAACGTTGCCAAAGCGTTGTATTAAGTATAATACAAAACTTAGAGGAGAATATATTGAGAAACAGTAAGACCAGTTTTTTTCTTTCACCTTTCCTTCTATCCCAGGCCGGAAATTTTTGGACCTTTCTAAGTACATTTAAAACTCACTTACCTTCTGTTGAATCCATCTTGATGTAAAAAATATAAATAACAATACACAATGAGCAAAATCATTAACATAACTGAAGAGCTGTGGGAGTAATTTAGTAGATAAGAAGAGATTAAGTCTTACACGATTCTTCATTTTTCATATGTACGTTTATTTTAAACAGAAAGGACTGATTTTCCGTCTTTTACATCCACAACTAGTCTACTTGTAATTCCGACATTTCTAGGTCTCAGACTTTCAAAATTTGAGTGTTCGCGCTAAATTAGTGAATAGGACCACTGAGCGACGTTTCGGCTTACAGCGCTAGCCTTATCAGTTCTAGCAGAAAAATACAAAAGATAAAACATAAAAAAATTAAATTTAAAGAGGTTAATATAAAAAGAAAACAAAATTACCACAATTTACATAGAGTTAGTCTTTTTTGTTTATCCCTTTTAAATTCAATTTTTATTATTATTTTTTTTTTTAGGCCTAATGTAGCCTGAAACACATAATTAAAGAAACCAATTAGTTCTCAAGGTAAAAGTCACACAAATCAGTAAAACAAAAACGGTACAGCCAGGACAATTCTAAACGTACGATAGTACTTTTTTAAACAACACAACCCAAATGACTTACTATTTGTACAACAGAATATAAACATAAAATACAACAGTATTATCTTTAATATACAACCATACCCTTATCAACAATTGAACAAATATTTAATCATGAAATCTTACTTAATATTTTAAGAAAATATTACAAGGGAATCCCCATTTGCATCAAACACATAACACCGGATAAATTCTCCAGCAAGACATTTTCCCTATCGATAACAAAGGAATAATACGCGATATTTATGGCAAGTAAAATTATTTATGTATTATTAATAATTAATGAGGGAGATTAGAGAAAAGGAAACATTTTGTCCGACCGGTTGGAGCAGAGGAGGTATGGCGTGTTTTGATATGCGTTCCTTCACGTGACTATAGCCATTATAGCAGAAAAAGACAAACCAACGGTTTATAATGAATATAAATGAGCTGTTGACATTGCCTTTTAGAATGAGCTAAATGATTTTTTTTTTTTTTTTTTTTTTTTTTTTTTTTTTTTTTTTTTTTTTTTTTTTTTTTTTTTTTTTTTTTTTTTTTTTTTTTTTTTTTATAAATCTATATTAAAATTTATTTGAATAATTTTATAATAAATAGTTTTAAAACTGATATTTGAAAATATCCAATTTTTAACAAAAAGGGTGTTGAACTTAGTATTTTCGCTCTTAATATAACCGCACCTTCAATAATACAGTAATTACTCATCCCAATCCAATTTTAAGCGGATGTTAAATAGCTAAACAAATAATTCTTAACTTCTAAATTTGGAAGGCATCAGATGATGGAAGAACGATACTAGTTGCGAACTCATCAATCAATAAATTGGGACGTTTCATATAAAAAGTCAGTTTTTACAGAAAAGACGATTTAGTAAAAAAAAAAAATAAATAAATAAATTTCTATACATTTTTTAACTTTTCAAGCCCAGAACTGAAAAATTCAGAGTTTTGTGAAGAAATAAAATCAGAAAATGCGCTTTTAACCAGATAATCGTTTTAAAATATTTTACCTTTCAGGGAGTCAGTCGTCCAAAGTTCTGTACAGATTGAATTCTGTTCAAGATATGTCTGACGAATAAGGTATGGAAGGACGAAGTTCGTTTAGTTTTTTTCACTGTTGTGAAACATGAGGTCTGTTGTCGTTTATAGGTTTATATAGAAAAGGTTCCTTTCGATTAACCGTTATGACAATATTGCTGTAATTGGATGTGGAAGTGATGGTTTTACTCCTGGAAAAAAAGGAGAAATGAATTATTCCTTATATTGATTACCACAGAGAAAACAAACTTTTTAAATGCATATTTGGTTTTGGTATATGTCACGCGTCATGTCGTTATAGTATCCTTCCTCCCGGTGGTAATGTTTCTAGCAACTTGGACTGCCAAGTGTCCAAGTTTAAACTCGTGAAAAAAAAATCTAAAATCGCGGGTTTCCATGGTCATATTTGATCTCATGCACAAAGCAATATACTATTAATTGGAATTATAGTAAATATTATCAAAAACGAAGAATTATTAAACTACAGAAGTCCACTAATTCCACTTCGAATTTCTGGGATTATAAAAACTTAAATCAATGCAGGGTAATTGCCTAAAAAGAGCGGTGAAAAAAAATCTGTCAGATAATGCAGACTTGTGTCTTTAAGATTCTAATGTTTCTTAAATGAATGCGAAATTGAATAAGGAACATTAAACATCCCCATAAAATCTCTAATCATTAACAATACCTTTAAATCATATACGATCCTATTCTAAATCACAAACATTGAAACATTACACAATGTTGGATCTTTTATAAATAGTGCAAGATGGTTTCGAAAACATTTATGTTCCTACGGAAGCCTGAAGATTGTATTCTTGGAGACATCAGGAGCGATATGTTTCCTCGGTGGTGGAATGAGGTCACTGAAAGAGCAGAAGATAAGAAGGAGAGGTGCACAATTGACTGCTCCTTATCAGATAGCGCCTGACATTCGCAGTTTAAAGCACTTTGCTCCAGCACAATAGTTTTCTGAATACCAGGCATCAGCAGTGGAAAAGATTCCATAAGTACTGATTCGAAAGATTAGGTCAACATTGTAAATTATTTTCTTACAGTCAATTAGAGAAAAATGTATATATATATATATATATATATATATATATATATATATATATATATATATATATATATATATATATATATTGTTTGGTAAGGTTCTTGAGGTTCAGAAGAAATATTTTTAAAAAGGAATTTAAGGGTATATTTCTCTTAAAAATCCTATTCTTCCACTATAAATGTTACAGTATTGACTGAATGTGTTAATCATGTTAACCCTTGTTCCTGAGGCAATCACAGGAACTTCAGAAATCAGAAAGCTGGCGAGTGCGAAGAATACAAGAAAATTCCTGCTATGGTGCAGGGTGTGATTATGAGAACAATATAGTCCCGAAACGTCGCCAAAATAGTTGTTTTTATTTATTGACTGAACCTCAAGAACATGTTTGTATTAAATTATTAAACATGATTGTAACAGTCAAGAAATATATATATATATATATATATATATATATATATATATATATATATATATATATATATATATATATATATATGTGTGTATAGATAAATTTCTTGACTGTTACTATTAAATGCTTAGTAAGGTTCTTGAGGTTCAGTCAATAAATAAAAAACAACTATTTCGGAGACGTTTCGAGACTATATTGTTCTCATAATCATGCCCTACAGAGAAAAAACATTTTTGTACCTGCATCTTGGGAATACCACCCAGTCCTTTTAACTTAATTTTTCCTAGGGATTTCCCCACAACCTTTGTAACTATCTGTTCAAAAATTCCCCTAGTTTAGTTGAGTACTAGAATTGTTAGAATTTAGTTAGTCTATTCCATATCCACTAGTAACATTGTAAGTAGCTTCATACTCCTCTATATTCTGTAATTATATATATTTTTATTATTCTAACACGTTGTTATATACTTGTACTGTAGCTAACTTTATGTTCTGAAATAACTTGTATAACTTATATAATTTTATTGTAACATGTTTTTTCACTGTAGGGCATGATTATGAGAACAACATTGTTTTTATTCATTGACTGAACTTCAAGAACCTTACTGAACACACACACACACACACATATATAAAGCAACCTTGTATGCATGTATTTAAAAATATTTCGAACAACTGTAAAATACTGAAAACAAAAGGCTAATTAATTTCTCAGAAAGGCACATTTTAATTCGATTTATTTTAATTTCAATATGTACTCATTTTTTAAACTTATTCCTATGCTTTCCTGGGATTTTGTTTTGCATCAACTATTTACAGCCTAGACAGCATGACTAAAACAAGATTACATTACACTGAAAGAAGTCGAGTCTCTTTGTAGTACGCAGATAGGTGTTTCAATATTAACTTCATGCCCAAACAGCATTATTGGAGTTAGTTTCGCCTTATCAATTAATAATTATTTATATAATTGTAAATACAAGCATAGGGACAAGCCACGACAATTTTAATCGACGCAGAATAAAAATGTAACCCTAAAACACTAAAATACAAAATAAATTCAATAATATAATTAATTCTCATAACATAAATCGATTTGGAAACAATATTTTTAACGAACTTTACTTCATTAAATTTTAATGGGCGGGGGACACAAATTTGCCTGTAGTTTGAGAATCATCCAAAAAGGATATAACTGTTTCTGCATGAGCAATTATGGTACATATTTAATTTAATTTTTTTTTTTTTTTTTTTTTGAGTAACGTAATTGTCCCTGAAATATTTTAACTTGAACTTAAATCAATCATTATGTATATAGATGGCAATAAATTAAATGGTGGGATGAGGGACCTTTGACTTTTGGAAGGGGTCACACGATTATAGGATTCTAAGGGCAGAGGAAGCTGGGACGAAAGGTCGGCTTCTGTTCAAAATCAATAACGCCAAGGCGAATCTATTTATTGCCATGACAAATATCCATTTATATTAAGTCAAAATAATTTCAGAGAAACTTTTGATCGTTCTATGCCTTTCGCAGATGAAAACCGCGTTGGTCAAAGCATCTTTCGATTAATGAATAATCAAATTTTTGACAAACGAATAACGAATATCTTTTAATCTATAAACACAAATAATATGCAAATCACAATAAACATTTTTTTTTTTTTTTTTTTGCTTAACTTTACTTAGGCATATTTTTCAGGAATAGTGAATTGAATTATTTTAATAACGAATTCTCGAATAAATAATATCGTATTAGAATATCGAATAACAAGAATTGCCAATAAAAAAAAGTCGCTATTCGACTTAGAATTTATCCGAATGATGTCCTATTCCATATGATAGGTTTATATTTATATGTTTGGTGTATTGTACTAGTTTTTGCAAATCAGAAATTTTTTAATGCATTATATATTTATATCTTACAAGACTACAACGACGAAAAACGGTTGGTCATTTCCAACTTTTTCAAAATTTATTAAACAAACGTTTAAACCTTCCGATCAATTACAACAGACTCATTTACGTGACAGAATGAGACCAATTTGAACATACGGAGTTGAGCTTTGGAGCTCAACAAAAACATTCAATTAGTCTCGTAGCCAATCCTTACAATCTAAAATCCTTAAGCATCCTCACAGCACTTTACTATATCACAAACAAACTTATTCATAAAGAGCTTAATGAACTATATGTCGTTGATTTTGCCCATACCAGATACCTATCCTATCATTGTAAGCTATATAAACATTCAAATCCATTATTATCAAAGCTTGCTTCATATTCTATTCTAGATAATCCTCCGGGGCGCCTGAAAAGAATATGGCCTCAGGACCTTCTAATGTAGTACTTTATCATATAGAATTTTTATAACAATGGGTAGCCGCTTTACATGCAATTGGTATGACGTTTTTAGCATTATCATAAAATTTATTTAATGTATTTTTTAAATATTTTTACAGTTGTAAATTCCAATAAATATCAATGAAATGTATATACAATATATTTATATCTGCGCGGTTGATTTGAGGGTTGTGTGGAACTGGATAGGGAATGAGTCAGAGGATTCGGATATTCAGAAAGATACTTTGATTGATACTTTGAAAATTTGACTGTTGCAGGTAAGATAGTGTTAGAGACTTAGAAACGGCCATTGGTCATGATTCTCAGGAATTCGGATTGAAAGTATAAGTTAGATGTTAGAATATTTTGTACTCCCCCAAAGTTCAAGCCCGTAGGTTTAAAAAGACTTTAGGATACTCTTGTAAATCAAAAACTAGTCATATATTGGAAATTGATCTTAGAAATCTCTTTTCTCTCACCCTCCTACATTATTAAAGCATTAACACCAAAATCATCAGTGAATTCCTGTGAAACCAGATCCCTTCCTTCTGACCTTTACCTAACTCTCTTTAGCACTCCATCATTCAAACGCTCTTTTTTGCTAGAGTATTTCTGGAACTCCCTTCCATCTAACATTCCCCATTCCTCCACTTTCAATAGCATTAAATCCCGACTCTTCCTTTACTCATTAGGTATTCAATCTAGCAGTCATTACTAGTCATATAAAGAAAAAAATATTAATCACTATGAAAACTAAGCTACAATATAAAAGGACAAGCCATTTTAACCACAAAAACTATAGAACCACTCTGTACTAAATTTCAACTACACCGTCTTGACGGTTCAATGTTGCGACTGAGCTAGTATGATATAATTTTCGTTTGGTTTTAGTATTTATTTTGTTGTAGCTTATATTATTATAGATTATATTCCAGATATCATTTATTATCTCCAGATAAGATGTATTTTTAGCCCTGTTTGCTGTATTTTTCATTTTTTTTTTTTTTTTTTTTTTCCATTCTTCCTTATTCTTCTGTTTTCTTACTTTACTATACATGTTTTTAGCTTTTAATTTTTTGTGATTTTCATGTAGTATTCATAACACGTATATTAATTTTATTCCTTACTTTAATTTGATCATTGTTTTATTATAATTTGTTTTTGCAGGTTCTTAATTTTATAAAAGGCTAGGCAGCCGTTGGTCATTGTATATCATTCTAGAGAATATTGGTCATTGTAATCATTCTCATGGGTCAACGGCCCTAGAGTAAAATTTATTTCTATTTCATTTTTATACTGTAACTAAGAAACAACAAAGGAACCTACTGATAGAACTAATAAAGTTAATAAATAATTCAACGTTCAAAATTACACGACTATCAGTTCAATGTATGCCTGATGCATATATCATATAACGTGAATCGCCAATACGTAGATTATAACGTCGTACACGAGAATAGAAGACGATCAATCAGTATAATTGAGTACGAGACATTTGCTCGCCCCAAAGCGTGAAGGAGTCGTGAGGCACGCGTGACTTGGGTGTCGTGGCCGGAATTAGCTCAATTAGATCTGCAGCTAATAGAGCGAGTCCTCTTCAACACAAAGGGCGAGCTCCTTCTTAATCGTACACGTCTCAATTACTGAATTTGTCCAAGTTACGCTTTGGGAATTAAAGAGCCAAAGGGAAGAGAGCAGGATCTGAATTAGTCCTTTATTCCGCATTAATCTTGAAATACTTTAAAAGATATTATATTTATAATGAGTTTATTATGGAGTGAAGAAAATTATACGATGAATATGAATGGGATGTGGAGTCAAGGAAAAACAATAACATAAATTTTTAATTGTGTTTACACATTTAACAAAATAAATTGCAAAAGACATTCACATGGCAGTATCTTAGTTTAATTTATTTATACGGAGCTCTTTTTTGCCAGAGCATTTCTGGAACTCCCTTCCATCAAACATTCCCCATTCCTCCACTTCCAACAGCATTAAATCCCGACTCTTCCTTTACTCATTAGGTATTCAATCTAACAGTCATATACAAGAAAAAAAGATTAATCACTATGAAATCTAAGCTACAATATAAAAGGACAAGCCATTTTAACCACAAAAACTATAGAACCACTCTGTACTAAATTTCAACTACACCGTCTTGACGGTTCAATGGAGGTTTAGCTATAATAAAATGTACTGATTATAACAGAATGTTTATTAAAAACGAGATCAATTTGAGGATTCCAGTGAAGTTTGAAAATCGACTGATAGGTGGCGAGTCATTTTTTCAAGTGAGGTTACAATGGTACTGTGTTATCTAGAGCTTTACGTATTGTCAATCAAGTTATAATTTAAAAGAGATAAATATATGGTTTGAAAATCGACTGATATATCACAAATTCGTAATCTGTAAGTATTATCTATATATCTGGATTACCAACTAATACATTAAAATTAAAAACTGGATGTCCAATTATGTTTATACGTAACCTTCAACCACCTAATCTGTTCAATAGTAACAGGTTAAAAATAACAGGTATCCGTAGAAATATCGTTGAGGCTATAATACACACTGGAAATATTATTGGATAAATCGTATTTATTCCTAGAATCCCAGTGATTCCTACTAATTTCAATTCAGAAATTCCAATTCGAAACAAACGATTAAAATATTTAATAGTTTCTTTTGATATTGTAATAAACGAATCGCAAGGCTAGACTTATAAAATCGTTACAGTGGATCTTTGGACTTGCTGTTTCTCTTACCGTCAATAATATGTAGGATTTTTCAAAAAAGCGGAAACCCTAACAATCAAATAATTCTTATAATATCGGTAGACAAAACTCGAAATGTAGTTCGTTCTTATCAAAACAAGGTTACTTTCTTCCATGGACCCTTCAATACTTTCCTCCATGGACCTTAAGGTCCCGTGTGGGCGTACACCAACTGGAAAGTATGGTCATCTGGCTACTCTGTCGTCACTTATCATATTGCTATAACTATATTCCCTTCGTATGCAAGGAAATAATGGTAAATCAACTGAAAATCCATTTCTGGCCATTTATATAGAAATTTCTTTTCCAACCCTTGAAAACAAAATACATTCTTGAACTTCTATCAATGCACCTACTACCCATACAAATAATATCAACTAATGATTAAACCAACCTTTTTACAATTATCAAAAATTGAATCAGTCTGTTGTTATAAATATCACACGTTTATAGTAACAGGCAATATTATCTATGAGTATAGCAAGTCCAATTAAGATACAAAACATTTGGAAAAATCTGAAAAAAACTATACAACGAAATAAACAATAGTAATAAGTGATCGCGAAATTATGATAAAATCCTTACGACACAGTTTAAAAGTATATATACTTTATAAAAAATGAAAATGAGAAAAACATCTTTCTTTTATTCAATAAAATAAAAATCTTAGATCTGAAGGGTTTGGTCGAAGAAGGGGTCACAAAACAAAATTTTGAGTAATTTATGTTTTAAAGTTTTGTTTTAACATTTTACTTTTTAAAAAATCCACTTAACTAGATTGTATTTTTTTTAAAAATGTCACTAAATCTCTTCATACACCAAACCCTCCATTTAATGATGGTAATATTTTTCTTACATGTGAATATTATTTATTCATAGAAATTAAATGTTTAGCATTACAATAGTGTGTCTGCATCAATGCAGACTATTCATTTAGGTGTATTTGAGATGAGAAATGATTTCGTTATATGTAATCTGACACATTTTTAAATTTGTAGAAGAGATGGGGTTATTTACATTCTCATTTTATAGCTTGCCGATTTTCTTTACTTTAGCATTGAAAAATCTCTAACTTCCCGCAGAATGCATTAACAAAGGCGGAATATCCTTAAAAAAGCATCCTTAAAGACTTAAACTAATTCTAATTGTGGAAGGAGAGTGGTTAAGGATACTTTCCTTCGGCCTCAAAAAATCGTCAGTTCTTCGTAGATCTGAAAAACAGTTTCTATTTATTAGATACCTCGAATGAAAGCAGAACGTTCCGAGTTCTCCTTCGTTACTTTACATCAAATATATAGGAACAGATTTAAAAAACAGAAGGAAAAGTATGTATGCTTCTTTTCGCATATCGTTAATAAAACAAAATCTCCAAAACTAAAATTTTTATTTTCATCTGCGAGATATTAATTAGTTTTAAACCTAGGTTAAATGACAGGTACTCATTTGAGCCTGCATAATAAAAATTACATGTATATAATTGGCTCATTTAATATCTGAAATAATAACGTAAAAAGGCGGAAAAGAAGCTGGATGAGGAATATCATTGTATTACATTTTTATTTTAATAGATAGATTTATTTATTTTGATCAATTTTGGACAAGATCAAACCAGTAAAATGTATCAATGTATATGAATGTATGTATAGGGTTAACGACACAACTTCCCGAAGAAAACGGCAAATGAATGCATTAGCATGAGATCACCACTAAGGCCAATAACAGAACATTACAAGTATTTATGCAGGAATATTTTTCATGCTTCGCGGCCCAAAAAGTTGTTTCAACTCTCTCTTCTCCTTTATGAGCTGCCTCTATTCAGCTTGTTCTGACCGCAGCTACTGGAAAACGAAACTCAAAAAAGATAAATCTTGCCTCGAGGGTTCTTTGTAAATATGGAAAAAAAATGTCGGAGGACAACAAGAATTAACAACCTTTACAAGACATACGCCCGTAGCAGACCCCTCGTACCACACATTTCACCATATGCAGTCGGCAAAAATACTACCCAGTAGGCATACATTTTTTCAGATAAAGATCGACAGAACCCATCATAAAATAAGATGAAGCTTTCAACAATACATTGCCGAAGGCATGGCCTCAGTTCTCTCTTTTTTTTTCTTTTTTTTAACCATGTTTAGATTTTTTTAGCCTTGTTCTACCTATAAACTTTTTACTAAAATAAATACACAATAATAAATCAACAACTTTCAAATAAACAAAAAAATATCTCGTGTTTGAAATCCGTTATCAACATTAGTTACGTTATTAACCCATTGAGGGAAATATTTTTTTAACAAAAATATAATTTTTTGTTTTTTGTTCAGCCGCAATGGCGGCAGAAAATTTAGTATAGCATATAATTTTTTGTCATTAATATGTACATCCGGAAATGTGCATCAAAATAAAATACTAAATAAAATAAAACCACAGATATTTCTGAATCGAAATAATATTTACTCTGGGAACAACTGTGGCGCAGAATTCCAAAACCAGCCAACTCCAACTTCTAGATTTTTTTAAATAGTTTTTCTACTATATTTCCTTTAGGTGGTTTTCTCCCAAAATTAGTTAAATCACATTTAAAACGGCTATATAAATAATAGAATATTTTCCTAATCAGTCGAACCTTTTACCTTTATAGACAGCATTATAAAGCAAAGTATTTAGTTTGTAGAAATTAAAAGTAAATTGGAATTGTTGAATTACTTACCACTTCTAATGGGTTCTTTTTTATTTGAAAATCATTGTTTCACAGAAAAAAAAAAAAAAAAAAAAAAAAAAAAAAAAAATATATATATATATATATATATATATATATATATATATATATATATATATATATATATATACATGATCTATGTAGAAACGTGCTGATGTTTGGAATTTTTAAAGCTAATAATGAACTTTGAAAATTCAAAACTAGTTTTCAAATAAAAAATTCCAATAGAACTGGCCAATAATAAATCATTCCTAAATTTATTGATCCTTCTATATAAACATGCGTACCCCAAGTTATTAAAATTAAAATAAATTTAATTATTTTTATAAAAGAGAGGATTAAGTATTTTCAAGACAATAATGAAGAATTTTTCAAAGTAGGCAGATATATAGGATGTAAAAATCAATCAATTCATGTTGATATCTTGGATTTAAGAGGTTGAAAGAATATCAAAAATAAAGGAAACTAATCAGAATTTGAAAGAATCCACATTTGTGTATGAATTATTTAAATATTAAAAGAAATCTTTATCGAGGAAGTCAGGTCTACACTTTGGATGTACCCATCCACCTTTACTAGAAACCTCCGAGAAAAAATAGAGGAGAAATAGTAAAAAAGAGAATGTTATTGCATGGAATTGAGATGACTTTAAGGACAATTTAGATAATACGGATACAAATTCCTAGGTTTTTAATACAGTTTTGAAACTAAATAAGATTATTGAGATAGAGAGATAAACTTATATTGTGGAGTACATAAGAAATTAAAAATTCTAATTTCTTTTTTTAAGTTCCATGTTTTAGAATTATTATCACTGCAAAGAACAAGTTTCAAACGGGGCATTATAGTTAAAGTTAGCATAAGAGCTGTTATCTTTGCGTTTAAGATAGCCAAAGGAATTTACTACATACTTTCTTGCCCAGCCTATGATAATTTTAAACAAAAGTTTAAACTTTAAAAGTGGAAAACGTGTTGTTATTAATTCTATACGACCCATGTTAACACTAAAAACTCTCTCTAGTAAATATTATAAAATGGTGCTCCTCCAATGAATAAATTATTCCTTAACAATTATTAACAGAGTTTCTGTCAATATTTAATAATTAATATTGAGCATGAAATTATTTTCATATTTACTTACTGGCTAACAAATTTTTTTTTTTTCTTGCTATAACAAGAGGCAGGAAGCTTTTTATGCTGAATAAACCCGGTTTTATGTTCAAACAAGGGAGTTAGAGGGCTGATAAATTTGTTTTGAGTTAATTAAAATCAATTTTAATCCTTCGTAAAATCAATGCTCCTTATTATTGCCCGATGAAACCTATACATGTATCATCTGATGCGGATTTGTCCCGAATTAGCTACATATCCTTCCATAAAAACCAATCAGATCCCTTAGTATCTACATTTATCTCTCGATTACCCAAAATCCACAGATGCATCTTAAAATAAAAGTTAATTGGAAACTATCCGAAGGCAAGAATTGGTTAATTTACAAGTTCATTATATCCAATATCCATCGCGTTAACTTTATGTGCTTGTTTGGAATAGTTAGAAATTAAAAAAAAAATAAATATTAAAAAAAAATATATTTTGACATACATTTTGACTTCTAGCTGGTATAATGTATACATACGTATCTATACTTTTTTGGTAGAACTTTTTTTTCAAATTCAAAAATGTAAAATTTTGATACGCTCTAGCGTGTTGCTCGAATCAAACATTCGCCGATAGTTTTCTTATCAGATCTTGAATGGAGAATATTTTTTGTTATGTAACATTTTTTTACTAGGAACTACCGTTTAGGAGCTGTATTGGTTTGAATGAAAAAATTGACGTTTGAAACGCATAATTTCTCTCAACTTTGTATATTTCGAATAATGATTAATTGTTAATTTAATTATTAATTGAAGTAATTTGAACCTTTTAATTTTTTTTAATATAAATTTATTGAAATTTACAACTGTACAATATAGATACATCAAGTAAATGTATTGAAAAATATTATAATAAAATGTTAAAACTTGAAAGGAACGACTCATCAGTAGCACTTTTTTAAAAATTCTACACTAGAAGATCTCTAGGCCATCTTCGTTGCAGACGCCTCGTAGGAATGGCGGGGGAAGCAAGGTGAGAAACTAACAAATTTGGGTGGTTATGGAGCTAACTATGAAAGGATAGGTATCTGGTGTGGGCTATATCAGCTTTCATATGAAACATTAAGATCTTTAAGGATAAGTTTATTGGTGTCAAAGTAAGGAGCATTGAGTATTTAATGGAGTTTAGTGGAACCACAAAGCTCAACTCCGTACGTTCAAATAGGTCTAATCACAGTCATATGTATGAGTCTTTTGTTATTAATTGGGAGCTTTGAACGTATGTCTAGTAAATGTTGAAGTAGTCTGTAACGACGGGAAGTT
The DNA here is from genome assembly GCA_003667255.2 of Euschistus heros. NCBI lineage: Eukaryota > Metazoa > Arthropoda > Insecta > Hemiptera > Pentatomidae > Euschistus > Euschistus heros. Next base: position 126,929 of record RCWM02000370.1, on the reverse strand, counting down.
TCTTGTCGTTTTAATTCTAAAATGTAAATTATACATAGACATATAATTGAAATGAAATGAAAAAAAAAAACAACTATATTTTGGGACGTATTGTCCCCTAAGAATAACAACAATGTATAATAGATAGTCAATAGCTTAAAGAACGTTCAGTAAATATACATAAGAAGGGGAGAAAAAATAAATAAAATGAATAACCATGAGAAAATAAGAAGAGATTTGAAGAAACTGTAGCTATATGTACATTGCTAGGAGAATATCTTTACAGTTACCTTGATATTAATTCATACTCACTGTGTATATACATGAATGCACGCACACACATGCACTTGTGTATATAAATATAAATATACAAATTTATACATACACACATATTACTAACATATATTCGTACCATTCTGTGCACCTAAGCATACACATTTGTATTGTCTTGAAAAATGATTATGGGTGGAAAAATTATTTCTTTGTTCAGGTAATATAACTGATTAAAGTAAGGACGCTTTTCAATTTATGTAAAAGAAAGTTATTAACCAATTCATCGTTATCGGATTTATTGAATTCGACCAAATTTAATGTTAATTGTTATTCATATTGTCAGGCATCTTTGCTAAGTATGCTCAATAAAAGTGGCACAGATCAATATATTCTTCTTTTTTTTCGGACTGAACTAGGTATCAGTTGTTAGACCAAACGATTTGTCAATTATTTTATTCCAAATTTTTAAGCTCTGTGAGCAACTAACGGCGAAGCTTTGCCTACTTCATCGTCTTTATTTATACTCTTTAGACTGCGATTGGGTTTTCAGAAAAAAACTTTTACAGAATAAACAATTTCATTCCTAAAAACATAAGAACATTTCTAAAATGTTCTCCAATCAAAGAACCTTTTCAACGATCATCAACCAATTAGAATGGAATATGAACGCAAGTGAAAACAGTGAAAGTTATCCCTGAGAGCGGACAGGGTAATATTCTAAATTACTATCCTCAGACCTCGCCCAATAAGAAAAGCACATGGCCCAATGTTAATTAACAACTCTTACTAATTACCTTTTGATTTATTATTAATATTCACAGGGCTCCGTAGCAATTAAACATCATTCGTTAGATGGAGAGATAAGCGAAAAAGGATTGTTACTTTTATCAAAGGAATAAAATGCAGGACCATATCTGGCAAAATTTCTTCAGGGCTTTCGTTTTCATAATCGATTTCTTACGCAATATTAAAATATATATTTACAATGCTTATTTTAACATTATTTTTTGATTCACACATGTCTTATAAAGAATACAATCAGCGAAGGTACTAATAAAAAAAAAAATATATATATATATATATATATATATATATATATATATATGTTTCTTATTTTGTATGAGAAACATACATAGCGTCATATTTTGTATGAGTCTGTTTGGATAGTCATAAAGTATGTTGTGATATTTTCTGTATTTTGTTTTGATATGGTCCAGTACAGTGGGTGTGTGCAGTACTCTATTACTAACGTACCATAGAGATCCTGTAATAGTCGCAATGTTTGTGATTCAAATGTTTGTAGTTTGCATATGTGAGTTTTTTAGGCTGAACCATAAATCTACAACTATACACAGCGCTCTTTCCTATTCCGCTCAACCATATTATGGAATTCCATTCCTTCTCAAACCAGACTAGCGAAATCTCTAAAAACATTTAAATTCCTCTGTTTTCAGTACCTCAATCTTATCCTAGTTGACGCTTGCTAACAATCTACTTTCTCAATTAAATAATATCTCTTTCTGAAACACTTTCAATAACTATTTGCACAAATTATATACCAGTCAAAATAATGTTTTCTTACTCTGAAAATAACTTTTATATACTATTGTATATAAAAAGCATTGAATTAAATTAATCTTTTTATTATTTCATTTGTAGAATGTTTTCTTATTTTCCTGTTTATATATTTAATTAGTATCTATGTATACATTATCATTGTTATATTATTATTTCTTCTTAGTTTATTTTATTTTTTTTTTTCATTTCATTTATTTATAAGTGTTATTCTATAGAGACTTGGTCCCAGAATAAAATCATTTTTCTATTCTATTCTATTCTATTCTATAAAGCTGAAACTAAGAATTTTTTTTTTTTTAAACGTGTTGAGACAGAAATCAAATATACCTCATATATCTATATATATAAAATATTATTTTATGTATTGCATATTATATATGTATTGCAAATCATTCGTTTAATGCCCTGAAACCAGAATTTGTCAGAAATTAGAGAAGTTAGAAATAGGTCTAGTGTTATTCGGGGAAACGATAGTAGGTGGGTTTGGACCTGATAAAAAGTATCCGACGAAATTCCTTTAAACTTATACAAAATTTAAAAAATTTCCATTTTTGTAAATAATTTTTTACTTAATCTACAACTACACCTATAATAAATTTCATTATTGAAATTACCAGTTGGGGTTTGCGATTGTATTTATAGTAATCAAGTGAAGTCCAAAACTAAAAATAAATTTGTAAGGGATTGATAGAAACGAAAAGAAAACTTAAATATAATAATATTCACAACTATACAGCCAATTATAGATTTAATACATGAATAAGAGATTTGTTTATAACATTTGAATGATTATAAAAATTATTTATTTATTTAGTTTAGGACTATGTTTCTCAATCTTAATGAAACACCTCAGATCTTAAATATTCTGGGAATACATTCAAACTAAAAATTTAGCCGAACATTACGTGCTAATTTTTTATCTATAATGTTTTTAATATTCGCTGAAAAACAAAATCCAAGTGATGATATTTCTGGGCCATTACAAAAAAAAAAAAAAAAAAAAATATATATATATATATATATATATATATATATATATATATATATATATATATATATATATATATATATACATATTAGGGAAAAATTGCCGCACTATGTCTCCGCTGAAAATAAACGGAAATCTCAATGTCTACCATCTGCCACATCATAATTTGAGTACCCAAATCGCTGTTTACACACATTTCCTTTCATACATTTAAAACTATAAATCGTGGTTTTCTTTATTAAAGAACAAAATGTGTTCTTATAAAAAAATAAAACTTTTCTCATTTGTCGATAGCAGACTGTAATATAGGTTAATAAAACAGAGAATAGCAAGGAGTTGTACCATAATTCTCCAAATAACAAAAGCTTTTATTCATTATTATATTTACAAAAAATTGTTTAAACCAAACTACAATATAAATGACTATCAACATAAATTGGTAAAAAATGGTGATCACTATACAAGTCCGAATTCCTGGTTTTTTGTTTTTAGTATTTGTCCGAATAAAGTTTATTTAAAATAAGGTCCTCAACTTCGTTGCAGATATTAGAATGTTATTTTATTTTTGGATTATAATTCATTGCGATAAATACAAACACAAGCCACTGATACTAATGTTATTAATGAAGATATTTTGTATTGCAAAAATGTAAACTATACAATCTAAATGTAATTAGCATGTACTTAAATATAAGTGACATAAATGTATATGTTTTATAGATATATTTATTTGCTGGATATTACATCAAATTAGTTGTATGAACACACATCACTTTTTAGAAGAGTTAGACATCGTTCTCTTATATCGAAGAGTATTCTTTTTTTTCAACTGATGCGAAAACATATCATGGAGCAAGGAAACATCTTAGGATTCCTGAAATTCCATGGAGCTTATATGAAATATTTTTCTACCTAAGAAAATACAAAGTATTCTAGATATGAAAAAACAAAAAAACAATGCAGTGAAGTTTAATCATATTGAAATAATATACCAATTTTACCTACAACAGTAGTGAGCCATATCAATATACAATCTTATATAAGAAATTTGTTACTTGGGAACTAATATATTCAAAATATTAGAAAATTACTTACAAACAAAATATTTTAAAATTTAATATTTCAATAACAGTAATATTGATCTGATGTCAGTATACATCCGTAAGGGGACACTTAGCCACAAACCACTAAATGCCTTGTAATTGGAGAAACTGGAGGGTTTCGGGTTTAGTCTCAAATATCAATCAATATTCAGTTAAAATATTTTGAAATGTTTATTAAAAAAAAAATTGATCCAATCAAAATTGTGTTTTTTCAACATCACGATGTGTTAATTCTAATTTGTTACTAAACACAATTTTTTTCAAGGGAACCTCAAACCGAACATTCTACTTCTAGGGGTTTTAGAAAATACATTTACTAATTAAATTAAATATTCATAAATTAATTAAAAATCCAAACTTTACATACTGAAACTAGTGTTTAGATAATGAGCAACAAATTTCTTGGGAACACCAAAGCACGTCATCAATACATATGTATATATTTATATATATATATAATTTCCTATTTTAATTCAATCATTTTGCATACATAAATAAATCTCATTCATATAACAAAAGTTTAAGAATATACTCAAAGTGCGTCAAGAATTATAGGTAGAGTTTCACTATTAAAAAAAATAAAAATAAAAATAAAAAACATTGGTATGAAGTAATTTTTAACTATTGCTAATTTGTTAATGTCCCCTTCATACCGTTACACTAAAACAAAATTTAATGTTCTACAAAAATATTGTAATTAATTCAAAATTTAAACAACATCGGCAGTAACAGCATCTTAGTGATATTATAATTTATGTGTCATATTTAGTTTTATTATTTGATTAATTCTTTTTTTTTTTTTTGTAAAAGGTGATTATTTTTTTTTTCTAAAACTATTAAATTTTTCAGAGCAAAAACTTATAGTAGAATTGATATTTTAAAATCTTACAAATATTTTTTTTTTTTTTAAATAATAATAACATTCGTATTTCTGCCGTTAGATACGTTTTCATTAAAAACTTACTGTCACATCAAACCATTTTAACTGGACGAATGATACGGACTGTGGTGCTGATCAACACAAAGGAAAATTCAAAAAGAACATCTCTGCGGAATCTGCTTCAATAACTTAGTATATGTACTCTTTAATACACGTTCCTTTATTTGTCCTTGAAAAAAATCTAAGTAATACTTCTTAAGGTAACCTAAAAGACGGAAAAAATGAGTGAAAAATTCTAGTAAAATATATTTTCACATAGAAAACCTCAATGTTAACCATCCACAACGTCATACGATCTATTATGTTTTTTGTTGAAGCTTAACGTCTTTATGTATTCTGACTAGGCAATCCGATATTTTAAAAGATAAAATAAACGTTTATTCGTTTTTTAACGAAGAGATAAAATTTAAAAAAACACCTATATTCATGACCTCCTTACTCAGCGCTCCTCCATCCACCTTTTAAACACAAGAACCCAACCTATCAACCTGTACACTCCTGCGCATCAAACTCCATCCTTCGAAAAATCGTTTATCATCCGCGCTTCCTCTTTATAGAATTCATTGCCCATCACAATTCGAAAATGCTCAAATTTTCCTTGCATTAAATGTCATACTTTTCTTTACCTCCTGGATTTTCAATCTTCCGAGCAAATGTAAAACATGAATATTTATGTTATATAAATTATAATAGTATACATAAGATGTATCCTTTTACAAGATTTCTCATTTATTTTGTAACTCATAATTTAATTATTAATCAATTTTTATTATTATTATATCTTATAATTAATTAACATAGCCAGACGATTGTCCTATGTATTGTGCTCATTCGTTATTCTTAATGGACAAGCTGTCGAAGAATAAAGTTCTTTTTCTTCTTTCTTCTTCTTCTTCTTAAAAAACGTTTATTAATTAAAATAAGGTATAAATTGTTTTAAGAGTATAATTATATATAACAAAATATATAATATTACTAAATGTAAAATATAACATTTAATATCAACAATCCGAGTTGTGGTAGCTCAATGGATAATGTACATAACTCCTAACTTTTCTCTATAAACTGGGTTCTCTCAATTAGGTGGAAAACTAGGCGGTTGAGCATGATTCGGGAAAATAACCACCTTTTAAAACCGTTGGCAATGAAGCAATACATTCTTACCAAAGTTCTATTGCCAAGACCCTTCATGGGTAGTAATGATTAAGCCCCTTTTTTTTCAATACCAACATTGGGTGACATTTTATAATTGGAACAATAAAACGGGTCGTTGATTATTGCTATCGGCTTTGAAATCAGAGTTGAAACAATTCTGATAACGTACATTCTTAAGATAGACCTTAAAAGGGAACCTTCTTGTCTACAGTTGTATCTTAAACATCTTTCTTCCATAGCCAGTCGACGCCCCTCGGAAAGAAGTGTAGACAACGTAAAGAACGATTTGGAAAGGATCGAATTTCAAAGCAATATTTATATCAGCGAGAAATTTAATCGAAGATGACCTTTAAGTTGCAGTTAGTGTCGGATTAAGATGAAGATAATGTTCGAATCAATACCTTTAACTTAAAAATGTTTTCAGGGTATGGCTCGAGTAAATATGCAAGATTTTTGGTTATAAACTGCAGCAATCCTTCGAAATTTGATATATACATTTAGTTGTAACCAAGGTGATGCCTACCGGATGAAGTATTCTAATGCCGAGGATACACGAAGCAGACACATACAAGACCCTGATATACTAGACGGCCCTGGGGCTAAAGATACAGTTCTTGCGTGCCTGCGAACCATAGCCCACGGACAATGCATCTCTGCGGCCTCTCTATAGCGAGCATAAACTGCTCTATCTACGATCCTCCAATGCCACAGTACCAGCCGTCTCACATATCTTACTTCCTAGGATAGGTGACGTCATTTGATTTATAGTAAAGCAGCACGTCAAATTTAAGACTATTTAAATTGATATTAAGATATTGAAAGGAAATATAAAACTTAAGTAACATATATAAGGTAATGATGTGTCGGTATCAAAACTTTTCGATTTCAGAAACCAATGCCGTAAGAAGGGAATTGTTTACCTATACCTCAGTTTACCTACAGCTCAGTTTCTGTAACACAATCTGTAAAATAAATTTGCAACAGCGAGTAGCATTTATAATTTATATAATATATTCAATATTTTTAAAACTACTTATTGATGTTTAGAACTATATAAATTAAATACATCAAGTAAATTTTAAGAAAATTATTACAATGGCATGTCAACAACATGTAAAGAACTACATACTAATAACAATTTAATAAAAGTTCTACATTAAAAGGTCTTTTAGCCACCTTATTTCAATCATCCGCAGAGGATTATTGAGAATTGAGTGTGAGGCAAGTTGAGTGACGAGTGGATTCAAGCGGAAATAGAGTTTAATATGAAAGGGTAGGTATCTTGCTTTGGGCCAAATCAGCAACATGTTAATTTTTTTTTTTTTTTTTTTTTTTTTTTTTTTTTGAAATATATGTACAATCTAAGTGCAATAAGTAACAGTGCTAATGAGAATTCATTCGTGCCATATATACCAAATTCTCATTCATACACAATTAATAATAATAAGAGATACAAATAAAACAAATAATCGTTATAAAAATAAAAATAATCCGTATTACTTATAATACCTAGTTACTTACAATCATAAAATAATAAAAATTATTTAACAAAAATAAAAATAGAAAAAAAATTTAAGATACAATCATAGTATATGTACAATCCATGGCTGAGTGTGTCAGCCTTGGGAACCCCGAATCGAACCTACTCCACCACTTATTGGGAGTCAAGGCTAAACTCGAGGAGATATATTAAACATTAAGATCATAATGGATAAGACTGTTTGTGACATAATAAGGAGCATTGAGGATTTTACGAAAGATTTCGGATCGTGAGGATTGGATGCGAGAAGAATTGGAATTTGTAGTGGAGCCCCAAAGCTCAACTCCTTTCGCTCAAATTGGTCTAATTATAGTCATGTAAATTAATCTTTTGTAACTAATTGGGAGCTTTGAACACTTGTCTATTAAATATTAGAGTATTTGGAAGCGACGAGCAGTTTCTTGTCTTTTAAGTCTGGTATGGAATTCGATTTCATTTAATGTATTATATTATTTAAAAAGTAATAAATATCATCAAATAAAACATTATATATGATAACGATTAAAGACAATTGCAATGGGTTGTAAATAATGAGATAACCAAGTGCGATGATGTCTGAATTAGCATCCTTAAATAATGTTACCAAGACTAGAAACAACAAGAGAAAGAGAAAGATTTCGTGTCCCATGAAACGCTGGCGTGCCTTGCCTTAACGATCCATTAATGACCAGATCGGAGAAACTTCAGCCCGGCAGAGGAGTTCCAAATATGGGAGGTCGCGTTAGGATATGGTGTAGGTGACTAAACACTAAAACTTTAAACGAGGTAAAGAGTATACAATGTGTCGGAACGGCTAGTTTTTTTTCCCCTTTCTGACAATATTGTTCATAAGGACATCAATCACACTTACTGCGATTCTTAACCAATTCCTTAAACATTACATATTTATCTATATCTATATCAATACTATTATATAAAAGGACAAGCCATTTTTCGTTTGTGATCACTAACCGAGAAAACTACTGCACCAACCCGTACCAAATTTTGACTACAGCATCTTCATACTTCAAGGATGGTTTAGCAATAATAAAATCTACTGATTTTCGTGTCATTTGTTATTAAAAAAAGCGATAAATATGCGGTGAAGTTTAAAAATTGACCGATAGGTGGCGAACGCTGATCAAGAGAGAGGTTACATGAATAAGGTGTTGTATGAAGCTAAACATTGATAATATAATTTACTTATATTCAGTTAAACTATATAAATTTGTAGTGCGACATGTGAATTCTAGTGAAGTTTAAAAATATTCCACAATACAGTTTAAAACCACTAAACCCATCTATACCAAATTTTAACTACATCATTTTCATAGTTCTGGGGAGGTTTATCTATAATAACATTTATAATAATAAAAATTTAAAATGTACGACGTTGAGTAGAAGAAATGAAGTATGTCACACTGTTAAATACTCTATTTAGAAATCATTACCAAAACAAAATGTCGATTCCTTGCTTTTTGATTTTGTGTGTAAAAATATGATTCGTAGTCCTTTAGTTGTAAGCACTGATAATGCAGTCCATTTTCCGCAACAATTTCTTGATAGTCTCTTTTCATCTGGATTACCAATTGATAAATTAAAAGTAAAAATTGAATATTTAATTATGCTTTTATGTAATCTAATTAACGCCTAATCAATGCAATTTTAATCAAATTAACAATATTGTAATTATTTTGAATTGAAGTTTTATTATATATGCGTAAATATACCAATAGGTGTCTGGCGTCATTCAAGAGATGTTACAAAGATAAGGTGTTATATAAGCTATAAATCGATAATAGAATTGTGCTTAATTCAATTATATTGTTATCAAAAAAGCTGTAAATATGTGGTGTAGCCATTCTGCAAGAGTTTGCAATGGTATGATTGAATAACCAATTATGCTTTTATGTAAATTTCAACCACCTAATTATTGCAAAAGTACCGGGTTCAAAACTTTGCGTAAAAATATCTAGAAATATTGGGAGAATATAATTCTCGACTGCATGATATATTACTAGATTTATATTGTCAAAAATAAAACTTCAACCTATCTAAGTTTTTATTTATATGAGCGGGGGAAGCCGCGACTGGGAATACTGGTATATTATAAAACTATAAAGAATGAACAAATATTCTATCTCCACACAACATACTGGCATCATCCGAAAAAACGCAAGATATAGGTGTATGAAAACGTCACAACCGTACATTTATAAAACAATGTGGAACATTTATCAGTAATAACCCACTGAACTGAAGAACAGGGCCATGTGAGATTTATTTTCTGTGTTTAAAATAGCTGTAATTAAATAGATCAGAGAAGTAGACTTATACCGATACAACAAAGAAAGCATATATTATATATATATATTTTTTTATATGTTTTTTATATTACTAAATACTGTCAAACGTATATGTTATGATAAGTCTTATCTCAATACTACTCACATAGAAACCTCCTAAGAGATTAAGAAGACAGATTTCGACCATTCCGCTTACCCGAAAAGCGTTATGATATCTCGTACACTTTATATAAAAATTGTAAAGCCTTCTGAAAACCATCGCTTTCTTTCCATATCTGTATATATGTCCCTCCACTTAAAAATCCTTAATACACCTTATTGAGTGACAAATGGACTAATCTACAATGACGCCATATGCTGCAGGTTGGCCCAATCCAGATACCTATCATAATAAATCGTATATTCACTAAAATCTAATAGTTTCTCTTCCTCTTTCAAATCATTTTCCTATTATCCTTCTTGGGGGGGGGGGGGGGGGGGGGGGAAGACTTCTTATCTTTTAAAACGGAACTTTCATTGGATTACTAACAATGAGCAGCTTCTTAGAGTAAGTTTAATTAGCTATAGTTAATTAATATTATTAATTAGATTAGTTACCAGGCGTATTTATATAACTTGTTAACTTTAATAAATGATTTTTTTTTTGGTTAGACATATCCTTTTTGTATAAAATTATTAACATTTGTGTATGTAATTTATTTACATTATCAACTTTAATAATTTGTTTATTTTATTTTTATTTCTCCTTATTCACTGCACAATCAATTTTCACTAAATCGGTAAAAACTTAATTCATATTTATTAACAAGCAAATTGATGTAATAATTGAAACTGCGGTTGAAACTTAAGAAACACACCTTTTCAGAAAGTCACAGATTATTACTTCTTTAATATATTTTTCTTATTTTTAAAAGTGCCAATACGTTTCTCCAAATTTTTTGAGATTATTTAATGAGTTATAAGTTATATAATCTTCTCATTATTTATAATTCTATTGCATGTTCCAGAAACAAAAAAAAAAGGGTAAGTAAAGTAGGGATTTTTTCTTATTTAAATCGCTTATGAAAGCCAGGACAGAAGACATAACTGAAGTCGTTAAAGGAATATAGCGGAACTTGAAAAACGGCCGCGGCCCGTTGATAAATAGCACGGGTCGCCATTTAAATTGTATTCAGCAGCATCCCGTATTTATAGTCCCGTGTATCTTTCTACAGGATTCCGCATTTAAATAATACCAAGTGTCATAACTCATAATTGTTTAAAATTTGTCATATTTTGCTGAAAAAGAGTGGAGCTGATATATAACGGTATTTACTCAAGCCTGTGGTAGTATTAAATCAACAATTATTTGAACATATTTCATTTTCATCACAAGGCTGCGCCCACAACTTTAAAATTGTTTTATAATAAAACATTTCATGAACGATAGTGTGAATAATTGAATGGGTCCGCCAAAAAACGTTCTAAGCGACAAAATTTCCAAAGTGGCGATTTTAAAGGTTTTTAAATGTATAATAAATAGTACGTCATAGTATAATATAGTAATCCATTATGTTATTATACATGTAAATATACCAAATTACAAGCTGAAAAAAAATCTAACTTACAAAACTAACAAAAACTTTAGATTATGATTTTTTTTCACTGATTACTCAAAATTTGTTTTGTCGCTTAAAACGTTTTTCGGCGGACTAATTCAATTGTTGGACAATTTCATTTTCTATGATGTTTGAAAAAATGAGGTTTTCAAAGCACGTCAACATTTTTAAATGGTAGTTTATTCTGTATTATATGTAAATTTTTTCAGAGAGTTCAGCCATACAAACGTTGTATTTCAAAAAAATGGTACGATGAAAAACGTTATTTCTAAAGTGACTATTAGAATAAAAATTACAAAAATGAATAAACATTCTAAAAATTTAATAACAAATATTTTAAAATGTTAAGTATAAAAATTATTTTTAATAACTTCTGCGTACGAAAGGATGGAGATATAAAAAGAACTTGTATTGAGATAAAAAAAATTGAAACACGATCCAAGCACTCGCCTCCTAAAAGGAAACACTAGACAAAGAGTAGCCTAGAGGGTTAGGGGAGCTTTGTACAGTGGCTATGTTGGAGTTGTGTTTCAATCAACTATTTGAAAAAGAAACTAGACAAACTGAAACTTCTTCTTACTAAAAAAAAAAAATAAATAAAACTATTTTTGATAGAGACCTCACTTTAAAAGGATACTTCCTATATCTTATTGAAGACTTTATTTTATCACGGATTCAGGAACCGAGTCGACCTGAAATCAGTATAAAAAACGTTTGCTAAAACTTGTACAACACGCTTCATAGATTTGAGTTATTTAATAAACTAAAATGTACATGAATGATAGGCGAAGGAAGGATGAGGTTTGAAGATATATTGAATATGAATCAAATATTTGATATACACCTTCCCCCAGAAGAAGGCGTAGGAAGTAATTCTGAATAGATGGGAAATTTATGGAGCCGCTAAGCTATCCGAAGAAGTGAAATAAAATAAGAAATATATGTCTTATACATACAGTCAAGTCTCAATAGTTCGATTTTCCCATAAATCCAAACCTCGTAAAACAGTTTTGTTTTTGTTTTTTTATTATTTCATCAATTCAAATATTCATTTTTATATTTTGAAACGGATATGTCTTTTGGCTGGGGATATGCCTTTCATAACTTTTTTTTTTCACCATAAAAATGTGTAAGGTTTTTTCGCATTCAAAAATGCGACATTTTGACCCGCTCTAGCTCGGTTAGTTAAGCTCGGATCGAAAATCTCCAAATATTTTCCTAACCGGAAATTTAATGGAAAATATTTTTAGTAATATAACTTTTAGTAAATTATTATTAAAAAAACTGTTATGTAGAAAAAAATTGAGATCGATTGTAGTGCTACTAATGAGTAGTTAGTCTACAATGTCAATTACGTGTAAAGAACTACTCACTAGAAGCACTTCAACAAAAGTTCTACATTTGAAGGTCTCTTGTTCATCTTCTTTTCAGACCCCTCGAAGGATTATCGGAAATTAGGTGTGAGGCAAGTTGGGAGACTAGTGGATACTATGACAGGATAGGCCAAATGGAGCATTTATATCTTTATGGATAAGTTTGTTTGTGATATAATGTGATATAATAGGGGTCTTCATGGAGCATTGAGGATTTTACGAAGGATTTTGGATTGTTAGGATTGGATAAAATTAGAATTGGAAGATTTAGTGGACCCCCAAAGCTCAACTCCGTATAACCAAATCATTGCCATGTTAAAAAAAAAAAAGATTTTTTGTGTAATTAATAATTGTGTAAATTAACTTACAGCCAACTGAAGAAAATGTTTTTTACAGTCATCCATACTAAGCATATGAGAAATGTTAGAGGACAAATGAGGAGGTAACTTTCAAAACGTGTTTTGCCACAGTAATCCTACTTTTCAGCAATGACAAAAAACGTATATTATGAGATGTAATTACCCTTCAGAAACAAAAATTCCTAATTAAACTTATAGCATCTAAAAAAAAACAAAAAAAAAAAAACGTTACAACAAGGATCAGAAATATTCTTTACTCTTAAAATTAGCATTTCTAATTTTAATTATGGACAAAACACGTTTTGAAGGAAAACAAACGACAAAACACGGATTGATGAAATAACAATGGGGCACAACACTGTTTGAAGTGCCTATGTTTTATTTTACAGAAGTCACTGTTTAATTACATGCTCAAAAGTACACAAAATAAAAATTATAATTACATAATCAATACAGACTTGACGTTCCCATTGGCTTAGTGGACAAAGCATGGTTTGAAACACTCATAATTTTCGGGGAATATTTTCATTTTCTTAACAGACACTAGTTTTTAAATATGCAGTTCACATTTTTTATTTTCTAAACAGTCACAAGTTTCATCCTCTTCCATAACATTTCCAACACTTGGAGAATCAAAAAGTACAACCTTTTGCCAGTTTGAATGGTTTAAACCGAAAACAGGCTATGGACAGAACCCTCTTTGCCTGAAACCCTGATTTTTTTTTTTTTTTTTACTACTTTTGGATGGGACAAATCTTGTTATGATGGCTAATACTCATCATATATTTTAGGGTTCTGAAAAAGAAATCTAGCAATACCAAAAACTCAAAAAAACATTTTTTGTGACAAAGCACGTTTTGATAGTTACCTCCTCAAATATAAATTCTAATATATAAATGTATTTCTATTCAATTTTAAAATTTTAAGAATAACTAATTTAAAAATGTATGGCAAGCTTTACTTATTTCTCTTGTAACTTGAATCACTAATATCAGTTTAAAAAGTTTATCCACTAAAAATAATATTTATTCTTTAATAAATATTAAAGAATTAATATTATTAAATTTAATTTAATAATATTATAAAATAAATTTATTCTCATTCTAGAACTAATTTATTCAATTAAATCAGTTTATTAAATATTTAATTAAACGTTACCGTAATGAAATTTATTAATAACAACTTCATCCAAGCAACTTAAAAGTAAAAATGTTATCAATCACAGTCCAATATTATAATAACACGATGTTGATAGGAGAAACCATTATTGGCAGGTTCGTATTGAAAGTTTATTGCTCAACGGTGAGTTGCATGTTTGGAAGAAATTGGATCCCGTTGATTTATGTCATGAAGTTGATATTAGCAATAGCTTTTTATATAAATGAACCGATTCAAAAGACTGCTATTTAAATATTTTTTTGCCATCTCACTCCAAAGTAAGTATATATTACACGAATAAAATTACTTATTGTTCATATTTTGTTTATATCATTACTTTCATGGTTTTTTTCTAATTGTATGTACATACAGTACTACATCAAGAAACCTAATTTTATTTTACATTATTTATATATGTACACTATAGAATTTTAAACATTTTCAGCACTCCAATAATTCCTAATAAATAGATCTCATAAGTCTTCATATGTACTTGGAGTTCAGGCACAAGATTAAAAAAATAAAAAACTGGTTTGTTTTCGACTACAACATTTACTAGATAAACTTTAAAGGTTCTAATGAATTGCAAAATACACATTTACATTACAGTAATTAGAACTATTTGGATGTAAAGAGTTGAGGTTTTAACTCCACTGACCCATCCAATTTCCACCGTATCCAATCCATACAATTCAAAATATTTACTTTAATCCACAATGCTGCTGATTATAATATAATAGGGCGTATAAAAAAAAAAATGACCGTTTTATCAAATTCCAGAGTTCAAAAGTCTGTAAATATCTTGATGCTATCTTTTATTTACCAACACTTAATAATCTCTTTAGGGCATTCTCTAAGCTTGTTTACTAACACTGGACTTCTTCTTCAAAAAGCTTCAGTTCAGTTATTTATTTCAAAGAAGAAACATGACAGTGTCCTACGAAATTCTCTTAATTTAAAAACATTGCTGGAAAAAACATTTCACAGCCGCTAAAGCAACTAGTGAAATTATTAAATATGATGGGGAAGGTGTCCTTGAATAGCGCACTGCGCGGCGTTGGTTTGAAAAATTTAGAAGTGGAGATACGACGTTGGAAAGGAAGAAAGGCTTCGAACGGATGATGAGGTTCTGAAGGAAGCTGTTGAGTCAACTCCGTCCACAAGTACTCGCGAACTTACCTAGGAGTGTGATGTGTCGAAAGATACTGTAA
The DNA here is from genome assembly GCA_003667255.2 of Euschistus heros. Lineage (NCBI taxonomy): Eukaryota > Metazoa > Arthropoda > Insecta > Hemiptera > Pentatomidae > Euschistus > Euschistus heros. The sequence goes on along the minus strand of RCWM02000370.1, from coordinate 111,389 downwards.
GTCGCCATTTTCTCTCCATGGGGAAGGTGAAAAAAACCTGTGGATTGGTCCCTCACGAACATACACCTCAACAATCAGCAGAAAAGTTTACAGAACTTCATGGGTTTGAACTCCTGCCTGATCCACCATATAGTCCAGACCTCGCACCTTCGGATTACTACTTGTTTCGATCCATGGCCCATTTTCTTCAAGGGAAAAAATTTGATAATTTTGCGGAAGTTTAAAATCGAGCAATCGAGCAATTGGCAAGCAGATAGGTAATGACGGTAGATAACAATGGGCTAAACTTGGAGTATTAATTGTATTTTATATCAAAGAAATATATATATAATATATATATATAACAAATATTTGTTTAAGAAACGGTCATTTTTTTTTATACACCCTATTATCACAAACCAACTTATCCATAAGATTTCAATGTTCCATATGATTTGGTCCAACCCAGATACAAACCGTTCCGGAATAAGTTCCAAACCTACTCGAATCCACTAGTCAATTTGCTTCCCGCTCAATAACCGATAACTCTCGAGAGGCCTGAGAAGGAGATGGCCTAGAGGCTATTTGATATAGAAATTTTATTTAAGAGTTACCCAAGAATAGTTGCTTTACAAGTAATTAGCAAGCCATTGTAACCATTTTTCTACGTATTTAATGTTGGCCTCCACCTAACGTATGGGATACCACGGTAATTTTAAATAGTGTAACTACAAGAGATATTTATGTTGTTAATTATATATAGTTTCACTTGCTACGTTAAAATATTTACGAGTAATTTAATTCTTTTATACAGAGAATAAAATGACGTAGCTTAAAATACTTTAGAAATAAAATTACATGCTTCAGTGACTAAGGAGATGGTTCAGCTATTTGTTAAAATTGTGAAGAAAGAGAAGGAAGAGTTTGTGATCCAAGGTATTTCTACCGATAAAAATATTTGGTATTTGTTCCCAGCTGAATAAGAAACTTTTCACACTGTATTATTAGGTAAAAAAATTATTTTTAATGCAACAGCGTCTAATGAATGATTATAGAACTGCAGCTATTAAATTCGACAATGATATTCATAAAAAATATTTCGAAGAAGCAGGGAACGTGTTTTTCTAAGAATTACTGTTAAAAGGATCCATTCCTCCTCGAAATCAGCAATTTTTCGAGCTTCTAAAGCTAGAATTAGATAATCAAATTAGGCGATTAGAGTAACAATTAAAATGTAGTTCAATTCAAAATGAAATGAAATAGCATCAGATTGAAAAAATATATATATTTTTTGGATACATTTGGAAAGAAAAAGACTGATCTAACGGAATGGCTTAGTAAATTAAAATTTAAAATTACCGTGATAACCCAGATGTAGGTTGAGAAACGTCAATGTGTCACATTACATTATTTATTTACTGAATTTAATAACATTACAGTATTTTCTCATTTTTTACAGTTGCAAATAAAAAATTATAAACAGTTGTAAATGAAAATTATTTTTTTTTAATTATATTGAATCCTAGAACTTCCTTCAAAAATCTATTTCAGATTTAATAATTTAATTTGCTGAGCCTAACACCAACTCCTGCTCTTGGCATTTCTAAGCTTGTTCCCAGAGGCAGCGAGGTGTGATGTATATGAGCACCCTGGTAGGGAAAGTACTTTACACGGATGCCGTGTTTCTCAGAGTATGTGAGAACTTCGTTGTTTATTCTCGCTTGTGAAAGCCTTATTACAGGACTTTGTGATTTTGTGCCCGGGTTTCAGAATATTAAATCAGTTTTTCCTAGAAGAGTGCACGTTATTTAGAATCATGTTCTGATATAGCGACTGTATCCGGAGAAACTATTAAGCAAAATTAGGGATGGCGGTATTTATGAAATATCATTTTCTTTCCAAGAGTACGGTAAGATGTCGTTCCAAAAAAAATTTTTTTTTTCATACGGCTTTCACTAAGGGGTCTATATTTTTTATTGTACGTTATTTCACTTTTAAAAATGTAACATTTTGACACACTCTAACTCAGTTAGTGATACTCTAACTAAAATTTTCTGTTCCTAATCAGAAATATAATGGAAAAAAAAAATTTTTAATATAAAATTTGTCGGTAGAATTTTCCATTTAGTAAATATATTGGTTAGAATTAAAAAAGTCACGTTTACCTAAAATTTTAAGTGTTAGGGATTTTTTGACACCCTCTAGCTCTGTAAATGTTGCTCGTATCTAAAATTCGACGACTGTTTCCGTATCAATATTTACTAATTATTATAAATCGTAAATAATAAATAATAAAATTGTTATAAATCAATTTAGATTTTTGTTAAAATTACCAGATAAATATTTCCAGATAATCAATTTAATCTTTTTACCCAAAATATAGGGTGGCATTGCGCTTGAAATGACTCTGGTATTATCTTCTTATCTGGTTTCAAACTCAAGTTAAAAATGAAAATGTTTTTCGAATTTTCCAATTTTTTTAATAGGTTTTGTTTATTGGATTTTGCATTTATAAACATCAAAAGAAAGCTGAGGATCTCCTCTTTCTAGCGATACCAATCAATGAATTACGTAACAAAGTAATGGAGATTTATATGGAAGTAACCAATAATCGGTTTAAAAATTCCATATCCCTTGAAGAGGGTGAAATAAATTATATTTTTTGTTTTTATTGAATAAGCTTTTTTCAGTGTTTTTGAGAGTGCTGAATTAGAATCTGACGTCAATTTGTATGTGAAAAAATCTATAGAGGTAGTTTGCTTAAAAATCTAATCATTTTTTTAGAATTTAATTACACTAAACCAAAATCTATGGAGCGGTTGTATTTTTCCTTAAATCCGCAATCAATAAAAATCTTGGTGCAAGAATCATGTCGATATCATTTTTTAAACTCTTAATATAAAATAAATTATTTGAATGCTATTTTATTTATTTTTCTCGGCTTCTAGGGCCCATTGGTCGGAACGGCACGAGAGACTGAGTGTCTCCTCCCCTTGTCAGTATAGATAAGTGCGGATGTTTTTAATTTGCTATATGTCTTTAAAATTGATAATGAGTGTTTAACATTACAAAATACTCTTCGAATAAAAAATTGCAAAACATTCATCTATACTAATTGTAATATAATCCGTATTCTTGACCTAGATGGAGTAAACAAGGACTTTAAACTACGAAATACGATCATTTTTAGGGACAACTTTATATTTTCGAGGTTTGTTGCTTAATAGCCCAGCTGGGCTTTTAAACAGCCAAAATATTAGAAACATGGCCCCCTTTTATAGTGACAACATGGGAAACCCAATGCCGTTGTTATAAATTCGGAACAAATACAGAAAAACAGAGCGTGGACGTTGGGGAGGGGCGGTACAAATGACTGTATAAGAGGAAAGGTTATGATAGGAGCCGCAGGAGTGCTATTTGTCAACAGAGCTCTGCCAGCCTTTATTTATCGCTACATCACCCCCTCCCAACCTCCCTGTTTTCGCCTTTTTCAATTAACGCTGCCCCGCCAATGAATATATTACTGGGAGCTACCACCTGCAACTCTATACCAATCACCGTTTTTGTATCTATAACTGCTGGACATGTCTGTACGGGACTTTTCACGTGCAGTTGAAAACAGCACGTTATCTCCTAAAACAGAATGTCCACCAGAAAAACAATGGAATACATGAAAGTGGATACAGAAACGTATTCGTTAATGTGACATCAATATAAAAGGGAAAAAAATACAAATGTAAATGCACTTGTATGTATTGTAGGCGTACATTATAGTCGAAACTTGAATAAGAGAATAGTGATAGATCCAAATTATTTCAAGAGATCTGAGTAGAGTAAAGATTTTACATGATTCTTGTAGTTATAGATAAGGATTAAGAGGATTTTTTTGGGTGTAAACTACTGAAACCTATTTATAACCTGTTGTTTAGTGCTTGACACCTCTGTCAATTACTAGAACATTTCTCATTTCTCGCCTTCTTTATGGAATGTGGGTTCTCTGCAAAGGAAAAATTAGGGGTAGAGGAAAGAACCAGATTTGGCTAATTTAGAGGTCAAAATTCAGTAGTTGACGGGGGGTGGGGTGTCAACTACTAATGCAGCATCTATCATCTACTAGCACAATACGGAATTAGGTCCCTCTTTTTTCTTTTTCTTTTTTTAGATTTAAAATAGCACCAAAAAAAAAACTCAATTATGATCCTTAGCAAATGGAGAAGGCCCTTGATGACGTCAAAAGGGGAATTTCTGCTGCAGCGGCAGCAAGGAGCAACGGAGTACCTCGAAAACTGCTGCAATGTCAACTACTAAAAATTGGCATCCAGGGCGTGTCAACTACTAATGCAAAAAGGTAATTTGGAAAATTAACACATTTTCAACGTTCTATTAATACTATTTCAAATAAAAAAAAAATAGGAAAACGGAAGGGATTCGCACTATCTGAGGAGGGGAGAAAGAAATTTGTTACATGATCAACCGAGGAAATATTGCTAAAACCGTGTGGTGTCTTTCTAAAAGTGTCAATTACTAGTGCACTTACCCTATATGGGTTTTCCAATTACGTAAATTCAAGATCAAACTAACCATGGTGTCTTCCAGACTGTTCCAAACCCCATTTTGATCCAAATTTTTGATGTGATTCCACATCGAAAAAAATTGATATTTTCGTCCAATGAGCTCTAGGAGCTGAGCGAAAAAGAAAGCGGAAAAACCAAATAGGTGTATATGTATATATATAAAGAACAATGAACAGGAACTGACACAAAAACATTAGCTACAGCCATCCCCTCACGCTAAATTAATACAATACTTAAACGCAATAGAACCAGACGACAAGATCAGTGCAGACACTGATACATACACTGGCTACCGCCCTTATTTAATATTAGAGAAACAGGATAAAGATCGTTTAGTACCTAACTGCACAAATATTTTTGAAGCGCCTGACTACATTAAACAAGATCAAAAACAAGACGATTACTAATTCAAAATTTTACAGCCAACAGAAAATTGACAGACTCTATATATAAAAAAAAATAAAATAAAAAACCCTAACCCATTCATAGACAAAATTAGACTGAATTTTCATGATTTAAAAAATGAATAAATGATTTTCCAACTAATAAGGATCAAGGAACATGCTAGGATTTATGGAATAGCTAAATCCGCTTTTTTTTATTATTATTTTTTTATTTTTTTTTTTTATAGATCCGACAACGAAGCATGCATGCTACTGCTTAGGACAGACGACACAAACATTTAATCATATAATTGCCTTCTTTTTGACCAGGACATATTTAATTTAATGAAACGTATTATAAACATATTTTACGTGGAGGAGAACGGCCAATTCAGAAAAAAAAAAAACTGTTCCAAAAATATATTTCTTAACTTAAAAATTTTTTTCGAATCGTAGAACTTTAACAAGAAAGTTATACAATATTACATTCATTGACATAGACTTTTAATATGGAACATTTCATACTCTTGGCCTTGTTGGTCAAAATTAATACGTTATTATGGAACACGAGGGCGTCACGAGTTGTTTGACTCGCTCTAGCTCTGATGGTGTTGTTCGGATCGAAAGTTTCACGACAGTTTCCTTATCAGAAATTTAATGGAGAATAATTTTTGTTATGTAACATTTGTTGCTAGCACCTGCCGTTTAGGAGCTATATTGGTTTGAATAAAAAAAGTCACATTATATAAGTTAGGGGGTTTTATTAATTTAAATAATTCAATAGTTTTAATTCTAAAATGTAAAATGGGAAAAGCAGTAGATTATATATGTGCATTTCCCTGATCTTTTGTATCTCCCAGCCAGAGACAAATTAATTTTTTTTTTTTTTTTGTTATAACTGTAATGTCATTCATTAAATACCTGCATTTTTTAATAAGAAAAGCACACAATAAGCTTGCATGCATAGGATGTTAATGCATTAATGAATATGGAAGAGAAAAAGAAATATATATTTATGTTTGCGTATACATAATATTTTAAAAATTTCCTTTCGACTAGTATGCCTTCATAAATAACTTACTACAACGCTCAGGTAGATACAGTTTTGTCTAAGATGTCAAACATAACAAATACTTTGATCTACGTCTATCCTATGTTTAAAATATTGCGTTGCATATATATCAAACCCTATAAGGCAATATATAACCAGGTGGCATGATCTGGTGAAATACGGGTAGAGGGAGATAGGGAATGCCGAACGATCCTATGACTAGACCGAATCGATAGCCGTGGAAGGAGCATGGTCACGGAGAACTGGAGTCATGTTACCATGAGAACTGCCTCCAGGGTCCAAGCCACTCTTCTGTAACAATGCTCTTCTCGCTAAGCTGGAAACGTTTCCACCACGACCCTTGTTTTCCTAACACTGACAGCCCTACAGAACAATAGCCAGTATAGGACAGGGTCTGTTAGAGCAGAAGAAAGGAGGGTCGGATTTCTCGCAAAATACATATTTATTGTATTACATTTAATATCCTTAGTTTTAATATTAAGTACAGTAAAATAAGTAATAGAACAAGACCGTTAAAAATAAAAAACAAATTAAAAAAAAAGATTTTCACGCACTTAAGACCGGGAATATTCCCAGTGGGAGGGAACTTGGGAATATTGCCGGGAATATTCCCTTGGCCTCCGGAGATTCCAAAAAAATGGGGAGTTTATGAAACTTTTTAGATTTTGAATGATTTTAACTCTCAATAGCAGTTAAAAAACCTTAAAACTAGTTTAACTAACAAGGGTAAGTTTTGACTTGTAACTCCCAGATTTCAATGCCGATTTTTGTGTAGGTAGTGTAAGGACCTATAATAGTGTCAACTAGAGTAGCCGCTTATACTTATAGCTTATAGCCGCGAATAAGCATCGGTAGCCGTGAAAATATATATATATATATATATATATATATATATTTATTTATTTTTTAGTTCTTTTCTGTTTGCCCACTATTGCTTGAGGATTTCACTAAACTTTTTTTTCCTTTCTTCTGTCCATCTCTAAGACGGAAATTTCTTCTTGTCCACCACAAGCACCGCGTTTTTCAGGAACTTATTTAATTCGGCTCTATCCTCGCACATCTCTCGTGTAATCCCGAGTCTTTGTTCTTCAGATTTAATTTGGAATGTATAGCCCTGGTTTGTCCATCCTGTGCATATGTCCATAAAACCTTACAAACTCTCAAACAAACTCTTCTAACTCTCATCTCTGTCTCCAGATCAGGGATTTCACAGTAAATTTCTCTGTTGGATTTTAGCCTGTATATATATATATATATATATATATATATATATATATATATATATATATATATATATATATATATATATACAGTCATCTAGAAGCCGTAAAACTACATGGTTTAGCCCAAATCCGGAGGTTATAGGCCCTTAAAAGTTGTTGATGAAATCTCAATTTCAAAATTTTAATATTCTCGAAAGGGGTAAAAAATCAATATTTTTTATTATAATAAAATTCAACATTGTTTTTTGGTGCGTTTAATCGAAATTTGAGGTCAGGTTTTCACTAATTTACAGCAGATTTTATTGGAATTTTGTAATTTTTTTTGGGGGGGGGGAGTTTTTCAGCACCCTGTTTTAACAGGAAATTTCTTCTTGAAACTCATATTCAAACATCCTAGGTCTAAAATATTGAAAAACTACCTATTTTTATAAATTACCTGTTTCTTTATGTTTTTCAACTTTACAATTTGTAACTGTTAGGCCAATAATTGCCAATATCGCCACACTATTTAGCACATTAAAGTTTTAATAAACAAGAGAGGAATTAAAGCTTAATATAATATGTACTCAACCCTTTGGTCCTTAAAACATTGAATACAAATAAATGTATTTATTTCCAGATCCAAAAACCTAAACCTATTGAGAGTGACAGTGTCTAGGAGACCTAGAAATAATTTTACATTCTAGTTTTATTTTTCGATGTTTTAATTCAATCAATAATAATACTTTTTATAAGAGTGTTTGTGTTTTATTTTATCGCACAACTGCCACATTGACCTATTAATTTGAGCGATTTTGCTTTTAAAATTATAAATTCCCAGAAATTTTATTTAATTATAATTTTTCTTAAAATATAATTCAGTTTTTGAGTTCATAATTACTGATTTTACCTATTGATTTTAAGTTTTTTGAGCTATCTTGCTAATTAATCATAAATTACCGCGAATTTATGAATTTTGGGAATATTGCCGGGAATGTTCCCTGGGAATATTTTCTCCATTTTGAATTCCTGTGAATTTTACATCAATACACAACCTAAAGCTTTTTAAAATAAACTCATTCCTGGCCAAAGTTAAAAAAAAAAAAAAAATTTTTTGATACTTTACTCCGGAATGATGTATTAAATGAACCTCTCAGAGGGTTTAAATAAAAATAAAAATAATTAATATTAGCTGCAATAAAATTATAGAACCAGAATTTATTAGTAGTATTTATTTATTACATAAAAAGATCCTCAAAAATAATGAAAACATTCAGAAAAAAAAAAAAAAAAAAAAAAAAAAAAAAAAAAAAAGCGATCACGTATTATAGCTCGAGAGTATGAAAGAAAAAAAATTAACACTATTAAATTCCTGAGAGGGTTAAAAAAATAAAATACAAAAAAGAAATACTTTTTAAATCGTATTACCTGAATAAAAATTATACTGAAGTTTATTTTAAATTTAAACATAATGTAGGTTATATGGTATTCTTTGAAGCAGTCGAAATCACCCTTCTATCGTGGGATTTTTAATGTCAATTGTTAATTACTAGACATATAGTCATAAGAGATAGATAGTAAACTTAAAAATAAAGATTGATTATGATAAAAAAAAAACTTAATTACTACTTTAAGTTAGTACTTGTTCCTCTATAGTCTTAGAACTCAAATATTATATACTCCTCTATGAACCTCAAATATTCGTCTCTATTTCAAAATAAATTAATCCACTGCGAGTATTATGCAATGAAATGTGCATTAGGATTTCTGAATCAGTATTTCTGAATGAAAGAAATAGCTAAATTTCTGTTTCTGTACATATAAATGCACATTGTTCTTTCTGTAAGCATTTGTCTTTTTAGTAGATAATTAAATGCTAAAACCACTTCTATAGATAAAGATGTGTCCGTCAGCGGTTTTAGTTTTGTTTTTATTTTGCCAACGCGAAATAAATAAAGAAATGATGTCACTCCCTATCTATGATAAAGTTTACGTTTGTCAAATCATTTATCACAATGTCACAACCTTCTTGATTAGAAACGAACCGTAAAGACTAATGAAACGATACCATATACAAATGATTTGAAGATACAAAAGCAAGATTATAATGGCCGAGGATTTCAAGTGTAATTAATAGTTCTTGGACCTCCGAAGTAGATTAATATTAATATTTCGTATAACTTTTAAATTTTCAAAATAAAATAAAAGTTTTATTCCAACAACTAACAGTTTTTTTTTCTTGATTTATGGCACTTCTAGCCCTAGCGACTTACACGTCGGCATTACTAAATAAAACTTTTTAATTGTACTTCCCAGAATGCACATAACAATCATCAACTCCATCATAATTAATTCATTTTTCTAGCATAGGTATAATATTAGATATAATAGAACAGAAATAATATTAGAATCCAAATCTATCTTTAAAACCTAATTTGTATAAATGGTTTATAATGTTCAACAAAATTATAAAAACAATATTCATGTTTCGAATCGAGTATCTTCAACTCTTTTTAAGTGCACTGATAAATAATAATAATTTTATAGTAGTCTGATTTATATATATATATATATATATATATATATATATATATATATATATATATATATATATATATATATATATATATATATCAATTTATTGAAATTTACTACTGTAAAAATATATACATCAAGCAAATGACGTTTACAATAACATGTCAAAACACTTCAATAAAAATTCTACACTAGATCTCTAGCCCATCTTTTCAGACGCCTCGGAGGATTACCGGGAATAGAGTGGGGAGCAAGTTGAGAAAATAATGGATCTGAGTGGTTATGAAGCTTACGGATAGGTATCTGGTTAGGGCTAACTCAGCAACATATGGAACATTAAGGTCTTCATGGATAAGTTTATTGGTGAAAAAGGAAGGGGCATTTGGGATTTTTCGAAGGATTTTGGATTGTAAGGATTGGAAACGAGATGAATTGGATGGTTTAGTGGAGCCCCAAAGCTCAACTCCGTACGTCCAAATAGGTCTAATCACAGTCATGTAAATAAGCAGTCTAGCAAATGCTGAAGTAGTCTGTAACGAAGAGCAGTTTCTTGTCGCTTTAGTCTCCAATTGATATTTAAACTTGAGATAACATTTTTTTTTTCAATTTTAAATCAATTTATTTAAGAGATAAATCGTATCTTAAAATGAACAATTATTCTATATATAAAGGAAACTAGGAGATTTATCAAAAGTCAATATGGCAGTTTCAGCCAAACAGTTTCTAAGACCCCATATAATAGTCATTGGAAAAATAAAAGATTCAGTGAGACCGATGGCTGGACAAAGGGCCAATTCTTAAACCGATGGAAGGGTTGAAAAATTGAGAAGGCCCAGTCTCCGGATATTGATTGAATACTGTCTGTTCCGCCGGAAGCCAAATGATTCTCACGCAATAGTACCGGATCGATTTCAAATCAGGGAAAACCAGGATAACCGTCTGGAGAACATTCTAGGTCAGCACGCAGGGCTATACCAGTCTAATGAAAAACATCTGTAAAAGTATAGAAAAAATAAAACCAGAGGACACAAATTAATAATATGTTACAGTACAATTTTGTTTTAGCAGTTATTAAAATACTTAGCGGTTCAGTAACTGTTATATTTTAAACAATTTATTGGTATTTACAACCGTAAATATTATATACAACAAGTAAATTTGAGGAAAATGGTCACATGTCAATAAAATATAAAGATCTACTCACTAGCAGCACTTAAATAAAAGGTTTACATTAGGAGTTCTCTTGGACATCTTTTAAGACGCCTCGAAGGATTATCGGGGATGGGTATGAGACAAGATGGGAGACTAGTGGATACTATGAAAGGGTAGCAATCAAATAAGCAACATACGGAACATTATAATTTTTATTGATTTTTTTTTTTTTTTTTTTTTTTTTTTTTTTTTTTTTTGTGGCATTGAGGATTTTACGAAAGATTTTGGATTGTAAGGATTAGAGACGAGAAGTACTGAAAAGGTTTAGTGGAGCCCCAAAGTTGAACTCCGTATGTCTAAATGGGTCTAATTACAACCATGTAAATAATTGTTTGGTAATTTATTGGGAGCTTGTCGAGTAAATGTTGGGACAGTCGGAAACTAAGAGCAGTTTCTTAAAAATTAATGTAGCTGTTATTAAAAATTGATCTGTAAATTAGTTGCCTTCTTTTCGATTCTAAACAGAATAAAAAAGATATATTACAAAAAAAAAAAAAAATCTAAGTAATACAACTTACAAGAGAAGGTGGAGGATACAGTTCGTTTGGCTACATATTTGGTGAAGACTTTTTTTGTTTAAACTGCCTCAAAAAATATTAAACTTGTGGCTAAGGGTACATATAGATAGGCCCATGAAGGTAGGTACAAATTAATTAATAATTAACTACATATAATTACAAAATAAGGAAGAGTACTTCCAATATTGGCGGACATGTTATTGGCATTTACTACTAAATTATAAGAATTCTAGTATACAACTGAACTGGGGAATTTTTGAAAAAAAAAAGGTAAGGGTTGAGAGTGTTGGTATTTCCAAAACTGGTGGTTTTCCCGGATACAGGTAGATGGGATTTCAGTACATCTGTGTAATATATACATATATATATATATATATATATATATATATATATATATATATATATATATATACATATATTACACAGGAATATATACCTGTATCTGGGAATACCACTAGTTTTGGAAATACCAACCCTCTCAACCCTTACCTTTTTTTCAAAAATTCCCCAGTTCAGTTGTGTACTAGAATTGTTATAATTTAGTGGTAAACACCAATAGCATATCCTTCAGTGACATTGTAAGCAGCTATATATAGTTTTTGACATCCGAATAAACTACATTTTGAGCTTTATCTCCAAACTTTATAAGAGCGATTTTATTGTTTGGGTTCCCAGTTCTGGAAAGTTCAACTTACTATTAACAGTGAGAGAAACAATGAAATAATTATAGCCTCAATGGTATTTTCAAGCGTAGATGAAATTTTTTTTCCTAATTTTTGAAATTAGAAATATGTAAATTTTGTTATTGCTAAATCTTCCTTGAGCTATAAAGATGATGTAGTTAAAATTTAGTAGAGATTGGTTCCGTAGTTTTCGCAGTTAGTGATCACAAACGAAAAATGGTCTATCCTTTTATATAATAGAATTGATTATATAAGTGCATGGTACATTTTCTTAATTAAATTATATTACTTATAAAAGAGCTAGTATTTATATTAATATAATATACTCGTATCTTATATATTAATACAATATATTATTATATCAGCTGTTTAATTAAGCATCTGTTATCATTTGTTTAAAATAATGAGAAGCAAGCATAAAATGCCTTTGTAATGTTTATAGTCTCGTCATTACAAAGTCTAATTTCCTCCCGCGGGCTATAAAAGGTGGTTCAAGTTTCGGATAGGAGGGAAATAAAAATAAAAAGAAGATAATTTTGAAGAGTGAGGAATAACGTTCATTAATTTGCTCTAAGTCCCTGCGTCGTTACCAAGTTCTCATTAGCAGTAAACGCTGAGGACCAACTGTCAAATACAAATTACATCCGTGCCAACATCTCCAAAGACAACATTTTAATGGCCTTAAAGGGGTTTAGACTCCTAGGGTGCAACTAAATCTATTATAGAAAGTATACGAGGACTTTAATTAATATTAGTTTATGGGCATCAAATATAACTACAATCAGACATATTGGGGAATCGGAGATGAGCTATTGTGACTCAAATAAAACACAAAAACAACTGATGAATCACTTTAATCATCATCTAACCCATCCTTAAATTCCAAAAAAAATTACCTATTATCAACATAATACTCCATAGGATGCTGATGTGGCATCTACCATCTCCCGTAATAAAGTCTACACCTAAGCAAAACAAGAAAAGCAAGTTAGGCCAATCGATTCCCATTAACTCTCCGAGGCTTCTAAGTGACCCTATAGTCCTAATAAAAAAAATGGTCATTATTCTACTAAACAATTATAAACATAGTGAGAGAGGATTCAAAAGTTTTTTTTTTTTTAATCAATTTATTGAAATTTACAACTGTACAAAAATATACATCAAGTAAATGAGCTGATACCGATTACAATAACGTATCAAAACTTGAAAAGAATTACTCATCAGTAGCACTCAAATTCTACACTAGAAGATTTCTAGACCATCTTCTTTTCAGAGGCCCTCGGAGGATTATTGGGAATGGATTGGGAAGCAAGCTGAGAAACTAATGGATTTGAATGGCTATAGAGCTTACTATAAAAGGATAAGTATTTGGTTTGGTCAAACTCAGCAACATATGGAATATTAAGGTCTTTATGGATAAGTTTATTGGTGAAAAAGTTAGGAGCATTTAGGATTTTTGAAGGATTTTGGATTGTAAGGATTGGATACGAGATGAATTGGATTAGTAGAGCCCCAAAGGTTACCTCCGTAACTCCAAATAGGTCTAATCCCAGTCATGTAAATAAGTCCTTTGCAATAAATTGATCGCTTGCCTAGTAAATGTTGAAGTAGTCTGTAACGAAAAGCAGTTTCTTGTCGCTTTAGACTTGTATGTGGATTCCAAGTAAGACTTTGTCCAAGTGGAGTAGCGGATCTGTTCAACAGGAATTAGTGGAATATCATTGAAGGATACTGTAGGACAGGAAGTCATAGGTTTACGACGAAGGGTAAAGATTATTTGGTGGGATTTTGATTGGGTTTATTTTGATTCTCCATTTTTGACACCATTCTTGAATGTTTAGGATATGGGATTGGAGAGTTTAGGAGGCAATGAAGGGATCATTGTTTACGGATAATAAACATGCGTCATCAGCATAAGTGGTAGGAGTTGGGATGTCAGCTGTATACACCGTGTAGAGGATGGGGCCTCGGATTCTACCTTGAGGAACACCGGCAGATTAGGTAAAGAGGGAAGAATAGGAAAATAGAGCTATAGCGTGTCAAAATTTTGAGGAAAACATTAAAACGTGACTTTTTTTTCATTCAAACCAATATAGCTCGTCAACAGTAGACCCTAGCGACAAATGTTATATAACAAACAATAATCTCCATTAAATTGTCGAACAATGAAATTATCAAATTTCAGAGCAACGCCAAAAGATAAAAATGTCAAAATGTTATATTTTTACACCAAGAAAATATAGACAGGCAGAAAGCCTTATCCATGTCCAAATTTATTACTGTGGTGGGAATTTTTTTAAATTTAATTTAAATACAGAGTAAAATAAATTTTAAAAGAATTGAATCGCTTATAACAGAGCAATGTAAAACGAAAATGTTTAACATCTAGAATAAATGTATAAAATTTCTTAAGCGTTAATAACAAGTCATATAAAGCAGTAGGCTTTAAAAAAAAATTAAATCAAAGAAATTTATGACAAAAATTAGTCTCAGATAAACAAGCCTTAAGATTCTGTATAAAATCCTCTAAAAACGGTCGACATTAAATCCCCTATAGTGACAAAACTAACAGGCTAAAAATTCCATCCAATTATTTTTTTTTCATTTTCTCAGCTAATTTTTTATGTTTTTTTAGGTGCTTAGGTCTCTAATACATACTTTAATCAGACATTTTTTTTATTTTTGACTTATAAGATTTATATCAACCCGTTGCGTTCATTGCGTCTTAAATTCTATGAGCTATAAAATTTAATTTGATTTGAATAAATTCTAGAGGGGTACGCCCATCTAATGCAAAACTATAATAAGTTATATTAATATAACATTTTGTAAGTTTATTTTTATTTTTTTTTTTTAATACTGCTTGCTTTTATTTATTTAACGCTTTTAATAATCCTAATACATATGCTGTGGTTTGAATGCCCAAAAACAACACATTTCTAAATTGCGCATTAACATATTGCACCCGCAAATAACAAATGATTTCACGAAAAAACTTTAGTGACATGATAACTCACTGATACAAGACATCGTCTCGACTTACATACACGGATATGCCTTCAAAAGACTGAAAAATAGCAGGATGAGAGATCTGATAAAATATTTTTTTAGTTTTAATGACTTGAGCAAATACTGATACGTATTAATTATCCCCGCGTCTAACAGGTTAGGTACTATCTTTAAAATTAAAAAAAAATTGTAATTTTTACATTGTTCGCTTAACCTACTCATCAATAAGGTTAAAGTAGGGTTGGGCGATAGTCGATAGTTACTATCGATATATCGATAGGTCATGCCTACTACTATCTATCTACTATATATCTACTATCGATAGATCTTTTTCACTCTCAAGTTTTGAAACTCTTGTAATTATGCTGATCTGTCTCTGTCCAGTGTTGAGTTCTTTAGAAATTGAATTTGGAATTCCTAGAGGTCAAGGGTTCTCTCAAAGATTAAGCAAAATGAAAGCAGAAATTCTAGTTTTTCTTTCGGGTAATATTTGGCCCTAGGAGCACATTTGACTCTTGAAATTAACAATTTCGTTATTTTTTCTTTTCTGATGATTTGATTTGTTCATTATTTTGTAACCATGTAAATTGTAAATACATTTTAAAATTCAAATAAATTAATTTTTTTCTCTCTCATTTTTATGATATAATCTTATAATGTATAACCCTGCAAATTTCATAAGGCAAGTAGATAATTGAATTTAATTAAATTAGTTAAAATTCTTTAATGAATAGCTTTGGAAAAAAAGGAAGCAACTATCGAAAAAATATTGATAGCATTCGATAGCTCTCAACCGATAGTATCGGCCTATCGATAGTGCCAACTATCGACTATCGCCCAGCCCTAGGTTAAAGGACCAAGTGGAAATCATTTTTCAAACTAGAGATATAAAACTTTAAACAAATATTTTCCTTACTTATTTTTTTTTATTCAGCTACTAGGGTGCACAGAACGAAAAAATATGTAGAGATTTTTTTTCCGATGTAGTAAATTGGATCGAAATTGGTGTGGGGTGGACCAAAATTTAAAAAAATTAAATTCGGTATTTTCAAATTTACATTTACATTTTAATATAGATATTAAAAATGTTTTGCTTTTCAAAATAAAGATATTGCCTCATAACATTTAATCATGATATTTACAGGACAGCTTCTGTAAACATATCTAATCTTTTCATCATCCCATTCTAAGAAACCCTAAATCGTAAATTCTAAATCAGACAATATAATTAAAATAATATGATACAATTTAGCTGACCGTAGAATTAGACAGTTAACAGCTATACTTATCAATCCGAAAAGGAAATGTGCCGTTTTTGCACAATTGGTAATAATCAGCAAAAGAAAGTTTCGAAATTGAATATGATGTAGTCAGATTGCAAAAATAAAACTGATTTCGTAACGTTCAGTCTATATGTTTTGACAATTTCAGTATATTACTTAACGTATCTATCATATATTTCAAAAGTAAAAATTCCTAAAGTTATTAATATATATATATGCATAACAGTGCCAGAATTTTATCTGACTTTCTCTCAATTTTAATGCTATTTACATCACACAATTACTCTGTTATTTATTTATAACAACAGGCAATAAAAATTATATATAAGTAATTGAAACATATATTATAATACCATTATTTTAAGTTTTGAAAAGAATAAAAGTTTGACCGTAAAGATACGATATCTGCACCCTCATATGCTGTTGTAAATATCTTTCCCTTTGAAGTAGAACATTCAAAATATGATTTCCTCCTGAAAGCACCGATATAAGTTTGCCTTTGATAAGTCCAGCAACGGACGGAACACACAGGACAACTTCATAATGCATTTACCAAGTGGGGGTACCTTTTGACAAAGTGTAAATAGTAAATATCGAGGCCTTTTCGACTTTGTATTAATAAATCTTGGTATTACAATCTTTATTGAATATATACAGGATAATTTAGTTGAAACATATTTTTTCTAAACACATTTCTTTTTTTTTTTTTATTCAAAAATAGTTTTACACTGACATTTTTACCATCGCTTACTCATCATACTTTTTTCTTTTCTTTTTTTTTTTTTACGTTAGATAAAGTCTTTATAAGGATATTGTATTAAATGTCCAATCAATGTTAGCTGTGATACAATCTCAGATTTCTCTCAGAGTGACTGGAGGCAAGTAACCGCTGAAGTAAGAGAGGATGACACTAAAAAATATCTCTCGGCTTGATGTTAATTTTATGAGCGAGAGGCATCATAAAAGTGACTGGATATATCATAAATATAAGATTACGAATTAATGTTTTCATACTTTCTAAGCATCGCCGTTCGATGCAGCTATATTATACTACATTGTAACCCATAAAATATTAACATTTAATATAAATAAACATCTTTATTATAAATATAAATCTGCTGGGCGCACGATATACTGATCAGGTATAAGGCTACATCAATGGTTAACGGATTTAGTTAAAACTTTTTTTTAACTACATCGAAAAATATTAAACACTTGTGACTGGGCGAATGTAAATGATACCATAAATTTTGAGGGGGGGGGGGGGGGGGGGGGGGGGGGGGGGGGGGGAGGGGGGGGGGGGAGGGGGGAGGATGGGGGGGGGGAATCGCTGGTTGATAAGTCCACTAAAATCGATTAATTTGATATCTCAGGTTCTGCAAAACATGCTATAATGGTTAATGGTAAAAAAAAAAAAAAATGTTAAAATGTTAAAAAACGAAACAATCTAAAAATAATTATATGAATTACTGGGGAAAAAATCATTCTTACACAGTGTTTAATATAAATTTAAATAAAAGTTTCTAAACAATTATGTAAAATCCCACAAATATGTAAAAAAAAAAAAAAAATATATATATGCAATATCATAAATCAGCCAAGTTGAATAATGTAAATAATGTTTTTTGTAATTATACATACAGATATACTGGTAATCCATGAAATTATTCCCTGAGTACAAATAATATGTAAATTAATAAGACAAGCTTCTTAAGTATATGTATATATTGTATGTGGTATACACATCATACTGAAAGATCTTTTTGATAATATACGAAATAAAATAATAAAAACAATAATATTAGAGAAAAAAATCATAATCTTTCATTTCATATTAAAACATTTGATTTATTAAAAAGATATTTTAAAAGTATTCAAAATTAGTAATTAGAAACGTTTTTAAAATAATCATATCAGCTAAATAATGGTATGTATTTTCATGATTGATGTATTTCGTTTCTACAGTTTTAAATGTCAATAAATAATTGAATTAATTATCAGTATTGCATGATAATTTAGTATTTGCAATAAATATTTTTTTCTGAGCGTCTGTTCCCAGTTTCCACTAACTTTTGACAATTTTGTGATCTCTTTGGATAAGGCCATATCCTCTCTAAATGGGGGGAAAGTTCTGGACTGGGGTTCTTCAGACTAAGTGTTTGTATATATAGTATTTTTTTTTATTATTTCTATTACTAATTGCCGTTTCAAATAGTAATATTCTACCAAAAAATAAATGTTTAAATAAGAGATTTTTTTAAATTAAAAAAATATATTTAATCTGCCACACAGAAGGACAAGAAGTGTAATGACACAAAACACGCATTTATTCCTCATTACAAAGAAGATAAATTTTAAAATTTTTAAATTAAACACACATTTATAAAGAAAACAAATATTATTGGAAAAAAAAAATCAATAACAATTATGATTTTTAAAAATCATAAATGAAAAATTGTATAGTTATCTATATTTATTGATAATATAATTGTATTATACTTATTAACTTTTTAACCTAATGTCTGATATGGTTAATTATATGTAAAACTATAATTGTTTTGAAAAAAAAAAAAAAAAGAGAGAGGATATGTTTGTTGAACTTGTTATATAACTTGTCCGGTAAATGATATTAAATAATAAATAAAGCTAAGTTAAACCCAACCGATATCTTAAAAATTCTATAATTCATACCGCATTATAACTTTCAAATCCATTAGATCATATTTTTTAATATAATTAAAAACATATTTTTCATTTTAAAAACATTTTTTTATTAAAAATAGGTATTTTTTTTTTTTTTAATGTTGGTATGATTAATATTTTCAGTTATTAAAGAAATTTCGTTTAAAATAACGATGATTTACAAAAAGCAGATAATTTATTTATATAATAGTAAAAATAAATAGGTAAATGATACGAACAACACCTCATGATTTGAATAAAATAAAATGCATGTCTAATAGACCAAAGAAAAACAACGCTGCCCAGAGACATGAGAGGAATGTGATTGGTCGAAGGGTAAATTAATAGAACCAATTGGAAGGCTGATAAGAAAACGGGAAGGAATGCCGAGCGACCATATGGGCACACTACATGTCTGTCAGATAAGTTTTAATAGAGGCAGTCCCTTTCCAAGTCCGGCCGTCACCAACCCAGTCAGTCCATTCTAGAAACTTTTTCATTATTATTTATATATTTACATAAATTATTCAATTTAAATTGAATGGAAATAAAAGTTTAAATAAGAATTTTAAATAAGGTGAAAATAACTTATTCTTTAAGAATATTTACCGCAGATGAGCTTCTGAGTCTGAATTTATTAAATTGGAATATCAGGTGTTGAGATTTAGAACGTCTGATTTTTTGTTTATTGCGCGATTTTAAAATTTTTCTATGGTCATCATTTCTTTAACAATCGCGCAAGAAACAAAAATCAGACGTTCTAAATCTCAACATACCAATATTCCTCAATACTTTGTAATAATATGTTGTCAAATATTCTAACACTTCTTTATATTGTAGCTAACTTTTTGTTTTGAAATAAAAGTAACTGATATAATTTTATTGTAACCTGTTTTTTCACTGTAGGACAATATAGTCTCGAAACGTCGCCAAAATAGTTGTTTTTATTTATCGACTGAACCTCAAGAATCTTACTAAACATTTAATAGTAACCTTCAAGAAATTTATCCATATACATATACATCCTTAGCTGTTTATTGAAATTTACAATTGTATACAAAATCAAATCAAAATACTAGTAATCTAGTAAATGTGGAGATAATGCTCATAATGACAAATTCCTTGTACAGAAACTACCCTTTGGCACAATAAAATTTCAATATTAAAAAGTCCAGAGACCATCTTCTTTTCAGATGCCTCGGTAGGTTATCTGGAATAGAAAATATGCAAATCGAGACACTAGGTTATGGAATTTACTATGAATGAAAGGATAAATGTCTGATTTTGTATTGTTTTTTGTTTTTTTTTATTTAAATAAATTTAACAATCCAGGAAGAAATGACGAAATGTAAAATTTGAATAAGATAATTTCCTTCAGACTGGGAAACACCTAGCCACTACTTATACTCTTAATCAAGAAAATAGAACAAGGGACCAGAGGAGGCAAAGAACAAACACTAATATGTCAATATACTAAAAAGCAATAAGATTTTCTAATATTAAAGAAAAAAAAATGTAGGCATTATAATAAACATTCATAAATCATTATTGTTTATTAAAATAAGATATTTATTTTTAGATGATTGATGGATAAAATTAAAAGAACCACCGATCTTCTGAACCGGACGCTATATTTTCGGGAGCATAGCCGTCAAGGGCTTGTTGACAGTTTTGATTTACACAAAGGAATGTCAAGTTGTCAAAATTGACATTAAAATAACATTTATTTAGGTGATTTTCTTATTTAAAAAATGGTCAAGTTGAAATTTATTGATTAAGTTGAGAAAGAACTATTTTTTTATGATTCGGAGATCTCTTAACAAGAAGGAAATTTTTAATCATCGTTTACGTTCGATAGAGGGATACCCAATTGGAAAAATGTCAACTTATTCGGCAATATTTTGTAAATATATTTTTATCAACATTAATTTACATTTTTGGTAGCTGGGATAATAGAAAAAAAATATTTTCTCTTCAGATAAAATCGCTGACAATTAGACCAAACAATCTCTTATTTATTATTAAATTATTTAAAATAACCATTCATTATGAAAGTGGATCATATCTACTATGTGTTTCATTTAAAATATGGATGTAACTCAAATGGACAAGATGTTGAACAGGTACATCGGCGACTGAATTAAAAATGGCGGGACAGTGAGGACTGGTGTAGGCCGATAAATTTGACGGAGGTTGGCTTTGAATAATGGACAGTTGGGGTCACCACTGGTGTCTGAATTACTAAACACCATCACCGCTGACATCGCTGTCGAAGCAAATTCGGTATCTTATTCCCACTGCGTTAAACAAGTATAAAAGTACGAAACAGTCCAGAATCTATTTAAAGTGAAGTGCGGCCCAAAAATGATCCGCAAAGCACGAATTTACCAAGGCGTAGAACAAATAAAATTAAATGAAAAAGCGTTTGTTGTTTTGTCAGGAAATAAAGCAGCAGCAAGGAGCACAAAAAATAAATCAATAAGTGAATTTAAAATTAACAAAAAAAAAAAAAAAAAAAAAATATATATATATATATATATATATATATATATATATATATTCGATAACGTAAATCACATTAAATGGTTTTCCAATCCAGTGACTTGATATGCCCTTCACTTTTGACTTAGCAGGTTAAGAAACTAACCCGTTATTTTACTATCCCCACTTACTATCACTTGTAGTCACGTGGCGGTCATGTGCATTCAAGTGATTACTATTTTTATTACTAACGTACATTAATAGTTATATTTACATTCTTAAAATGCAGCTATATTTAATGAACGCTAAACCTGAATAACATATTAAAAATACTTTATCTGTAATCGCATCACAATGAATTAAATTTAGCAATGATATGAAATACTACACCAGTGGATGAAGGAACAAATACTGAGAACAATGTAAAAATAATGAGTTCAAACGTGGAAAAAAACATGAAACGGTAATCCGCAGAGGGTGCATGGGAAACCATAAGTAAAACCTTTCAGTATCGGCTTAGAACTTTGGACCGCTGCTAAATTTATGGTTTTAAAAAAGGGGTAATGTCTAAATTGTAAGGGTATTTTGACAAAAGTGGGGAAAAAAATCTTTTATAATTATTGGAAGCCTGTATTTTTGTTAGAGGCATTTTACACCAGTATTTATAATATTTATTGTAATTTATTAATTTTTTTATTCAGTTCACAGACTGCAGTCATTTATACAATTTATATAATCAGATGAAACATAATTTTTTGTCAACAGCATTTCAGTTTTTGAGATCTATACGTAGTATTAATATGTAATATTCATTTCAGCACTTTACTGTTAAAATTCAAGGATCATTAAACCAGTTCACCGATTCAGCTTGTCTGGCATAGTAACATAATCGTTAACTTAAATTATGGATTCAAAATGTTATTTTCAAAAAGTTTATTAAATCAATTATTTAAATTTCCAGAGAAAACATTTTACTTGTAGAAACTTCTGTTAATGATTCTAAAATATTTATGAACGAACGAGCCAGCTATGGAAAACAAATATATCAATAAATTGTTGACACCCTTCTTCACAGGAAAACATTTTACAGGGATTTCGCCTTGTTTTTTTCGTAGTCCATAGTCCAAAAATTAACACAATTTAAAAAAAAATAAAATAAAAACCATGCATAAAGTATAAACTAACAAACACATTGTATTTTAATTAACATTAATTAACTATTGCTGTAAAGTTTATATTTATAACATTTTTCAAAATGTTTATTTGTGCACACCTAAAATAATTTAAATCGTTTAAATATTAGTTCAATTTTTATGTATACAAATAACTAATTTTTTTTTTTCAATCAAACGGATGGAATTGATTAGATGAAATGAATGACCTCAATAGAACAAAATGATACTGGCATCCAACTGTCAGAAGATACAATAACTTTGACACAAATGGTTTTAACTTCCATTGCTCTTACAGCCGATTGTAATTATGTAAACAATTGTAATTGTAAGAAAGTTTTTCATCTCGTTAAATAAATAAACAAATTATTTTTGTTTCTTTCAAAAGTATAAATGAAACAATAAAAAAAATAAAAAAATAATAATAATAACAAACAGTTGACTCCTAAACGCTGAAATAAAACTTCCTGCTGAATTATTGTAAATGGTTAAGAGTTAATTTATAATAAAGGTAATTGATTTATTGTATTTTTATTTTTTACGAGCAGAAAAATGATGTAATGATATTTAAGATCAAAACAATGAAAAATTAATAATATTTCAAATAACTTTATAATTATGAGTAATAACTCTTTAAGAACAGTGAATATTCACATAAAAGAAACTATTCGCATTAGAAAATAAATAAAAAATATATTTTGGAATAATGTTTTTCTAGGTATGTTTTCAGAGTTACACACAAGTTAAGCAGTTTCTTATGAAAATATTAATGTTTAATGGACATTTATATAACAAGCATATCCATGTTTTCACAAAAAAAGGTCCCAAAAACAACTCATGCTGTCTATGGCCACTACCAATATCTTACAATTTAAAACGAAGAAAAGGAGTAAGCTAAAAGATTTCTTTCAAAAGCTATTTCCAAAAGATTTAAAAAAATATTATTCTTAGTTTTCTTTTATTCAACGAACAATCAAAGTAAATTTTATTGATTAATTCAGTTGTAAATTTCAATAATCAGATAATAAAAAAAAATTAATTGAAAACTTTTTTTTTTTTTATTGAAAACTTTTTTACATGTTATGTTATTGAAATTTTATATTTAAAGATACAATAGGGTTCCAGTTTTTAAGTCTTTCTGACAGCACATTTTTTTTTTTTTTTAGTTAACGGATACTATAATACAGGTACATAGTTAATATACTGCTACAAATTATGATAAAAAAAGTAAATTTCTTTAAAATTTCCATTTTTCCAAAATGGCTTTTTTTCATAACAAGACTGGGGAAGTTGTTACTAACGAGTCAACCGCATTCGCTACCTTTTTGGAACACGACCAACTTCTCCTAATGAAAAATTCTGATTTATTGCTTGTCAAAAAGTAAGAATTTTAGAGTTCTTATCGTTTCAAAACCTTAATTTTTCATTTATAATTTAATCTTCAATTTAATGCAATGTCTTATAATGTTAACAAGAAACCCTAAAATACTGCTATGTACATCCAGAATTATTAAACAATATTTTGAAACTGAATGATTTGTTTGTCATTATAAGTACTTAATCGTTCCTGGTGAATTTATGTAATCGTATGAGGTGAATTTAGTACAAAGCAAAATTTAATTTAATACCAATTGTAGACACACAAAAAATAAATACAACTATTATAGAACCCTGTTTAATTGTTTAATCATTCAAATTCAATTTTAATGAATTAGTCCAAAATTAATAGTTAGTGCTCTTACCGATAAACTCCGATTGGAGAATGGAGTAACTCACCTGGAAAAAAGAAATAAGAATTAGAGCTAAGCCAAACTAAAATATTACAAGATACTATGAAATCGTTTTTGAATGACATTAAGGGGGGATTTATTTATTTAATAAGTACTGATTAGAATATGTTTACAGATAGAGATTATCAGTAGAAAACAATGTTAGTAACAAAAATCAAACACGTAAACTAATTGTAAGAAAAATTATAAAACTATCAACCAGTGGAATATTGATAGTGATAAAAAATAAATAAATAATAGTGATAATGATCTAATAACATGAAATACTAGTTTTGTAACATAAAATAGAAAGATTTAGAATAATCATCTTATTTTGTGTGTCCATGTTCCACTGAAAAATTATCTTTACTTTCAATTATTTATAACTAATATAAAAATAGAATTTTTTTCTATAATAGATGAAATATTCTTGAGAATGTTATCTGCTATGAATGCAGTATTATGAGAAAGCCAGTTGAACTCTGCTGTTGTAGAAGTTTCACTCCACATCATTGAACCACCTCCTGAACCCTCCAATCACATTCATCATTCCTCTGGTTAAATCCTCAAAAATGCTTGGGTATCCAAAGATCAAAGCGTGACATATCTGAAAACAGAACGTTGCTCCATCAGTTGTCAGTCCACATATTATTTTTTCCAACAAAAAAAAAAAAAGTACGATGTTCAGAGGCTTAAAATTCACTTCAGCAAGTCTTTTTAACGTATTCGAAATCCATTGTTACTTCCTGAGCGGTAGAAAAAAAAACGTTTAACAGACTCAGTAGCTGTTGAATACCGATTTCAAAGAGCGTGTAGAGAAAAAGACCGCTCATTTCTTGACTATGTTACTCGTGGCCGACATGACTCAGGTCTGGAGGGGTACAAACCTGTTTCACAGTATCCTCTGATTCTTTACAAAACAATATCTTCAAGTAAATCCACTGAAAGGGCGTCTATCATCGACGTCATTAGTAGAGATGTAAGAGAAAATGAATCAAGGGTAACAACAAATTCAGAATGAAGCAGGTATTGAACTATATAATTTTCAGTATGAATTTACAGACGAATTTATTTATCTTTAGTAAGCAAATTTTAGACCTTGAACCAAAATCCTGTAATTAATATAAAAATACTATTTTTACCAGGATAGATACTTAAAGGCCTTATTATGAAGAAAAACTAAACTGATTTTCCAAGGCCCAAACATTTGCTAAAAATATTTGAAGGCACAGTTAACGTTTTCAAGGTAATTGGACTTATCGACTTCTTAAAGACAACAACGGAATTAACAAAGAACTGTTTGGAAAGATAATTTTATTAAAAATCAGATACTTGAAGTGTCTAACTTGTGAACGGTAAAGTATTTCTGACAAAGAATTTTGTTTTTTCCTTTCTGCTAGAAATTATCACCTTAATACATATGAAATATAATATGTATTTCTACAATTTTTTTTTAAATGTCTATTTAAGTATATACGTTTCAAATATTAAAGAGCAATCAAGGAAACGGTACTAGCAATAGACGACGAAAAGGTTCTTGATGCCGCTAGACCGGAATCAGGTTGCCTACCACGTGGTCCCTAACACTCACAAAGCGAATATTAATTGAGAGAGAACCGTTTTTCTCTCAAGCCCATTACAATTGCAAAATGGAGGCAACCGACTGGCTCAAGGAGGGCTTCCTTCAACGGGGCTTTAATTATTGATAATTTACAAAGAAAAGACTCTTAGTGGAATAATGTCGCCTGAGATTGTTTCCCAACCATAAAGCTTTTAAATTAGCCTCTGATTAAAAAAAAAAAAGTATATATATAAGTATATATATATAATAAGTATATATATATATATATATATATAACTCATGATATACATAAGCAACAAATAAGCAACAAAAGTTGAAAATATAATCGGAAATAAAATTATTTATATTGTAAAAACTCATTTTCTTCGACTGGAAAAAACAAAAGGTCTTGGATATGTCTGGGCCATTCTCATGGCAGTGATTTTTCACTGTCCTGCTGGACTTATGATGGAACTAAAACTTCCAAATCAATATTTTTGGTGGATTTGAACGTACACCGACCCCTTAAAGTTGGTGCATACAGACTAGTTTCGAAAAATGCTTTTGTTATTTTTCTATAGCTATAGCTAACACAAAAGGCTTATGAAATTGAAACTTCCAAATCAATATTTTGGTGGATTTGATTTGAACGTACACCGACCCTTAAAGTTGGTGCATACAGACTAGTTTCGAAAAATATTTTTGTTATTTTTCTATAGCTACAAAAAGGCTTATAAAATCATAACTTTA
Organism: Euschistus heros; assembly: GCA_003667255.2. NCBI lineage: Eukaryota > Metazoa > Arthropoda > Insecta > Hemiptera > Pentatomidae > Euschistus > Euschistus heros. The sequence goes on along the minus strand of RCWM02000370.1, from coordinate 84,524 downwards.
ACTTGTCCCTAGCTTAGTATGAAATTTCAAGGAAGTTATTAAGTATTTATTTTTAGAAAACTTATGTTTCTATTTTCTAGAGTATGAGACCATATATTGAAGAATAAATTAACATGCTTTTAAACATTTTTAAACTATAAAGGGAAACTGAAAATTCCGTTTTCTTTTTGTCCCTCGGTTTGGCCTCACGACCGTCACACTAAATAGTTATTTAAATATTCTCTCCCTCCGAGGCGTCTGAAAAGAAGATGGCCTCGAGACCTTCTATATAATGCTTATATAATATAAATATTATATAATGCTATAAGAGTATAATGCTTTATTATATAAAACCTTTAGAAGTGCTACTAATGGGTAGTTGCTTTAAAAACAAGTGACAAGTCATTTTTATCATTATCATCGTATTTACTTAATGTATAATATATTGTATATACAGTTGTAAATTTCTATTAAATAAATTAAAAAAAAAAAAAAATATTCTCTACAAGAATAAGCTAGTGCTAATTATTGCTATCTACAGAGTAATTCGTGAGGTTATCTTCATAAGTGATGTATTTGGAAGACATTTTTTGGTGTATTTTCTAAGATTTGCATCAATACAGGGTAAGTTTTCTTCCTCGTACTTTTTCATACTCACGACCGTCACGCGTTTTTAAAATGATTCGTATTTTTTAAAAGCTCCTGGACTCCATATTTGATTATTTGTAGATGTATACAACTGATTAGTAAAACTAGCCGTTTAGGTAAGGTTTTGGTGTTGCAATTAACATTAATTTATGGGAGGTTCCTCACGACCGTCACACCAATTTTTTTTTTAAATTTTAAATTGTTACATATTAATGTACCAACACTTGTATACGTATGAAACATCACTGAATTGAGTTCCTTTTTGGTGGGGGGTTGAGGGGGAGCGGAATCGGACTTCGAAACTACTCAACCGATTTTCGTCAAATTTTATATCAGAGTTATAAACCTATTCCTAACACTTTCATAAGGGTGAAACATCATTAATTTAAGTTTCTTTTTTTTTTGGGGGGGGGGATTCACACTTACAAACGACTTAATCGAATTTCGTAAAATTTTATATTTGGGCTATACACCTATTTACCAACACTTTTATAAGGGTGAATCATCATTAATTTAAGTTTCTTTTTTTTTGGGGGGGGGGGGGATTCACACTTACAAACGACTCAATCGAATTTCGTAAAATTTTATATTTGGGCTATATACCTATTTACCAACACTTTTATAAGAGTGCATCATCATTAATTTAAGTTTCTTTTTTTTTTTTTTTTTTGGGAGGATCAGATTTAAAAACAAATAAACCTTAATTTTTCTTTTTAAGGCATAACTCCTAATTATCTTTTATGTTTCGGTGTACATGAAACCCATATGCTAAAAAAAAAGAAAAAAAAAATAGAAAAGAAAAAAAAAAAAAAAAAAAAAAAAAAAAAAAAAAAAACAAAACAAAAAAAAAAAAAAAAAAAAAAAAAAAAAAAAAAAAAAAAAAAAAAAAAAAAAAAAAACAAAAAAAAAAAAAAAAAAAAAAAAGAAAAAAAAAAAAAAAAAAAAAAAAAAAAAAAAAAAAAAAAAAAAAAAGAAAAAAAAAAAAAAAAAAAAAGGGAAAAAAAAAAAAAAAAAAAAAAAAAAAAAAAAAAAAAAAGGGAAAAAAAAAAAAAAAAAAGAAAAAAAAAAAAAAAAAAAAAAAAAAAAAAAAAAAAAAAAAAAAAAAAAAAAAAAAAAAAAAAAAAAAAAAAAAAAAAGAAATAAAAGAAAAGAAAAAAAAAAAAGTTTCGGAGTACATTGCTCCATCTTCAGGATAACTGTGATTTCCTTCACATAGTAACAAGTGCATGTCCATAAAGACCCTCAGTTGAGGGTCGGTATGGACATGTACATAGAGTTATGCCTTAAAAAGAAATATTAAAAATTTAATCTCATTCAATAAAATAGTTGAACAACTAAACTGTTTTTTTTGTAAAATTCTTTCAGAATTGATCACAATTTTTTTATTACTTTAATTTTTTATGTATCAATAATAAATTTTATTATTTTATTTATTTAGTTTAATCCATTTGAGGATTACTTGATTATTTGAGGAATAATTTTTTAATAAGAAAAAAAAATGTTTAAAAGAAAGAGTAACGGTCAAGAGCATTTCTATGAAAAGCTCTATAAAATGCTTCAAAACAGTGGTAAATAGAAAAAAGAAATCGGCCCCACCTGGGAATTCAATAAATAGAAGGTATATTATAATAGAAAACTCAAAAATAATAAAAATTTAAGCAACTTTAAAAATATAATTTTTTTTTTAAATTTTAGCTGAGGCTATGAGAATGACCCGTCTATCTATAAACTACTGCTTTTGATAAGAAACGGTCGGAAAATTTTCGATCCGATCAACGTTGGCGTCAGAAAAAGTCCCAGAGCGTGTTAAAAAAGTTCCAGCACTTAAAAAATGTAGGCAAAGCTTTACTTTTTTTAATTCAAAACAATAAAGCTTCTAAGGTAGGTCCTAGCGACAAATGTTATATATAAAAAAACCTCAATTGCTCCTTGAAATGAAAAAAAAATATATCCTATAATCGACTGTTGTTATAGAATTTATGACTATGTTATAGAATTTTTTTTTCTTTTTTTTTTTAAATCTAACTCTTTTTTAAAAGCTTTTTCCTTGTTGTCAAAATTTTTCTTTAATGTTGAAGGTATATGTAATTTTCGAAAGCACTCTATAAGATGCTTCTCTGTAGGTGTGTTTATGTACCCCAACTAACACGATTTAACTGATGAAGTCTTTTCAAGAAGTTTTCCAAGTAGAAAAGGGTTGCGGCTTTTCCTTATACGACTAAAAAAATAAATCTTTCCTTGAAATCCTGCTTGTTTCATTCCATTTGATACCTTTCTGCAGTAAATGTCTCTTTCTTTTTTCTTTTTTTTAATCCTCCCAGTTAGCTTTCTGAATATCCTTAATATCGCTGTTTAAATTTTTAAGATTAAATTTTCTATCAATGTAATCGTGTTGGTCCCAGATTTTAGTACTTAACGAGCTACTTCCGTAGCTAATTTATTGCCGCGAGACTTATAATATGAGAGTTCACATATGGACACTATTTCTTTGCCAGTGTTCTTAAGCTACCACCAGATATATAAAGCCCTGAGTGCTTTATTTAAGCAAAAGTTTTTTTGTTTAGTTAACGAATGAGGAAACATTTAAACTGAACATCAAGTACAGCACACAAAATATTATTCCCATTGCACTTAACGAATACAATGAATAGTAATATATCTATTGCATATCACGAATTTTCTAATACTCAATCATTACCATGACTTACCTTTTTTTCTTACGACAATATATCGTTAACTTTCTAACTTGATCAAGTGCCTTCAAACAAGCCTGTTTGATTTAATGCCAAGCAATTCAAGTCCCCGACTTCAATAGCAATCCCTTCAAAGGAAAAGAACATATCCATAGAGACAGGAGCTTTTTGAAATTTAGTACCAGGACTTGGTATAATGTGAGAAAGATAATGGGGACAAAACAGCTCCCTGTGGAACACCGAGAGTGAGAGAAATCCACTTAGTACGCTGTTCCACTGGGGAATCTCTTCCATTATAATTCTGTGGTAGAAAGGGCGAATCTGTATAAGATGATAAAACCCACATCATATAGTGTAAAAAAAATAAAATACAAATATGTAGTTTTTCTGAAAGTGGTAGAGGTTCCTAATTTGTAAGGCTCGTAAAGTAATATTGAGAGAGAAGACACTAAACTAGTAATAGTTGTGGTAAGTATGTAAAGGCTCATAGTCCAGTAAAAAGGTATTTTGATAATTTGCTTACTTTATATTTTTTGGGATGCTGAACACGAATCTGAAGTTGTCCAACAAAATTTCCATCGGCAAATATGAGGAAAAATAAGAAAAAGTAAAACATCTTTAATTTTTTTTTTCATTATTTTGCTTGCAACTTGAAAAGTAATCATTTTAAGCAAGTTTTTTTGGCATATTTGTCATTCTATATATGTAGTTTTAATAGGGTCTCTTAAATACACATGCCAGAACGCTAAACATCTCGTACTTTTATGAAATCCACGTTGTTTTGGCACAGTATTCGCTATAACTCCAAACCAATTGACCGATTCAAAATTTCATTTTTACATCTCAAAGGTGGTTAAATTTTCTTTTATATCATATATATGTAATTTATATTAAATTCCGTGAAGAACACACACTAGCATGCTAAATATGTATATTTTGGCGAAACATGACAATTATGACATGTCCAGTGGGCTGGCGTGGGTGTTTCACGGAATTTAATATAAATTACATATATAGAGTCCAATAGTAAATTTGACCACCTTTTATATTAAAAAAAGAAATTTTGAGTCAGACGAATAGTTTCGGACTTATAGTGATAAATGTACAAAAAAACGTAGATTACGGATTTTTTAGCGTGCTTTAAAGGGACACTATTAAAACATTATTATTCAAATATAATAGTCTAATAGTAAATTTAATGAGCTTTAAGATAAAAAAAAATTAATTTTGATTTGGACAAATAGTTTCGGAGTTATTGACAAAAAAGTACGACAAACATATTTTTGTGGAGAAGTGGGACTGGCCCCCAGTTGTCCAAATTCCTTTGTGGATAGCTCACGTCTGACAAAAAAAACATAATAGAATAAATTGTAGGTCATTTTCTCCTCTTTATTATAATATAGAAGGGTATTTTGCTTAAATTGATTACTTTGCAAGTCACAAGCAAAATAATAAAACAATTAAAGATTTTTTACTTTTTCTCATATTTGCCGATGGAAATGTTGTTGGACAATTTTCAGATTCGTATTCAGCACCCCAAAAAATATAGTGTAAGCCATGAAAAACAATTACCCATAAACTTTCCACTTCAAGCCTTATTTTAAAACCATTTGACTGGACTATAAACGAATGGAAAAAAAGAAAACAAAAATGTAGATATGATTAAAACTAGAAAAATCATATTAATATTATAAATATATTATTATATAATAAATAGCTCATCCTATAAATTGCATCATTTTTATTTGTTTTTTTACTAGTTTCGAATGTTAAACATTCATCATAAGTTCTAAAAACATTATATATATTAGATTTTAAAAATGTAAGACAAGAAAATCAAACATGTTGATATTGACTTAAAGAGGCGAAATAAAATGACTTCCAAAATATATCAAGTCTTAGAGCAGACTGAGAGTAAAGAGATGAAAAGGGTTTGGGCAGGTAGATTGATAAATTTTGATCCCTACATTTATTAGTCAGGTAAATGGGCAGTCTTTTAGGTTTTCCTAAAGACTGCTCGGTTACTCCCAATCTTTACACTCGCTCAACTCTTAGTCCTGCTATATTTTGGAAATCCTTCCATCTTCCTTAGTTGAGTATCAACAAGTTCAAACAAAACAAAATCCAATAGAGGTGTCAAAAAATTCATCGATATTAATGGTTTTGATAGTTTAATCCTTTTATACTATTATGCGTATATCAAGTAATTATTTTTTCTTCGTTGAGACAATTAATTTTGTTTATATGTATTGTGGATTAATGGATTCGTTACTATCTCTACTGCTACTGAACTTCAGTAAGGAGAGCAGTAATATTTTGTCAGTAAAAGCCTTATTTTCTCCATTCAAATGCCAACTTTCTTACATTATTCCTTAATGGTCACCCAATAACTTTCTATTCCTCTGTTAAAAATTTAGGCTTAACCATTGATCAATCCCTCTCCTGGAAATCCTATATTGCACAAATCTCCCGAAGGTCAATCGGTATCCTAAAACTATTTCACCGCTCCCGTCACATTTCCCAATCCACACGCAAACTTCTAGTATCCTCCCTTATCTTCCCCCAAGTTGACTATGGTTGCGTCATATATGGTGGGCTCTCGACGGTTCTTGAGGACAGATTAAAACGCATCATGAATTGCTTCATTAGGTTTGTTTTCGGGACCTCGAGCCGTTCCCATGTTTCGCAACTCTACACTGAGTTAAATTGGCTTTTCCCCTCCTTCCACAGAAAATAATTCCTTGTCACCTACCTATTCAAAATTATCAACACCCGTCACCCTTCCTTTATATACAGTAACCCGAAATTCAAGTCTGCTATCAAATCACTGCATACAAGATCTTGTCTTTCCGATCTCTATACTCCATCCCACAGAAGTACTGCATACCAACGTTCCTTCCTTGTCCGATCCGCTACTCTTTGGAATCCCCTCCCGTATCCGCAATGCTTCTTCCCTTGGAACATTCAAAACACTATTCTTTCATCATCTTCTTTCCCTCCAACCCGACGCTCTCTAATTATAAAGATGTATGTACTATGTATGTAATCGTCTAATTTAATTACTAAGACCGTCAGACATAAAACATTAGCATAAATTATATGTTGACTATGATAATGTTTTGATTTCTTGTAATGATAATTTTTGATTTTCTATCTTTTATTTTTCTTCAAGTTTCTGTTTGGTTTCTCTTTTGCAATTTTATTTGCAATATTAACCTTTATTTTTTATACTTATTTTTTCACGCTTTTTTTATTAATAGTATTTTTCTAGTTTTTCTGTGTATTTTTTTTTCATACATATTTGTATTCAATTTATCTATATTGTTTTATTTTTAACAGCCTCTCGGTCAGTTATGATATTACTTTATGTTATTTAAAGTTATTCTTAAGGGACTTTGTCCCAGAATAAAGTTTTCTTTCTATTCTAAAAGCTTAAATATAAAAAAAAAAAATCAATTTTATTTAATGAATGAAGTAGGAATCGGCTTATAAAAGAGACTTTCGCCTAATAATCAGCTCGAAGAAACTATTAGTTTTCGAGAGGAAGGTATTAAGAAAGATATTTGACCCAATAAAGGAGAATAATGATGGGAGAATAAGGCATAACCATAACTAGCCAACTTGTATAAGGAACCGGATGTGGTAAAGCATATTCGGACAGTTAGGCTCCACCGAGGCGGGCCATGTTCAAATGGAAGAGACTTCTAAAAAAAAAAAGCTGTTTTTGATAGAAACAGTAGGAAAGAGAAAAGTGGGGGGATCTAAGAGTGATAATATTTTGATTTATTTTTAACAGAACTTCATTCGATACATATCTATACTATTATATAAAAGGACAAGCCATTTTTCGTTTGTGACCGCAAACACTACTGAATCTCTACCGAATTTCGACCACACACAATCTTTATAGTTCCAGGATGGTTTAGCAATGATAAAATCTACTGGTTTTTTATTAATTTGTTATTAAAAAAAGCGATAGTAAGGGAATAACATTGAAGTTTGAACATTGAACAATATGTGGCGATCGCCATTCGACATGAGAGGTTACATAGGTAAAGTGTAATATAGAGATTAACATTGATAATAAAATTTACTTATATTTAATTAAATAATTAAAAAAAAATTAACAAGTGGTGTAACAAGTGGATCGCAGTGAAGTTCGAAAATCGACCGATATGTATTATGAAACACAGTTTACAATGGTAAAACAACTGACCCTATCTGTACCAAATTTTAAATGCATAATTTTTATTGTTTCAGGAAGATTCAGCAATAATAACAATTCGAAAGTACAATGCTGAGCGGCAGAAACGAGATTAGCAACACTGTTATTTACTTTAAAGGTTAGAAATTAAAATCTAAGTGAAATAAAAAAATATGTGTATTTTTTTTTTGCCGAATTAAAATCATTATTAAATCAAAATAGAGTTGCTTTTTGATAGTGTGTGCAAAAATATGATTCATAGGCCTTTAGTTGTAAGCACACATAATACATTCCATTATCCACACGAGTTTCTTAATAGTCTCTCTCCGTCTGGGTTACCAATTAATACATTCAAATTAAAAAAAAATTGGATGTCTATTTATGCTTTTAAACACCTAATCAGTGCAATGCAAACCAGGTTAAAAATTAAAGCGTGAAAATATTATTAAAGAAGTAAGCAATTGCAAACTTTAATACAAGATTTTTATCGATAAATAAATTAAACTTCAATTATTAGTTAAAATAATCTAATTTTTTTACTTATGAGAGCAGGCGAAGCCGCTACTAGGAATGGATGCTAGTACATTTAATAAACGTAATGATAATAATAATAAAACCTATCAAATAGATCTTTATCTGTTGATTATAATAATTTTTTATTTATCAGATGTTTTCAATCCTTTAATATCTATACATTTTACTAATTTTACTTGATAATACTAAAAATTTAAATAAACGAAACGTTAGTTCGATAAACATATTCTAAGATTCAAATGTTTAAATCATTTGTAGAAATTAAAATTTTCCTACTGAAGCCATTCAGGGCCAAGACTAGAATTAGCTGAGAGTTTTATTTTTTTTCCAAAGAAGTAATTTTAGGGTAGTTTAATAAATATAAAATTAAAAAAGATATAGGTAAAATTATATATTCATAAATGCTACAATAATACTGTTCCATGAAAACTTTGAATCATAAAATCCTTCAAAGAAATAAAAAATTACAATTTTATTTTTTTAATTGTACAATGCATTAAAGAAATCTGAGTGTAATACAACAATCGCTCACACAATGAACACACAACCTTTATTTGGAAGAAATTAACATTTAAATCTTACAAATTATTGGAAAAAATAACCAATTGTACTATTATTAGTCAATTTAATTTTTTAAAGAAATCTTAAATTTTAATTCTTCAAAGAAATCTGAGTGTAATATAACATTGCACCGCTTACACAATTTAATTGTAACAACCCTTATTTGACTGAAAAATTAACATTTAAATCTTTGCTACTCATTAGCTTTGAGACATAACCAATTTCACTATTATATTTTAATGGATTAAAAAAACATGAAATATATTTTTTTTAAAATTAATTACAATCTTTGAATTTGCTGATGTAATAAGATAGAAAAATGTTCGAGCTTATAAAAATAAAAAAATTGGTAATTAATGTTGCATATGCAAAAAAGTGGACGTAACAATTGGAACATTATGAGTTTTTAATATGGATGGTCTTTGTGAATAACAATGCGTACGTTAGTTTAATTCGAAGAAGAACTATTAATTCTGAAAACGTTTTTGTTTTATTTAATGACAGTTTATAAGGTACAATGTAGATGTAGAACCAAGATTAAAAGCACGTTTAACAATTTTTAAAAATATTCTTTAAAACATCTTCAGTATATTAAAGAATGAGGCCCCTATCCTTCTTATATTCCACCTAACTGATAAAAGACAAAAATTATTATTTGTAACCAACTATATATAAAATTTTATTACTTTATTCTTAAAAATAATGGCTAAGACATAAAAACTAATAGTAATAATAGTTGCAAAATATCTACTAATGTATCACATCTTATAACAAACACTCTGTCCCGTTCCATCACGGTACTGTTAATGAAGTTTTCAGAGGTCTCCGGAATTTCTCACCAAAGAACCTAGTCGGGCATCCTTAGGTGTAGAAGCGAAAGTGGCGGGGAATTTCGGTTATAAAGGCTTCTTTGAAGAGCACACCTTAAGTGCTGTAGAGGGGATTTAGGTGTAAAGAAACTTAGAGGAAGGGATCACCTATACCTAAATCAGCTATTGTTATCCTGACATAAGTTCCCGGATAATCTGTTCACAATAGATAAGAGGGTGGTTGTAAAATAGTTCAAGATACTTCTACAGCAAGTAGGAAAAGAAGTTATTGCAGATCCATTACCCATATTCCAATAAGATGTCTCTTGTTAAATTGCGCAGTAAGACAAGTGCATCACTAAAGAACTAAATTGCAGCAGATCATACTTGCCGTGGTGACTAATGCGCCAAAACAGGACCACAACAGTTGCGAAAGACTGCCTCGCCTACTCCAGTGCTTCATCGATAAATGTAGAACAGGTATTTTAAATTCAAATGCTATCGTGTTCTGACTCCTGTGTATACTGAATACCCAGTTCTTCTATGAATGGTTTGTTATTTCATTAGGTATTGAAGTTACAGTATAAAAATAGTTGTTTATCTTAAGCAACAAAAGTGATTGTATTGAATTATTACCATATCTGGAGAAAGGAATTTTTTAAGATCCAAGTTTAAAAAAACTTTTATTTCCCTCACTTATTCCCAGGTATTAATCGTTTAACATCATTTATTTTTCTTTTATTATATATTTTTATTTCTCGTTACTAATATTTTTCATTACTTATTTTAAAATGTGTACATTATCATATTCATTTTTTTTCTCTCTTTCTATCTCGTCCATTTCCTTACCGTACTTCTTTGTATCGTCATTATTATGCAACGGTTTTTAATACAAGATTTATATAAAATATTATCATGATTGCTGTTTCATACTTAATTACGTAATTACCTCTTTTGATATCCGCTTGTAATTTATAAATCATCTGGTCAGCTATCAAAATACAATATTTAGGACTAACATTCGATAGGAGAATGACATGGGGCCAACATATTCAGAAGAAACGGACTTCATTAAATATGAGACTGAAACTGATATACTCACTTTTCAGGAAAAAATCAAAACTACATATAAGACAAAAATTAATGACCTACACACATCTACTAAAACCTTTATGGATGTACGCATCAAAAATTTATTGATCTGCTAAACAGACACACATAAAAATATTACAAACTTTTCAATCTAAGACATTAAGACTAATAATACAAGTCATTGAAAACATACGGACCCACTACCGACTGTTTCATGAAAAATTAAAGGGACGCCCAAACAAATTCATCAATAGTATGGCCACATCTCTCATGCGGGAGAATACCAGGAGGAGACTGAAAAGAAACTGGATGAGAGACCTACTTACATAGAAGTAAACCAAAGACAAGGAAGGGGTGCTACTGGGCACTATCTCTCCTCATGGTCTAACAGGCCAATTTTGTTTATATAATGATTTCAGCACAACCGCTGATAGTCAATTTTCTTTTTTGAGAGGTGTGGATTTAAAAATAAAAGTGAAGGAAAAAGAGATAAATTTACTAATTACATCATTTGAAAAATAAGCATATTTACATGGATGTTCGAAAAGTACTAACCTATGAGATCACAAAAACCAAAGAAGTACAATATATCAAAATGTGAATAAGTTCTAAATTCTACTTGATAATATTAATAGCTTCATCCAAAATATCGATATATAAAATCTGGTATTTCGGCAGCGGAATAAGTATTTAAGCTGTTTTTTCCTTCAGTACATATACTTACGAAACAAAATTCAGGCTGATAACTAGTATCATAACATGTTAATAGTATTGTTTTGTTTTAGACATAATGAGCGTTAAAAATAATATTATTTTTAACGGATGATGAAATAGAAAAGAATGCTGTTTTAATGAACAATATTTTAAGAAAATGTATTTAACAACGGAGTGAATGCTGATGTATTCAAACATAATAAGAAAATAATTTTTAAATTAGGGATATTCACATTCAATCAGTGTATCCACAAATCGTGAATAGAATAAACCAATCGAACCACTCAGTGGACGCCCATAACAGGTGAAATTATACAGCCTAGGGTTACTATTAAGTTGAATGCCGTGTAGACTGATAAGGAGCATTAATTGGAAGTTATTGTTCTATTCCGGGTATAAATAATGTTTATTTGACAGGATTATCTAAGAGAGGATAGATAAATAACTATTAATTCCGAACTAGAACAGTTGAACTATATATGGGGCAATCAATAATAGATTTGGAACCGGAAAATTTCAGTTCACTCCAAAAAGTTTTTCCTCCTCTTACTTTATTATTAACTAACAATTTACAAACATTTTGTTCAAATCTCTAATTTTTTTTTTTTAATTTACTGAAATTTACAACAGTAAATTAAAATAACATGTAAAAAGGTGAAAAGAAGTACTCATCAGTAGCACTTTATCTAAAATTCTACATTAGAAGGTCTCTAGGCCATCTTCTTTTTAGACGCCTCGGTGGATTATCAGGAATGGAATGAGAATAAGTTGAGAGACTAGAGGGATTATTGTGATTATGGATTTTACCATGAAAGGATAGGGTATCTGGTGTGGGCTAAATCAGCAACATATGGAACATTAAGATCTTTATACTTAATATTCTCGAAATATGCAGAGTTCATACAAATCAGGTAATTGTGTGAATAAGCAATTATGATAATAGCTTAATGAAAATCTGTATTTTTAACAAAATAAACTCTTTATTGGAATAAAAAGCAAAGAAAAAAATTATTGTTGGTAAGAAAAAAAAAAAATAAAAACTCCATAAGCACCACCAGATCAAATTTTCAGTTGCCCAGTGGTGCAGGTTGTAGGTGTTGAAAATTCAGACTCATCTTCTCACAAAATTCAACTTAAAAAGTGGTATACTTCAATATCTGCATTCAGAAGCCAACGGCAAAATTGAGGTATATGTTCACATCATTGGGTTCTAAACCTTGTTATTATGTAATCAATAAGAAAAAATTGTCTTTACTTTTTTTCCCAATGAAGAGTTCATTTTGTTAAAAATACTGATTTTTATTAAGCAATTATCATAATGTTTATTTTCACAAGTTTTTTTGTTATTTTCACAAGATTTGTATAGCAAATGAAAACACCATTTTTTTCCGGTCTTAAAAGTGAATTTCTCCTTGAAACCGATACGGAATCATTGGCCATACCATTTGAAAGCTGGTTAAATATGCAAGTTTGTGTGATATTTGCAGTTTTGTGGATTGCTTTTTAGGTAAGATGAAGATCAAGCTGTTCTTTAGGTCCCAAGTTTGTAAAATTCAAAGTTGCATGTACTCTGGTCTTATAGAAAATTGAATGCTAAATCCGAAAAAAGTGGTCATAATTTGAAAAATATTTGAGCAATGTCGAAATATTACAGCTTTTATGGCAAAAAAAAACGTGGTTTCCTTAAAAAAAAGAAATACTTGAATTATCATATATCTGCAACGGTTGAAACAGAAACGTGAGATCAGCGGCGTATTCCTTCATTTTTGGTCTAGTTTTATTTATTTTTTTTTTTACACTAACAATAAGAGGGAATCACCCTGCACATAATAATATGGTAGATTCTCATTCACTCCATAGGTGTTCGAACTGAAATTATTTCGAACCAGAAACGAAGGGCTCTAATGAGATCTTCCATTGTGGGCTCTGTTATCAACATAATACTGAGATGCATTCAGGAATATGGCTCAAAGCAATATACAAAGCATTCTTTAATGTTAATTAATGTGTAATAAAAATAAACAACCTGTAATACATTATTCAATCAGCAAATGTAATGGTATGTTTGTATACATTTTCACATTAAAGGAACAAAACCAATAATAACTACACATATTTTTATATAAAATCCATTTAATACAAAGTTATGATCAGGACAAACGTAAAATCGTCTCTTAATTACACATTTCCCTGGCTATAAATAAAACAAACGTCATCGCTTTGTTTTCACACCCAAACTGTTTGAACAGCTCGAAGCTCGATTATAATGGGCTACACCCAAATCATCGGCTATTTTCCTTCTAAATATTCAAATTAAACCACCATTTTTGAATTATTTCAAATTGAATTACATATTTTGTCATCTGACGTCATATCATTTTTTCAGCTTTATAGGTTTATGTGGATAGATCTATATACCTATAATTCTTCATAGATCACGAGAGGAAATCAATTATATAAATTTTTTCACAATATTTATCTTAGGGACCCAAGAAAATTCTCTCCTTCATATTAAAGTATTTCGTCATATCATCCTACTTCCCCTATTCCAATACTTTTCCAGTTACAGTCTTCAGTTCTCTCCATCCAAACCTATTTCCGTCTGTCAGATTTATATACTTCGTCACCCGTCATTGGCAGATCTTTTCTTATAAGAGCTTTATTGCTTTCGAGTGAGATTCCTTTATTTATATGTCGTGTACACGTACACGTCCTGATTTTAAATCTAGTAATTTAACCAGTATTTAAATGTGTTCATACTCTTTTCTTAAAATTTAAATACTACAAAAAGTCTGGCTTTCTAGTTAAAAAATTAAGACTCATAACACGATCTCCCAATATTATTATATATATAATATACATCAATATTATATTCAGACATGTTGAGGCTAGAAATTCACTTAGACTTTGATGAAGTAATTGTGAAGCAGAAATATTTCATTATCTTTCGGAATTTCTTGAAAGCTGAGGAAGCAAGAAAGTCCTGAGCCATGAAAACTCCCACACGTGGATGACCACTTGGACCAAACTCTTGCCATTTCAAAAGATTAACGAGTTTTCTTCACTTAAGGTGGAAATCCTTTAATCGCTAGGAGTTCGGTCGAGGCTTTTCCTCAATTAAAACTTTTATCCTTCATTACAGCAAAAACACTTCAAAAGAAATTTGTGAGGTTTTGCAATCTGAATTAAAATTCTTGTTTTTTTAACAAATAAATTATTAAATCATTAATAAAACCTTATCAGGAAATTCTGCAACATTTAATTTTAAAAAATAAAAATAAAATTAGAAACTACATATATATTTAAAAAAATTAAATTGTTTAAAGACAGTTTACTTTATTTACACTAGGCATGACCTATTTTTATTATTTTTGTTTCTGAATACTCCAATAATTGCTAGACGGTCATTCAAAGCTTCAAATAAATTACAAAAGACTTATTTTCAGGTTTTCTTCCTTTCTGCCCAAATTCTTTTCATTTTTTTCGATCATTTCCCTCTTTCTTTCCTCCGTCCATTTCCTACTTTCATGCTTCTTCTTCTCCGCTACAAGAACCTTTATATTTTTAACCATTTTTCCGAATTTATCCTTATCTTTGTAGTCTCCCTCCGTGATACCCAATTTTTTAACTTCCTCTTTCATTTGCTCTGGGTAACCTTTTATATTTTTCAATTTCATCACTTTATCAAATATTTGTTTGTTTAATCTATTGCTATTCATTCTTTTCATGTGTCCGAAAAAAATTTAATCTCCTTTTCCTCATCGATGATTCTAAGTTTTCCAATTGTTCGTAAAAGTCATCGTTCTTATATATATATATATATATATATATATATATATATATATATATATATATTTTTTTTTTTTTTTTTTTTTTTTTTTTTTTTTTTTTTTTTTTTTTGAATGAATGAAAAATAAACTTTATTCTGGCACTTAGTGTCTCCTAAGAATAATAATGTACAATTACTGCTATAATTGACTGGCCCTATTACTTACACATTACGTAATGACAGCACATACGTACAGTCAACATAAAAAAATAGAATACAATTATATTAGAGAAAATAAAACAAACCTTTATATTTACTTAACTATTTACATATGTATGAAAGATTGATTGCCTAAAAGGTGTAAAAATAAATGATGTTTAAAATAAGTAGGAGAATCACTTTACGAATAGGAATGGGTAGGGAATTACAAAAGGAGGTAGCGCGAATGATAAACGAGTTTTCAAAGGAAGCTGTTTTATGTGAGAGGGTAAAAGATTGAGATCTAGTGTTTATGAGGTGGATAGAAGAACGCAGAATTATTAGGTCAAGAAGACAGGATGTTGTAATAAGCAATAATAAGACCTAATAAGATAAGAATAATAAGAAATATTTGGTATAAAAAGCCCAAAATTCCAGTGCAACTCATCAATTTAAAAGAAACAAAAAACTATTCATCAGTTTTTGAAAAAACTGTACCCTCTAACCCTTAAGTATATCACCGGTATCCTATCGATTCTTACATACTGAATGGAAACCCTGATAGACCAGTAATTATGTTTGCATGTCTTACTGCCTTCTGTCAGCCATGACTTTTGGCCGGTCCATTGGAATTTAGGTACCTTGGCGTCCAACTTAGTCGAAACCACTTTGGTACTTGTCAGCGACCAGCAGAGAGGACCATTATGTTAGATAACAGGGTGCCTTAGTGCCTCCATGATCTTGGAACAACTTTGGCTATTAATGTCACTGGGAAACGTAAAGTCCATACTATTTCAGAATATATTAACTGGCCCAACACACTCCGAATTACATGGACTGTTGTAGTAATATTCAAAATGATAATTAAACTATGTACCACAACGCTAATTTTTCCAACTTCTTAAATTTAATTAATATGTCTAAGTATTAAAGGAATACATTTCACGTTGACATTTATCTATTAATGGGAAATATGAATATGTGAAAATATAAGGAGTTCCGAACGGTCAAATGCTGTACTGATTGATATATCAAAAATACATATAATTGACCTGAGAATGACCTCATCGCATGCAGTAGTATACCCAAACCTTATTATATTTAAAGCTTCATTCATAACAAAAAAAAAAGTTCCTCTCAACTTTGGTCAAATAACATAATGTAGCTCGACGGGACCTTGCAAACAGTGTTGTAATTATTAAAATACAAATCTCATAAAGTTGGCAACCCTGCAGGAAGAAACTCAGTGAGCTCAGCTGTTCGACAATTTTTGCAGCAGCCGTAATGCGCTATCGCACGTGGTTGGCCTGCGAGTCAGATATGTTCACAACATATTTTGTTAGTTATTCATCATTACTACGAACTGTAATCTGTTGACCCGTATAGATTGAGTTGTTCCTAGAGCAAATAACTAAAAAATAGTCAAAACTTCATTAAACTTTTATAAACAAAGAAATTGAAAAGGGAACCTCAGTTTCCCATACCAAGTTACCAGTAAAGTAAAATCTCAACTTTTCTATTTTATTTATTATATAAATCAATCATAATATAAACATGCCTGAAGTAGCAAATTGGAATATTTTTTAACGAAATATAAGAAAAAAATATAAATAAACGAAACCAATAAAGCACTCCCCAGATTCCCAATGGCTAAAAGACAATATTATGAAAGGTGGCTATAGTTAATCATTATCCTATGATTAATTAATCCTCTAATTTTTCAACAATTATGAAAAATATAAACATATTTTGTTAACACATCTACTTAACCGTACGATGCATCTGGAAAATTCATTATTTTAGATAAGGCACTATCTGGCAGTTTTTGTAAATATTTATTTAGTTTACAGTAACATTTTGGAGAAATAAAAAAATATATGTGTATTTTAGGTAGTGAGGATGCATCATCAACTCATCTAAGGAAAAATATGAATAAATTGGATTGATCTGCATAAACATAAAAAAACAAAGACATAAAAACAAAACACTGCTGATACATAAAACTGCAAATACTGCAAAGACATAAAAAAAAAAACAACAAAAAAAAAAAAAGCATAAAATTATTTTCAATTTATTCCTTTCTTAAAGCATATTCATTTATGTCAGAAGTATAAACACCATCACTAAATAAAACTTTAATTAAATAGAACATCATATAAACTAAAACAACGTACTTTTTAATATAAGGAACACCCCTATAATATTTTATTTTTATTTTTATAATTCTAATCCTAATATAAGTTTATTAAATCGCAACAATTTACTTTAGTTAATTTATTTCAGGGCAAAAATATAAACCTAGAAGCATTGGCGTCATAACTCTAAGATAACCTAAGAATGAAGTAATAACTATAAACTATTACGTTTGACATATGTGGTAAGCTTCTTTTTTTTCTTCTTTTTTTTTTACATAAAAAGACACTTTGATCAATTCTATCTAATTTTTTAATCAAAACAATAATATTTATTTGTGACTAAATAGATTGTATCTATAGGGAAATGGAGTAGAACAACGGATAAGACACAGGATTCTTAACTCACGTTCCAAGGTTCTGTTATCAGTTTGGTCGACTTCTGGATCTACTTTCCCGGCGGGCACACTCAGGCTCTATTAAGTTCTCTGTGGCTTCTCTATATAGGGATCGGGTATAAGTATGAAACCTTACTAAGGCATGGATTCAGACCAATACGTCTAGTAATAGCCGTTGGTAAAGAAACAAAACTGATCAACAGAACATTAGTGTATTGTAAATAAATTTTATTCCATAATCTCATTATTTTTTTAAATAAATAAATTTTATATAATTTTAATGTACAAAATTGTCTATAATAATTTTATGTATATTAACAAACCTTTTCCTAAAACTTTCATTAAAAGAGTTATTATTATTAGTGTAATATTCTTGACTCTAGTTTTATATTTTCGATAGAGATGTAATGTATATTTTTGTTGTATAACAAATGACCCATACACCCCAACTAACTTCTTTCTAAAAAGGGTTATCGTTTATTCTTATATATTTTGTTTGCGTAGTAAAAATTGAATGCTTATTGCATTATTAGGTATATATACACAAAAGAACAAAACATTACAAAAATTTAATTCCAAAACATTTTAATCAATTTCATGATGTTATATTGGTGGTCACACTAAGTTGGTAACTCTAAGGTCTATTTCTGATTTGTTGGAAGAGGGGTTACATTTGATATTTCCTACCTATACTATTTATAGACAATTGATAAAATAGGAAAAACAATTATTGTCATAGAACACTTTCTTTGTTCACATTTTTAAACAATAATTATATTTTTTTTTTTATTATTTTTATTTTTCATTGTATTAGTAACAGTTTTTTCAATAGTAAACTTTCTACATTAACTTTAGATTTACTTTTAAAACATCTTTTTAAAAAAATACCAATAAAAGGGTAGCAATTTCAACATGATAAAAACAATTATTCACAATATAGTGGGAACAAAGTTAGCTAAGTCTGGTGAAAAATTTGGCAAGTTTTGATGAATGATCACATAACTAAAGTAAAATCTATGAATGGCTTTAGTAAATTAAGTTTTCTTAAAAATAATTAATTATTCCACACTTTTGGTGGCATTAATATCAAATTTTTTTATGTAAAGTTGCGTTTTTCGACTTATTAACTTTTTCCCTATGACCACTGATAAAGCCTAATTATTAATTTATTGTAATAATTTTAATAATATCTTATTTTTATTATATCAAAGGCTTCACAATCATAAATATTGTAAATACAGAGAGATAAAACTGAACACTCCATCTTTGTATTTTTATTTTTTTTATTTTGGACCTTTGTCAAAAAAGCAAACATTCTAAAATGTAAATCTTAAATTTAATTTAAACAAATTTATGATCTTATGCAAATTCTAGCAGAACATGATATTTTTAGCATGAAAATATAATAATAAAAAGAAAAGTATTAAATAATAAAATTGGCAATTATGCTTAATCAAAGTGATTATGTATAAATATTCTAGATATTACTTTCCAACATACTGAAAGTTACCAAATATCCCCAGCAAAGCTCTCATTAATCTGGGATTTGAAAGATAAGCAAATTCAATTAGCGGGAATTGAGAGGACCTCCGACATGCAGAATACTAACGACGAACATCCCTCACAGAATTCAGGAAGGATGAAATGCCTTTTCTTCCACGGACTCGTTAAGAGTGACAAGGAGTCATCAATCTTGTAGAATACTCAATTTTGAGTAATTGGCCTCATTGTGCAATATTATCGCATATTAATTTAATTTATAAAATAATTTCTCTCCCATTCGCCCCTCTCCCCTCTTCCTCGTGGTATCTCTACCAATCGGAAAGGATATCGTAAGAAAAATATCGATGTATAAATCGACGATATTTTGAGCTCCAAATATCGACACACGATATGTCGCTAATATATAAATATATTGTTTTGATCTATTTGAGGAATCCCAGTCATAAGGGGAATCCCATAGTAAACCCCAAAACTTTAACCTACCTGCCTACTTCCCCTTCTCACGATGGATATATTTCAGTTATTTCTTATATTTTCTGAGGTGAGTACTAATTTTTGATTTCTTGTCTTACATTTTTGAAAATTGTAGTGTATTTAATCCGTGTAACATAGTACTAATGTGTCGAAAATTTTGTACGTTGTAGAACTAAGATGAATGTTTAGAATTAGAAAGCAGTATTCTAATAAAATAATTACAATAAAAGTAGCAATTTATTAATCAATCCTAATTGAATATATCGTGATTTTTATTTTATTTTATGGAAAGCCATTTTAATTATTCCAATCATGTTACAATAATATTCTTATTAATTTTTTTTGTTTTAACTAATTTAGGTAACGATATTGAACAAATGTTCCATCAAAATCGTTTAATATGAATTTAGTATTTTACACATTTAATTTTGTTATTTCCACTTCCCTAATCTGAGAAATTTTCATTCTACATATTGTATGAATGGTAATATACTCATAATGAATGTGTTTTGAATTTCCATTTCCTAAAGTGAGAAAGTTAATCAGAAGTTAATACGAGCTTTTAACACTGATTTCTTACTTTTGGGCTATCTTGGTATATAATGTTAGCTTGTCTAGAAGTAGGGGTGGATCATTGGTTGTAAGAAACTATCCCAACAGATTTATACTTAATTAATTCCTTCTAGATGATTTGCCCTGCTCTGGAAAATAATTGCACTGTTTACAGAAGTGGAAGCAGTAACAACATATTTCTTGGACAACTTACATAAAATTGTAAAAGTGGCATTAAAAACATTAAACGTTAAAAACATTTCCTTATTTAAACCATTTTCAGTAAGTTGAATTTTGTATTTTTATAGAGACAATGATGTTCCACATACCTGGGCTCAGAATTAAATGATGAGAAAAAAGTAATAAACGAAGTAAGAAGAAGAATAATGGCAGCTAATATATATAAAACTTTTTAAAATTAGCCTGTTTTCTCAAACCACTAAGGTGCGGCTGTATAAAGCCGTGATTCGGCCAATCCTAACGTAAGGAGCAAGGACATGGACTTTAACCACCGTAATGAAAAAGCATTTAACATTGTTTGAGGAAAAGTTATGGCCCAGTCCACGATGTACAATTTACGTGGAAGCTAATAAGCCGTTATATTCCCTGTCCAAAAATGTAAATGTGGTCCATTTTATTAAAATATGACGTCTGGAATGGTTGGATCATATCATGTCTACCAATATAATGCCGAGCATATTTTTGCATGGCTCTATAATTGGCAAAAAGAGAAGAGTTGGCCGACCAAGAAGACGATGGCTACAGGACCTTGAAGAATATCTAGCGATCCTCGGCGTTAAGCATGGAAACAGAAGGCTAAAGATAGAGGTACATGGCAGGACATTGTTCAGGATACCAAGGCCCACACCGGGATGTAGTGCTTCGTAGTAAGTAAAGAGACAACGATATATCGTAAGGTACTTTTGTCGAAAGAAAGAATATCGATATGAAAATACCGGCTAATCTGAGTAAAAATTAGTACCAACAAAAACACCCTATAATATGCAAGACGTCTTCAGTACTGAAATTAAAAGGGCCTGTTGTTTCAGTGAAGCTTTAAAAATGTATAAGAGATTATGGGCACTATGACCGAAGGGGAAGGGACCAGGGGGTGCATAATCTATGGGCTGGATCCAGGCCAGTTACTGGCTTCTTCCGAACATCTGCTAAGGTGCTCATTCTTCCAAGGGCCCATTCTCGTCCAGAGGTTTAGAGCTTTCCCATAAATTTGTATGCGTTAGAATCGAAACGCGGGTTCGTTTTACCAATCCCGTCGACAGTAAAATGGTTAATGTTGGCGAAGGTTATCTTCAAATCTTGTCAATAAATAAAATGTTCACATGTACAGTAAATTTTATAGTTCAAAAATGGATTCCAAAACATATCTATCAGTATAAAAAAATTAATCAGAGTTTACAACGACAAACCAGCAATTATATATAACAACAAACTCTTTACACATCTCACTAAAACTTACTATTGTAATTCAACATTTCAATAAGAAGAGAAAGAAATGCCAATTGATAAAAGGATATTTCGAGAGAATGTTTTCAATAATAAAGATATTAAAATTTAGTTTGGATATATACAATTTGTTATATATTTATGAACTTTTAGTAAATATAAATATTACAAAATAAATAATAAAAAAAAAATTAAATTAAACGAATGTTGTTAAATTTGTATTTTTTATTGTATTTATTTGAATTTAAGGATTATTTGTTGAGTTATGGACATAATAAAATTAGGCTATTATTATTATTATTATTAGTAATATAATTATAACATAATAAATATAACATAATAAATAAATAAAATTAAAATAAATTAAATTAAACGAATGTTGCTATCTCGAAATACGAAGAATCTACAACAAAGTAACTTTATTTTTGTACTTTAATTTGTTCTTGTTTTATTTATAAGAGTCTATGCTGAAAACCCTGTCTCAGATGATCATAACATTTGTCAGCTTAATTTTTTTTTTTTTTTAATATAAACGTTTCAATGATTAATATTATAATTTGCCGGATTGTATAATAATAACCAATAGTCATCTGTACCTGTTTCTTCGTTATTTAATATACACTAAAATGCCAAAAATGTTACATTTAGTGTAAAACTGTAAAAACTATACTAAGTTCAAAATTCCTAATTATAATTTTTTTTTAATGCAGCTTGATTTTATTCAATTAATATTCTTACGAATCTTGATACGTTTCATATAGTGTCGTAAATACCTAAATCAAAATGAAACTTTGAGCCGAGAAAAATAAAAAAAATCAATTGACTGGAATTTTTTCCAAGTTGTCAGTACAGATTTGAAGTGCCACCGATAGTTCGTTTCTCCACGAATTTTTGTCATGTCATTATATTCTTAGTTCAGGAGATTTTCTATATTTATATTTAGAAATATATGTACTATGTGAATGAATTCATTGTCATTCATATTATTATTGGCCCTTGAAAGAGGCAGTTAGTAGTATATATATATATATATATATATATATATATATATATATATATATATATATATATATATATATCATTATAAAAAAAAAAAAAATAAAAAATACAGGAAGGAAGCAATTCAGTGGTATCGTCATTGTATCCATAGCTCCAAGTACTCATGAACCCAAAGTTGACTGTTTCGACGTTCAAAGCAATTTATTTAGTTTCCATCAATCGGCCGGTCATTGAACGATTCTGCCTATTTCAAGAGAAAACAGAAACTTTGACGACAGTGGTTTATTTTTGAGGAGAAATAAAGCCCAGCTCCCCTCCCCTCTATCAACATTATCTCCCAGAACGAAGTTCCGACTTCCATCGCTAGATAACAAAGTTTTAACCGAACCCGATTACTCTCTAAGGGACTTTGCTTATTTAATTTCACTCGAATTGAGCCGATATGATAAGTTATTTATCGCTGCTTCTAATTAAACTTTGTCACAGAATTCGAGTGGTTATTATTACAAGATATTTGTTATTTTATTAGTGAAATTAACAGAAGCAGAAGTAATGTACATGAATATAAACGATTATATGCATATATATATATATATATGGAAACATTTCTTTACTGTTATTATTAAATGTTTAGTAAGGTTCTTGACGTTCAGTCAATAAATAAAAACAACTATTTTGGCGATGTTTCGAGACTATATTGTTCTCATAATCATGCCAATGTTATTGGTGGATATAGTATAAAACTTTTCAAGTATCAATAAAACTTTTTTTTTAGTTGAGAACATATCCACTAATAACACTGGCATGGTTATGAGAGCAATAAGTCTCGAAACGTCGCCAAAATCGTTGTTTTTATTTATTTACTGAACCTCAAGAACCTTACTAAACATATATATATATATATACAGGGTGTTCGGAAGATCGTTGGCCAAAGAGGTATCTCGGGTAGAGGGATTCATTTTGAACAATGGCCAAAACCAAACATATATGACTTAAAACTTTGTTGCTTCCTGATATATCAACGCCATTTTTTTGCTGTAATTACTAATACATTTTCCATGTAAAATAAAAAAAACATTTGGCGCCAAAAAAAAAAGTGAAACAAAGTGACACAACTATTTTTAATTTTTTTAAACCTAAACTTGAAGTTCTTAATTTTTTTTTTTTACCTTTAATAAGATTTAACGACCTTCCGTTTTTTTTTTGTATTTGTTTTTTGCATCAAATGTTTTTTTTATTTTACATGGACGATGATTGAGTTACAGCATTTTATTGACTTGATGATAAAAACTTTAATTAAAAAAAAAATGTTGAAAATCACTTTTACTAAGAGACGTTTTATATAAATTTATTAAATTACAATATATAAAAATACATACTTGCCGAGTCTATCCATTTATTCTTTTATTTTATTTTTTTAATAATAATAAATAACTAACAATTATGTAATCGTAAGAAATAATATTACAGATTAATTTATTAAATTAATTATTATACGTATAAAAATATGTAAACATCAAAAAAAAAAAAATTTGGCCCCTCGGAACCCCGGTTGATAGGGCCCCGGATAATGGGAGTCCTACTGTATTATTACAGCTTATTTTAAAATTCAGTTTATATAGAATTATATACTTTTAGTAATATATTATTTTTAATGTAATAATTCAATTTTGTGTAAAATTTTTATTTTAACATTTAACATTTAAAGACTTTCTCAAGTAGAACATATTGAATAGAAGTAGAATATATTGAAGTGCTACTAGTGGGTAGTTTTTCACAAGTTTTCTTATTGTATACATTGTACACAGTTGTACATATCAATAAAGTATATAAAAAAAAATTGAAACCATAATGACTATAATGTTTATAAATTTTATTAACGACTATAAATTTTGATATAAAAAATTATAAAGTCAAAAAAAAAAAAAAAATCTTGTTTGGTGCCTTATAATTAAAGCATTTTCTATAATTTTTATTGCGTTAAATACAAATTCTAACTTAGCGGCATCGAAAAAGTCAGGCGTTCCGAAAAAATTCTGTTTTTATTTTTATTTGTTTACTTCCAAATTAAAAATGTGCAAATTTCGGTAGTACGGGTGAAATTAGAATACAGGACCTCCCTCTCCCCCCCCCCCAAAAAAAGAAAATCAACAAAGTAACATTCAATATTTTTTATCTATATTTCATTTCTCTTATAAAAGAAGCGATATAAATGATATTGTTTACAAGAACCGCTGTTTACTTGAAGAACGTAGCAACGACCTTTCCAAATAGTAAAAGCCTTCAATTAAGACTAGGTCTCATAACAATTACTATTATGGGCAGAAAAACAGATCTCTGGCTATTATAAATATTACAATAAGTTAAACAAATGATGATTATACAAATATAAGATGGAATAGAAAAAAAATGAATAAATAAATAAAGAGCCACCATGAAACATTCTATTCATGTGGAAAAAAAATGACAAATGAAATCTTACTGTAGAAAAATAACTTTTATAACAGGAAAAATGAAATATATATTCTCCTATTAAAAATATTTGACCAAAAGAAAAAGGGATTGAAACTCATAACTTTTATAAGATGCCTGTGCATACTTCCATTTAGATACCTACAGAGAACCTATACCTAGTACGATAAAACTATTTCTTTCAAGACAACTTTAAAAACCGTTGGAATCACTGTTATGCAAAGTTTTTTTGTTTTGTTTTTCGATACAGTTACATCAATTTTTTTTTTTTTCTGAACGTATGAACACGTTCCACCAATGCAAATATAACATATTTTAGAACATACGCAGTATTGATCATAAAAATAATTTTCTCTGCATTCTGACCTTCCTAACTCAGATTCCATGTCACTGTCAATGAGCCCGAAATAGCTAATTATTTATAGCATTTGGAACCAAAATGAAACGAGCCGTAAAGTTAAACGTAGAACCGTTTCGTCTTTTTTTTTTTAAATTAGAACCAACTAAATCAGATTTTGTATATTTCACCAGTAAATATTATAACAAATATTTATATAAAAATTAATAATTAAAATTATTAATTTGAAATTCCAACTAATAAATTTAATTTGAACGGTCCTCTGTTTTATTAATTATTAGCTATTTATAAATATACTAGGATATCTCTATGTAAGAAAAAAAAAATTTGAATACGGAAAAAAAAATACTCTATTATTAAATTAGTTTTAATAAGCAGAGTGAAAGGATAAACTATAAAAATTAATCGCATGCATTTTTTTTTTTAATCTAGTTGATATTATGATTCAAATCAATCAAGAGAGAAACAGCAATAACGCTAAAAGATTTCATAGACAAAAAATAAATTGCTCACTTTACCAATTAAGCTGAGAGTTACGACACAACCGTTCACTGAACTTAATTATTCAAACGTTTAAGTAATTTACATACTTTTTATAACTCCTAATGACTGCGTCAGCAACAAGTTATTTAGAATCAATTGCATACATCTTGAATTTAATGGTTACGAATTATTTTAAAATATATTTATTAAGAAAGAATTATTTAAATAATTAAGTAATTAAAAAAAAATAATTATAATAATCATGATAAATATTATGTACTAATGTCAAGTTTTATTTTCTTTTCCACGTTTTACAAAGTTGTCAACTATAAAGTATACAACTATTGAGTCAAGGGGTTAATGGATTTAAATTAATGTTGGGGTAACTGCAAGTGATAACTGATATGAAAACATATGAAGTTATGATATATTTATCGGACAACCCAATGAAATATTACTGCCTAGAAAATTTCCAAGTGTAGGTCTTAAAAAATTTAAAATCACTGGTTGGATTGATCAGAATTTGGAAGAAAAAAACTTAAAATATAATAATTTCTACTAAACTATTGATCTGACAATCTTGAAAACACACGTGCAACTACAGGGAGGTGCTTGCATTACTACCAATCTAACAATTTCAATTTCCCTCCTCCCACTCTCTCTTTATTAAAAATGTCCACAGGTACAACTGTGGTTAGGTACAGCACCTTCCCCTATATACTTTTCAGGTACAACCATAACATTGTTAAAAGCTTTATTATAGTTTAAATATTTTAAACAATAAGCTTTTAAACAGATTTGAGGAAAAACGTAAGAAGAATTCAGGAGTATAATAATTTTCTACGGTAAACAATCTTACAATCTTAAGGTAATAAAATGGATAGGATAGAGAATGGAATATAAAAAGATATAATCTAAAACTAAATTAAGTCCAATTACAGAACTCAATGAATTCTTTTCTGAGAAAATTTTCTTATTAAATATCTCAAAATCCTGAAGTTCATTTTCAGTTATTAAATTATTAAATAAATACACCCACAATAAGGAAAATACTTCGGGCCCGCTTAGACCATTAGGATGAAAAATATTGATAAAACAATCATACCTAACCCACATTAATTAAACCTGCTTTGAAATAAACATATAAAATTAATAACAGGATAAATAAAAACAAAAACCCAATATCATTTATTAAACTGAAAGCTTCAATTAAAAACAACTATTCCTGAAAAATATAAGTAATGATTTGAGCACCATTGAACGCCCTGATTCAGCCTAAAAGTAGATAATTTTTTATTTTTTGATCCGAAGACCATAAAAAATCTGTTTGTACTTTTTTGGTGTAACGTTTATTTCACATTCATTTCGACAAGCAATTACAATTGTTTAAAATAAACAAGGGTTTCTTCAATGCAAGAAAATTATTTATAACATGACAACAAAAGTTAATCATGAGTAATTTCATTCCTTAAAATATCATCTCAAACACTATTTTTTCACGTGGTTATTAATATAAATTAACATTTGAAAACTAAGTATTCATGAAATGCGATTGCAAAGCTTAAAAGAACAAACAAGGTATTATTTGAAATTGAAAATTCCTTGTGCTTGTATGTAAACTGTGCTTTTAAGCTATATAAATAATTTAATTTCGATTACATTCGCAACAATTATAACACTAAGGTTATATATTCATAAACATAATATGTTAATAATACAGAATACAACATAGTAGAGAGACCGTATAACAGTTAAACTAGATAACATGGTTTGGTTTAAGTGATTATCTGATGCAGAAATGGAACATTAAAGCCCGGACGTGGCAATACGGAGCAGAGGCCATGTTAATGACATTCATTGGCAGATCTCTATCTGTGGAGAGCAGTCCTAGGGCAAGCTGTGCCGCAGCCCGCAGCCGATGACCCGTACCGCCATATTTATGCCCAACAGTTGGGGGGGAGGGGAACAGAAATTTATTAAATTCCGCCTCCCTCCGCGGTGGCCCAGAAATGTCCCATGTGTGTTCCATTACCCTCCCTCACTAATGGCCATGGCCCCAGCTTTTATTAAAGTGTTCCTCTTGTCTTGGATCTATCCTAGCATAATAAAGCCGTTACATAGAAATTCGGTCTAATAACTCATCAGATAGTGCTCCAACTAGACGAATAAATCAAACCGAAGGGGATATTTAGGCAAACCGACCATTTCTATACAGAAATAAGTAGAAGTATATTTGCTGAGCACCTGCAATACAGTAAAAAAAAATAATTTGTGATCACTAAGGTTGCCATAAAAAAAAAAAAAAAAGACAAATATCAGGTAAAAGAAAAAAATGTTCGTGTTAGGGCTTTTTGAAGAGGCTTTACCCTATTTACTTATTTACCCTAACCTTGATAAAAGCAAAAACATCTGAGAATTGAACCAGAGCCTCAAAACTTTACAAGTCCATTGGAGGCTGATCAAAGAAACGTGGTATTATAGAAGAAAAAAAGTTTTAAAACTATAAGAATCCATCTCCCTTAAAATTTCTTCCTAAGAATTATAGACACGTTATTTAGATTGTATTATGTTCAATATTAGATCTTTTTTTTTTTTTTCTTTTTTTTTTTTTTTTTTTGAAAACATATCATTCTATAAATACTTCAATTTAGTGATGAGTCGATTCTCAATAGGACTGATTCTTGAAAGAATTGATATCGGGAACCGATTATCAAAACTTGATCCCTAGGTATCAGATCCAGGGCTGCCGATTGGGGGAAATTTTAGAAGCCTTTGCACTTTTGGGGGAAATTCGACCAATCGTTGAAGGCTACACATCAGCAGGGCTGCCGATTTGAGAGATATTTTCTCCCGTGGGGGAAATTCAAATTGAATTTTTTAATCGATTTTAATAAATCGTTCCGAACTAGTGGCGTATATGTTACCTATAATAAGTATTCTTTTTTTATTTTATAACAATACCTAATTACATAAATGATATTAAATATACGAAGAATATTTTAATTTCTAATTAAGACACAAATATATTTATGAACTTAATGCCTCATTATTAAAGTAAATAAGCAACATTACTCATTTGTCATTTGGGGGAAATCGGAGGGAAGTTTTAAAACGGTTGGGGGAAAATTGGGGATGTTTTGCTTTGACGCGGGGGAAAAATGTTATTTCAGAATCGGCAGCACTGATTCAGATCATTTTGTCATGGAATTGAAAGGTTTGGTGGATGAAGGGGTAATGTCACATTTTAAAAAAATATAATCTAGTTCAGTGGATGAAGGAATTATGTGCAGAAGAGTTTGGTAGCAAAATCTGAATATTTCAAAATATGGGGTAAGAAAGAGGTTCCTTACATTTTCCTGCTAGAGGAAAATGTTATAAAACGACTTTAAACATAAATTACCCGAAATTGTGTTACACCTTAAATTACCCAATCATCAACCAAACCCTTCAATTATAATAAAGCTTTCCTTAGCGATTATTTTAAAAAATAAAAAAGTTCAAATTTACTGAAATAAGTCTTCCTCTAATTCCATCAAGCCTTGTTGACGTATTCTGAATTTTATTCATAACATAAGGCAGACAATGTTAAGTAATTAATTTTTATTACTTTCTAATACATTAGGAGTTTATATACTTTGATATTTTTTTTTCTTGAAATTTATTTTTAGAACTATTTTAAATTTAAATTACTTAATTTTAAATTACTATTTTAAAACTTTGTGTCGGTACCGAAAATCACAAATCCATTAACAATACAAATGAATAAAAAAAAAAAATGAATAAGGATTCATATATGACTCTATAATTAGTAGCAATACTATAATATATTTTACTATTAATAGAAACCTACTTAGGAGGTATTTAAAATTGTAATTTAGTAAATATTTCTTCAATAGAAATAGACAAATCGATTAAACAGTGTGTATAAATAAAATTAATAATTGCTATATAATGTTTTCACTTACAGTTGAAATTCCAAGATGGCGTGATATTCTTTCTTGAATATATTAAATCCAGCACATTTCCAATGGATATTAAACCGAACAACTGCGGAAACTGAAACTGAAAAAAAAAAATAACAGAACACATATTTATTTGAACAAACCACTATCACTTAAATTTTTGAAAACAAAAAAAAGCAGCGAAAAAAAACCGAACCGCACTTGAACTAAATCTAAATACACTGAGAAAGGGACTGATGATATTGCAGGCAGTTAGGACAAGATAATTAGGTTATAGAGAATGAGCGCATTTGATTGGCCGCCTCCCCCACTGCTGAAATCAGTGTTGTTCCTTTTCTGACTTAAGTATAAACACTAAAATAATATCATTTGGTTCAAAAAATTAAATATTTTCATAAAAATTTAATTAATAGACTATTATCAATTATTTCTAGCTAAATCCTTTAACAATATATATATATATATATATATATATATATATATATATATATATATATATATATATATATATATATATATATATATATATATATATATATATATATGTATTATATTGGTACAGGTACAACAAAAACCTTATATTTATTTTTTAAATTATATTAAATATTTTTTTCTTAAATTTTTGTTGATTAATATTACTATTTGAATGCATCAAACTTTAAGGAAGTTATTATAAAAAAAGAATCTGAAAAAAGTTTAAAATTTATATAATTTATTCAAAACAAGAAACTTTATATGAAAAGCTAGAAATACAGCACAACTATTAATAAACAATAAAAATTTAATACATGTATATAGAAAAAGTAAATTTTGCTATTTATTTTACTTCTTTTTCTGGGTAATACGCAAATATACAGAGAACAGTTTAGTTAATAAAATGATATAATATAGGTTTTTAATCTACAATTGTATGCAACACACACACGACTAGACATTAGTGTTATTTTAATAAATATTCTACATTAGATATCTTGGCCATCTTTTCATATGCCTCGGAGGGTTTTCGGGAATCGGGTGTTAATGAAGTTCAGAGACTAGAGGATTCGAGTGGTTATGAAAGGATTGGTATTTGGTTTGTGATATAATTTAGTTAGGAATATTTTTTCAAGTTTCCAAAATCTCCGAGCCACCTGAAAAGAAGATGGCCTCGGGACCATCTAATATTTGACTTCATTATATAGAACTTTTATAAGTGCTACCAATGGGTAGTTGATTTTTAAAAAAAAGTGAGTTATACTGCATACAGTTATAAATTTCAATATATAACTAAAAAAAAAAAAAGTTTTCAAAAATTAAAATAAAAATCACCAACTGCTGATCATACTATTTGGAACGCTGTTATCAAACGGAGTTTTACAGTCCGAAAATCGTATTATTAATTTACTATATCTTAAAACCTGAAATTACATATTTAATAAAAGATTAAGGTAAAACTATCGATTGTATCACACTTTTATTTTGAAATTTAAAAAGTAATTTCTAGCCGAGACGTGAGCAGGAACAGATTGCAACAAAACGGTTCGGCATGACGTAGTATTAAGTCAATTTAGCAGGGAAGCCAGCGCGGTGCCCCCTCCATATAAATCAATATTGACAACAGTTTGCAGGACAAAAACACAAATCTCGATGTTGTTCATCTTATACTGATGAGTATTTTTTGAACTTAAATCAATCTCTCAACATCAATCAATGAAGTCCAATGTATTAAAACTTTGAGTTTTAAAACAAAAGGTATGATTAGTAGATCATTTTCGAGAAACAATTTGTATAAGAGCTGGGTTCAATAATATACAATCCATATGATTTTGTCTCTTTCAATTATAAATAGTTTATCTTTTAGTTTTTATGTTTATAGTTTTAATATTTTTCCCGGATCGATTTGTCATTACGTCTTGCGAAAGTCATCCTATATCCAATCGTGTTCCCTAAGGGTTTTTGCTGTCACTATCTTTTCCCATCTATATTAATGATCTCCTTAAAGCCATGCTCAATTCCACTCACTATTATATGCAGATGACTCTGTGATTTACTCCTTTCCCTTCCCCAGCATCTCGCTTGAATATTTCAAGAAAACTTAGAGAGAATATTCTATAAATCTTGTGATAACAAGCTATACTTCGAAACCAAGAAGTATATAAATAAGAAATTATAGGATCGTATCCCATTTTTGTTTTTTTATAAAAATTGTTCTAATAATAAAAAAAAAATCTACATTAATTGGATCTAAATATCTCTGAACTGCCTTAGGACAATAGTAAAGTTAGGATAGCAAGATTATTTAATTTTGCTTTAACTATTATTAACAAAATTATTATATAAAATATAATATTAAGAGGAAACATAATAATTTACTATGCATGTATTATAGTAAGCTAAACAAGAATGTTATATACTGCGGTAAAGTGCCTTCAGTTAGGGGCTCTTATGCCGTTTCCAAGGCTACCACCCTCTTTCTTCAGGTTTCCCTCTGTATGGATGTATACATGCCTCAGCTTTACTGGAACGTAGAGCTGGAACGTTTGAGGAATCTGTCCAGGAATTCATGAGCCAAGTATCCACTTTTTAATATGTTAGAGTTTGTTAATAAGAATTAAGTTTTAAAAATATTATGCAATTAACAAAATTAGTAAAGCCTATTTAAATAGATATGTGCAGAATTCCTTTATAAATGAGTTGATGAAGAAAAAGGAAAAGCAACAAAAATATATCTTTATTTTTTAAAAATTAATTTTTGTTCTAAAAAATAAAAAAAGAATTAAAAAGCTCCTTTTCAGTTTCAGCATTGATATTATAGGTGAAAACTATTTCACAGATTATTATATCACAAGTAAGAGTACTTATACTAATTGTGTGATGATTTGTACTGAATCGGTATGTATTTGTTAAGAATTAGTGTATGAAGGTCAGAACAAAACGTTTCATTGGTGAAGTAATATTAAAATTAGTAGTAATGCCATAATTTTTTTATCTCCAATTTGATAATAATATATCTATATTTTATTACTTTCAATGAAGATGAGTTTTTAAATTAAGAATTATTATCTGTAAGTATGTATATGGTTAAGAATACCATTGTATATATTGCAATATACATTATTAATGTTCCCAATAATGTTCAAACTATAACTTTGCTTGATTTCATACTGTAAAGAACTATATATATGTAAAGAAAACCACTTCACTCATATACCAGTGCTTTACTTAAGTTACCCAGAATGCACTACGACCGTATTACCCAGAATGCCTACTGGAATTCACAACAGCTGTGAGTTAGGAGATTAAAGGTTATTGTATTTTAGGGATGTTATTGTGAACGATTAACCTTTATTATTCATTTACAATTCAATTAAAACTCCTGCAGAAATAAAGAAACTTGAATAAGGGCTTTAAATGTAGTTCATGTTGTTTTTAGAGGCGAGGGAATCCCTATTATTAACAAATAATCTAATTATTTGATATTTTTAAATATGTATTGCACATAAAACTTTTGTTTTTACAGAATGTCTTTATTTCTTCTAAAAGTAGTATAAAACCATTATATACATTATAGAGGACTAATTATATAGTCTTCTTAGGTCTTAAAATCCTTTGAATACAAAAAAAAGAAAACTTGGAACATACATACGTAATTATCATTTAGAAAATTAAATAAAATGAAAATCTACATATTTTAATTTGCAAAAAATACATTAAATAAAATTACTATAGTTTATTTTAAGAAAATTATTTTCCCAACAATATTAATAGTGGCAAGGTCAGATGGAGACATCTACAGAAGACAGTCATAACAAATAGCAGAAGCAATTTGTCACCCGGGAGATCTCATGTTATCCGTCCTATCCAATTCAGGACTTGTTCCACTAACAGTGCCAAGAACATTGCCGGTACGACCGATATGTCTGGAAAGGGTGAGTCATTTATATGTTGTTGATGAAAATATTAAATTTTATATGGATATTTAATAAAACTTAGAACTATAAGGGTAAGTTATAATCTCCGAGAATAATATCAAGCTACAAATTCTTATAATATCGCCTGGCTTTGAATATTTGAAATCATAGTATTCAATAGGTTATACAAATACATACAAACATACTAACGCACATCCATACATTTAATATTACATAAATCGCAATTCATTTCGCACCATATTTACATATTACATATACCCAGAACATTGATGATTCAGGATATGGATATATAAATAATATTAAAAAAATTTTATAGGAGAGGATTTCCAGATAGAAATGGTTAATGAATTCTAAAATGAGGATGCATGGATAATAAAATATTTTTTGAAGAAAGCAATTCTATGAATAATGGTATACAAATAGATAGACCGAGCCCTTGTGTTTAAGAGGTGGATAGAGGAACGCAGAGAAAGTATATAATGGATGTAGGTGAGATTTGTGAAATATATTCCAGGACTGTTATGGATCGCGAGTTTATTCCAAGATTTTTAATCGAGTTTCAAAAATGAATAGGGTGGTTGTGTTGATACAATAAAGGACGGAAGGAAGGGCGCTAAGGAAAGATAAACTAATGTGTTAGCATTAGTTTTCTTTCTGTTACAGCACAAATTATTTTCTAATGACCAATGGTTTATGCTACCTGTGTCATCCTGAATTTCAACAATTGCCTCTAGCATTTCAGAAGGGATTTCAATGAATTGACCAGTGAGATTTACCATACAGTAGAAAGTATGTAAAAAGGCTTTTACACATGGTCAAAGTCAAGGTGAAAGTGAGAAAAAGCTTATCAACACATTATTTGTTAGTTTAGCATACGAGTATTAATTATTATTGAAGACAATTTATACATCAACACAATGAATAATAATAACATATAATCTTCACAATATTTAATATCACTCTTCATCGCTCATTTGACGTTGAGCGCGCGCTAAGTTGTAAAGGTTATAAGTACAAGTATGACGACATCTTTAGTGGATCTATAATCAGAATATTTAACAACCTATCTACGAGTTTGACAAGTCTTCAGGTATTTGCAACCCGACAGCATTATGCGATGGCGTCATAGCCAAGTGTTGATGATAATCATTAAATATATTTTATTGACTGAAATTTACACGTCATTCTAATGGAATGGAATGCATATAAAACATAGCCTGCATAGCGTGCTGTAGAATATTTTAAAAATCGAAGAGAAAGTGCTTTTGTATATATAAGCTTCTTGCAACTTCGGAAAAGAGGTTATATTAATGAGGATTATTATTGAATCATAATTTTCAAAATTATTTTATATTATATTATTTAAATTATATTTAGATCTTGTAAAATATAACAGTAAAAGAACGAAATAAAAAAAAATGCGATTTTTCACATTTGTTAGTTTTACATAGTGGCGACAATATGTAGCATTAAGGTATTTGTGGAAAACTTAGAAAAGGCAACATTTAGCAGAAAAGATACATTTTACTTCCTTATAGATAAAATACTAAAATACATGGCTAAATACGAGTATATTTATCGATCGTACATTTATATTTCAATATAGGTCCAAAGCCGGTGACAACGGAAGACTATATATAAACGGACAGACTACAGATGGCGGTGATGGCCGGACGATAACAGCTGAAGAGAGGGTGTCGCTTTTTATCCCTTCCCTTGTTTTATTTAAACCTCCCCTGGCCCGCGGCATCCGTATTCACCGCTTTATCCCTTCTCCTTCATTATTTTATTTTCTCCCTTTCTCTTTTATATGTTTCCAGGACCTTTTCAATATTAAACACCGTGATGAAAAAGTATTATGGAATAAGTGGGATCCTCAGCCAACTTCTGTTACTCAAGGAG
The DNA here is from genome assembly GCA_003667255.2 of Euschistus heros. NCBI lineage: Eukaryota > Metazoa > Arthropoda > Insecta > Hemiptera > Pentatomidae > Euschistus > Euschistus heros. Next base: position 48,713 of record RCWM02000370.1, on the reverse strand, counting down.
CAGCCCTCTAACTCCTTGAAAAAAAAAGTTTTGTTTTTAAAAGCCTCAGGAAATGACCCTTCCGCCCCTTTTGCTCTGAGTGCAAGTCAGGAAACATGAACAATTCAATCAATAAGGCGATTGAGACATTTCCGTTTCAGTCCCTCGAAAATATAGAATTTAACAGTAATAATAAATAATATAGAATTCCTTAGAACGATAAGTTTTTGCAGGGAACAGATAAATATTACCGTGAATTACATCAATCGTAAATTCATACCACGATAATAGTATTGGAATATCTTATAATTTATGGCACATGTTTAAATTAGTTTTAGTTTTAATAAAAAATGCAATGTAGTTGTTCTAATTATATAATCATATATTTTTCAAAAAGCTGAAACATATAATATTAGTAATCAGCATTAATAAAAAAAAATAACTTACAAGTAAAGACTTGTTTAGTAATAATAATATTATAAAACATATTCACACTAAATATGATTCACTCTCGCTGTGTGATTTTGTTTTTATACAAAGTTATAAAGGTATTGTAATTAATAGTTTATATTCTTAAAAAACTATCAATATTTGGTTTGAAAGTAATTTTTGAAAAACATTTCAAGCATGGTCATAATATTCGTAACATTTTACATTATCTATTATATATTTGTCAAATACCACTCACTCATTTAACACGAAATCTCAGAAACCACCGAACGGATTGGAATGAAATTCGATATGTAGCTTCCTCTAGGGCCGTAGGTGCTCGCTAAGAAAGGAATTTTAAAAAATCGGTCTGGATCGCGGCTAATTCACGAAAAATGCGATTACAATTTATATTGGGTGAATAATAAAAGATTAATTGTCATATGGTATTTGGAGATAAACTAAGTTAAAAAATAGGTTAGATGTTTAAGCCGCACACTTTGACCACAAATTAAGTTCCTTATAATTGTAAACAAACAAAAATAAGATCGATGTCGAAACCTTATAATATGGTACTTTCTGTGAACTGTGATGGTGGCTGCAGAGGTGGAGCATTACAAGTTTGAGTTGTTTCGTGACGAGAAGCTATTAAAAGACTAATGTTAAAGAGGAGGTTAAAAGACTTATGTTCTCTGGTGATGGCATGTAAGACCAGTTCGATGTAGGGACGAAAAACTGATAAGAATCAGTAAGTTCTATCAATTGTATGATTCTCTTCAGTATCGTCTCATGTTCTACTATGGAGAAGATGGTTACAGTATTAACATCCCTCAGCGTGACCCAAACACCAATACACCACTTACGAAAACTGTGTCTGCAGCTGATTTTTAGGCCTAAATGTTGATTGAGCGAGGAGGTGAAGAACCTTATTTACTTTAGTTTTGTTATCTCCTCAACCAATTTATGCTTGATATGTACGCAAAAATAAAAAACAGTAAGACTAAACTTTATTCGAAAATATCAACAAAGTTGAGAAGTTGAGACTATTTTCACTTAAATTATGCCATAAGAAAAGCTGATGGTCTGGTATCAGAGCTGGGTAAGATGGTAGTGCTGCCTCGAAGCTCCACTGAAGGAATATCAAAATAATATAAGATTAACTTTTGCAAATTGTCAAATTTACTTATTGAAATTATTCTAAGAATGGAATTATTTAGGTTTATTTAATTAATAACAATCATCAACGTTAAGCTTAACTTTTACTAATTTAAGTTGTCTTTCATCCTAATGATATTAAACCGTAGCGGAGCAGGGTACTTTCAGCTAGTTGAGTCTATATAAAAAAAACTTTTTTGTTTATTGAAAAGTATATTATTTTTGAAAAAAAAAAAAAATGCGCGTTGAGTAATTTTACAAATATCTAATAATAAATATTAAAATTTATTTGCTGTAGCTGTAAAAAAAGTCAGTATAATAATCCTGCATAGGAATGCACAGTAGTAGGGGACAATGAATACAGAAGGGTTGTATGGTCCAGCGAACGGAAACCGCTCCCTGTAGACAGGGAGAATTTAAAAAACTATTCTGACATATGTTATTTTTTTTTGTTTTTAAAAATACTTAGACATTAAGGCTAAAAACATAATTATTATATTATATAATTATAATTATATTAATAATCAACGCTGCCAAAGCATATGATAATAAAAATTAACTGTATAGATAAAATGAACATTTTAGCTAGTTAGTTCTTGAGAACTCAAGCAAATAATAATAAAATAAAAAATGTCTTTCAAAATAAACGAATGAAGGGAATGCTAACAGACTAAAATCTAATTACTGGAGTGTTTACTCAAAATAAAAATGACCGCTCTGGCTTCACCTTCTTTACATCATTTAGTCTAATACTGACCTCGGTGCGATTCAAATCTCTCGTGCTATATAGTCTTGATTTATATATTTTAAAATCGTTTGTTAAAGTGAGTATTAGTAATCAGTGTATTGGCAATTTATATATTAATAATTTGTTAAAAGTGTTAAATTTTGTGTTAGTTACAAGAATCACTTTTTGATAAAACTTTCTTATTTTTTTATTTTTATTATATTTTCCTTATGGATGATGAAACAAAAGTTCTCCAAGCTAAGAAGGTTTGATTGCCTAGCAAATTAAAAATAAATTCCACAACATGAACACAACATATACATACATACTGCAGAATTCCAAATCACAGTATATCGGGTAAATATCAAAACATCAAAAAAAATATACAAAGAGAAGATTACTCTAATGATTAATAATGATTTAATTGTATCAATAAATTCAAAATTTCTATGCAGGTATTATCATTATAAATAATCATAACCTAGATATTATTGAACTTTTATTAATTTTTATCAACATTTATATTATCAAATTTTATCAATAATAATGGTTTGATAAAATTAAACTTTGAAAGATCTGATTTCATTAATTTAAACAATCTGGATATCGTTTATCTTTGTATGACTATTTTATTAATCTTTTGAAAATGTTTATAACTGCAAAATTAATCTTATTTATCCCAATCTAATTCATCTCAAATTATATTTTTAAACATAACTCACAAATAATGAAAATGAATACTTATAGGTACAACATACTAATTAAAGTGAAATAATAAAAAAATTTGAATATATCATATTTATAATAAAAAGTACTTTTAAACAGAGAAAAATAATTGATTAACATTAGAATGTTTTCACTAATCTCAAATATTGTACTTAGCTAGTAAAAACACTGTTGGTGGTGGGTATATTTCAGCCAATCAGATGCGAGTACTTTTTACAATCAAATCAGCTTCCTTATTACAAAGAAGCAATAGTGATCTGTGTCTGTTTCTGAATTCATTTAAGTGCAGTTAGGGTTTAAATCGATTAAATTATATTTTAGAATTGTAAAAAGTGTGAAATGTGGTCATGTTTACTTTATTTTCGTTTCATCAATACTGTTTCGAAATATGTTAGCTGAAATACATACTTTAGGGACATTAGAAGCTTCAAGGACGATAATTATAACCTAACCTGTAAGTAATGAACTCTCATAAAATTCATGGCATTCTTTTTTAAAATATCTTTATTTATTACTTATTAATAAAAAACTGAATTGAAGTGTTCATTCTATAACTCATTTCATCATATTATTCTGTGAAATAATATTTTAAAATTTGTGAAAAAAGTTGTAAATGAATATTTAAAGTTTAGAAATGTTTTATTTAATACTTTTATTTTAGTTAAGAAAATACTTAATCATAAAACTGGAATATAACCCATTAATATAAGTTTATCAAAGTATAGGTTATGTTAAGAGAACAAGGCAGTGAATTAATTGATATAATTTTATGTTAGGTTTTATATGACCTGTAATATTTAAAATTTAGTATCCTTATGGGTTTTCAATATTTATTGTTTTATATAAATTTCTATCATATTTAAGTAGATCTTTCAAAATTCCCAAATGACTAATAGAAACTAAACCATTTTTATCTTGTTTATTGATTAATTCCATCGAAAATAATGAGAAAACTATATTATAAAACCTTAAGTTTGTATTTTGCTAAAGCTAGCTGTTGTAAATCAGTTACCTATCATTAATTTTTTTTAATATCTCTGGGCCTAGTTTTCTTTACATAGTTATTTTAGTTTCTCTCACTTTAAAGTTTATTAAGATAGAACACTAGATTCACAAAAAAATTATTTATAAATATATCGATTAAGTTTAACTTGTTTTAATTTTTTTTTCTTTGTAACCAATCGGTTATTCACTGCAGATTTTTTTTTTTTATAAGACTAATGGAATGTATTAATCCAGTGAATGTAGCAATTCCTTCAATCAAATTCATACTAATAAATGCAGTAATAATACGGATAATTATGAATAAGTAGATGTTTATACGAAAAACCTCGGGATCTTGTCTTTAATGGCGCCTCATGTTAAGTGAATATTCTGTCCCCTTATGCTTTCGATGAATTGATGATATTGTGCGCATTTTAAAAAAACGAACAGTTGTTTAAATTTAGTCTCCACTATAACTACATATATACATTCTTGATAACAAATGGAAATTTATGTTTTCCAATAATAAAGAACATTATGGAATCTTAGATTTTTACAATATTGATGATTAGACATAAATTTTCTTTTGTTTGGTTCAATATTCATTCTATATGAGAGTATTTGTTTGTACTAATTGATATTATTATCATGAATATTACTTATTATTATTATTATTATTATAGTAATCAACAAATCTATTTATCATGAAAGCAATAATATTTTCGTGGATATTTAATTTCCCGTAATCGATAATGTATCAAATAAGACAAAATAATTTCTTTCATTTATTAGTAAGGCTTAAAATATTGAGCACATCACTTTTAAATATAAGAAATTTTGACATAATTTATGAACTTTGTTTTTTATAGTGGATAGAATATCTAAAAGTTACTTTTCTATTGAAAGTAACTTTTCGCAAACCCCTCTTTTTTTTCTCTCTCTTTTCATAAATATTTTAGAACGCTAAAGTGAAAATTTTGAGGGAAGAGTGAATTTTTTTTTTTCTGATGCAACATTGAATGCAGCATACAGCGAGGGGTGATCCATATTTTATCACTTCGTTAATCTGCTTGAAAAAAGATCATGAAACATAGAAATACCCCAAGTTATTAACTTAATTAAAATTTAATTTGATGGATAATTGAAATCTATACTTTTTTCCCTCGCCCTCCCTAAAGAAAAGTTTAATATTCTTTTCTTTTAAATACTGATGCAAAATTCACTTAGTAAAGCGATTAACAAATGACAGAGTCTATAGGAAACATTTCAAGTTTGTGTCCTGGCCTCGACTGTTACATTCAACAAACTAATGAGTTCGCCTTTAAGCCGACTACTAGCCAAATTGCTTTCTCAAACTGGAAATGGTGGAGTCCTTTAATTTCATCTAAATCTCAAAGCCGATTCATTATAAAATTATCAAGGAATTGTCTACCAACCTGCCACGGTTGGTACTGATTTAAATTTTCTAAAATAATTTTATTTTTGTTAGTTCAATCTGTCTTATTTACTATGCCGCATAACTCAAGATTTGCTGATGATATATGTTTATTTTCACCGATCATCACCGGCTTCAGGAGAATGATAGAAGAAAAAGTAAAAACCAGTAAAAAATATGACAGAGATATTAAAGTAATGAAGTTGAAAAAGTAAAGTGAAAAAGTAATGAAAAACTGCATTTCTCCTTGACTGGGAAGTACAATAGATTATGATTAAAATGATATTTTGATATTTCAAATTAATAACTAAAACAACAATTAATCGCTATTCCAACAAAGTTGAGAAAAAATAGGGATTTCAAACGAGATTTTTTTTTATTTAAACCAACATAGCTTAAAAATGGTAGGTCCTATGGACAAACGTTGAATGATCAAAAATATTTTCCATTAAATTTTGGATAGTGCAACTATCAGCAAATATGTTAAAGAGTACAACTATTTAGGACAAGTAATAGAATTCAAAGCGAAAATTAATTAAAAAATCGATAGGAGAATATAGCTCGGCAGGTGCAAATATTGGTCTCTTAAAAAAATTTTAAAAGTAATTTAGCAATAGAACTTAAAGCCAACGATTTAACTAGTTGTGTATACCCTAAGGTTCTATATGGGACTCAAACTTGAACTAAGGTTGAATGCAATACAGATGAAGCTTGGGTTCTAAAGTCAATTAAGAAGAGAGTGAAAATAAAAAATGAAGATAGTGTTTATAAAGAAAACATTAAAAGACTAAGGGTTGAAGCTCATCGCTTGAAATAGAACTAGGCTGGACATAATATGTATATGCACATTATGGATGAAGGATGAGGGATGGTCTAAGGCCTGCGCAGAGTGGATCCAGAGGTGACAACAGGCAAAGGAGTCGCCCGCATCTGAGGTGGAGGCAGTACGTAATGGCACGGTATATATTTTGTATATTCTTTATTTTATATTATATTATTTTTTTATTATTTTTTTGTTTTTATTTATTTTTTTAAATTTTATTTATTCATTATGTCTCTGACCAGATGTAACTAATTTCATTTCTTTGTGTACAAAGTTTTTATTCTTAAGGGACTTGGTCCCAGAATAAAAGTATTTTTCCCATTCTATTTCTATATAACTGGTCGCTGGTTATTGTTAGGGATAGAGTCAGGTGGGAAAAAATTATGAACAATATTTAGTCAACTTTTCTGTTTTCATAGGATTTTATTTTGTTCGATTATGTTCTTTGTTTTTTTTTTTTAATTTTGTATCATGAACTGTTATTCTATTAAGAAAGTATTATTATTTTAAAATAAGTGATATTTAGATCTGACATCCTTTTTGTTTCTGTCCTGTAAGCAACTTATAAATTCCTCCTTATAGGAAGAGGCTTTTTTCAAAATATTGATGCCAAAAAACCTTATTGGTATTATTATTATTATTTATCATTTTTTTTACAAAAGAATTGGTTGTAAGAACTTAATAATGAGAATAAAATTATTATATATTTAAGGTAACTATTTATGTTATATTAAAATCTATATACAGTGGGATTCATAAGTTTTCGACCACCCTTATATTTTATCTTAATTTCCGTTTCATATATCTTTTAATTTAAATTTTGGTTTCATTATTTTGATTAGGTGTTTTATTAAGGATTAAAACGTTTCCTGCAAAAAAAAAAAAAAAAAAAAAATCATAAATTTAAAAGAAATTAACAAAAACAATATATGCCAATGATGGAAAACACATTTTTCAAATTTTAATAGTTTTAGGAGATTGTCCCACATTTATTTAGTAAATTATTATTAAAATATAGTTGCCAGGTCTTTGACTAAAATATGAGCCAAACACCACCTAAGCATAAAAGGCTGTATTGAGGTGATTTTTTTTGATAATGTTCATAATGATTTCGGGATTTTTTTGTTTTCAAACGCCGTTTCAACTCCTGCTGTAAATGCATTATTGGATACTGGTCCAAACTTTAAGCTGGCCACCTCAAAACCTTAACTTTTTTTTAATTGGAACTTTATTTTTGTTAACTTTATTTTTGTGGTTCCTGCAGCTGATAGGTGTTTTTGGTCGTTATCGTGATTCAAAATGCAACTAGGGCAATTTTGTTTCGCTCATATTGCAGTAAATGGTTAAGCAGTATATCCCTATACATATAAACGGTCATTCGTCCATTTATGAGCACAAAGTCTCCAATAATATAAGCTGAAAACACACCGTTACATTCTTACAACCAAATATAACGGTTGATATTTGCGACTGAACATTATTCCTTGTATCTCTAGGTCGTTTTACATACCATCTCCAAACACTAACCATCAATCTGAATTTTTTTTTCGTCCATAAAGAAGGGCTCTCTGATTTTTTTTGCAGATGAATGGTTTCTTCTCAGCATCTTGGCCACATAATCCAAACATATGGAGGCGTCAAATAATAGCTACTCGGCTGACATCATAGGCGTCTTAATTTATCGGGGATGTCATCGCCACTGCTTTCAAGGTTCATTTTCGAAAGTTACTAAGGGCTCTTCCGTATTATTTTAGGTTTTCTTTGGCCTTCCTTTCCTTAATCGATCCTCCAAGCTATGGCCACCACATACATGACGTAGATGAAGTATATATTTTTCATTAATAATTCTCCTGAAAAGAGTTTGGCAGATAACGAAGCATCAACTTATACACCAATCGAAGCCATAGATACAGAAGCTCAGAATTTATGTAATCAAGTGCAACGTCGAGGTACTTACTTTATCTTCACTGTGGAATGCATTAGAGGCCGGAAAAAACTACAAAACTACGAATAGCTTTAAAATGAATTTCCCTGAAAATAAAATTATTACTTGATCAATCATTTTTTATTGCATGATTTCTAGGTCAGTAAGACCTTTCTTATTTTATTAGGGTTTTCGCTATTTAATATTTGTTTGTTTAACTTTTTTTTTAACTTAAAAAAAATACATATTGAAAAATTACTCAAGGAAAAGATTAACAAAACAGATTGTTATGTACATACAATATGTATCATACAACTAATAAATTATATCTTGGTTGATTCTATGTGTTATTATTATAAGTGTGACAAATTATGATAAATAATACAAATATAGAATACACAGTTATAGAACGACTCGTTCACATTTCACACTTTCGAAAGGTCAGGACTACAGCACAAGAATAGATACTAGAAATCAATATCCTCTTCTACTTTTAGGAACCGCTTTCATAAATTATTCGTATAAACAAAAATGGATATACGATAAACATTTAGAATTTAGAATTTTAAAAACCTTGAGAGAAATCCTCAAAAATCATTTTTTTAAAAAGTAACAAATATTTTTAAAAATACTAAAACTTTTTTTTTTACAAGAATAGGGATAACAGAAGGCGTTGAATAAATAAATAAAAAATAATATAAACTACTTGACAGAAGCAAAATTATTATCTAATATAATACATTGCATTATAATGCAATAATATTATCATAAAAACTATGGGGACTGAATAGCGGAAATGGGGGATGCTATTTTATGAACTATAACACAACTGTAATTAAAAGTATAATAAAACCATCGATAGTTAAACACTAACACCGCATTTTAAGTAGGCAATCAACTCCACACCAAGGGAACTCGTATTGAAGCAGATACCATTCCTAATTTATGTTTTATCGTTCTAATTAAATGCTTTATTAATAAACGATGATTGGTGATTGCTTATTACTGGTCTCTAGATTTAGTCTGTTACTTCTCTACCTGGGTTGTAATCGATTATGTCATTATTATTAATCGATGATAGTTTTAACGTATGAGGTTGCGAGTATAAGTTCAGACACAAGGAACATTATGGATATGTATATCTCTTGAGGGAGAGAATGTATACAGCTGTGGTTTATCTAATACTACAAGGTATATTAAAAAAAAAATAATAAAACTCCATTCTGTTGAATCTTCTGAACATAACAGGCCAAGAACCAGCAGAATTAACAGAGGGAGTTGTGTCAGTTAGTGAACTGTTCCAACGAGACGTATGGACCTCTGATGTTTGATTAATGCCGAAGAATTGCAGAACGGTACAACGCTATGATTAAATGGCGGAACACCTGTTCCCTTATTGCCTTTCCTTCGCTCATCATTATCCACTTTATAGCTCCTTCGTCGAGATCTTATTTGGCTCAGTGATGCGTACTGCCTGTCTAGGTATAGTCGCTGCAAGTTAACACTTGCACTATCGAGACGTGAGACCTATTGTTCTCCTACCTACATAAAACATTAACAAATAAAGATTTGATTGACCATAATGTCCAAGCAAGATGAAATACTATTCTATCGACCAAGGTATCGAAAATCCAATCAGAACAGCGTCTACGCTCTAGTTCTAGACGAAATATCTTTGTCTTTATTGTAAACTTCTCTCGATTTATTTTAAGGTTTACTTCGCTTCTTCTGGAGGAATAAGATTAGTATCCTTTATTATAATGAACATACTTTCACTAGTCACCCCTATTTACTATTTACTAGGTTTTTAATAATATCAAGGTTTTTAATATTACTTCATTATTACATCGAAACATGAAATGAACAATAAAAAAAAAAAATAAATAAATCACAAAATTATTAAACTCATTTCTTCTTTATCTCTTAATAATAACAACCCTTGTGGTTTTTACTACTATAGATAATAACAACTCTTCTTACTCATCATTCATGAACATGAAAAAAAAAAAAAAAAAAAAACAATAAGCCGAAACCACTGTATACAGTACAATGATATCTTGTACAATTAAATATTATTTTATTTTAGTATATTAATTCTATAAATTCTATAAAGTATTATGGGTCAGGAATGCAATCAGGAGAAAGAAAAAACACGTCCAAGTTAAATAATTCATATGGAGTACCGACGTTTCGACCTACTATGCATGTGTTATTTAAATCGACCAGTTAGGAGAGGAGACGATCGATCGTCTAAATTCCATAGAATTTTAATTTGGACTTGTTTCTCTTTATCCTGGCTGTATCTCAGACTGTCTTTTTATATTTCTAACAGTCACAGTCAACTATACTATTTGTATAAAATACTATCTATGGGTAAGTACATCCAAGACTTTTGGGAGGCGTGGTATCTAAGTAGTGTTTGACTACCATGCTTCCGGGCCCGAGTTCGAGTCCAACTGACGGCAGAAAATTTATATTCTGTCATTTCAGCCGTGGATCAAATTCGAGATCAGGAGACCCTCCTGACACCCAGCCTCTTAAAAAGTGGGTACCTTTAATTGGGGAAAATACCTGGCGGTTGAGCGTGGATTCTTGCGGATCAAATGATTTCGGTGGAGTTTGGCTTAAATCTTAATACTTTTTTTTTTTTTTTTTTTTTTTTTTTTTTTTTTTGTCTGTTTTTATTACTACATTATATGCTCACCAATTTCTTGTCGACAGAGTGCTTTCCAAAAGATAGGGTCGAATTGAAGAATGGTTTCTTATCTCTCTTATGGAGGACCAAATAACGCGGTATTTTTTTTCGCACTTTCTAAGGTAGTAAGAAAGTTTAAATCAAATCGAAAGTAAGCAATTGAATTGAATTATAATCTATATTCTGAGACACATTGTCCCATAAAAATAATACAAAATTATAATTTTTAGGTACTATTGTTCTGACAGCATTAATTTCAGAAAGTGAACATAAATGGATATAAAACAACAAACTTTTAAACACACAGTATAAAATATTAAATTTAAACTGATTTTCAAGTATATATGCAAACCCTAAAAATAAAATAATAATAAAAATAATGACAATTAAATTAATAAATCAATAAATGCAAAAAATAAGAAATATTCAGAATCTTTTCTTAGAGATGATTGCATCGGGAGGAACATCTTGGGAATCATAACTTATAAGTTATGAACTTCGCTGACTTCTAAAACTTCCAAACATCCATCGAATACATCTTTTTTATTAAGAATAAATAAGTTAACACACCTGTAGTGATTTTTTAAAATAACATTATAAACAATATATTGCAATATTGGTATACTAATTAATGATAACGTTGACATATGTATTCATTTCTGGTGTTACGTTTTTTCACCCTCAAAAACGTAACATTTTGACACGCTTTATCTCTGTTAGTGTTGCTGAGAACAAAAATTTGCTGGCTGTTCCCTTATCTGAAAATTATTGAAAAATATTTTATCTTTTATAAAATTTGTTTATAGGAAAAACCGTTTAGGAGCTATATTGGTTTGAATAATGAAAGTCGAGTTTGAAACGCCTATTTTCTCTCAACTTTGTTTCGAATAATCATTAATTGTTAATGTAATTTAATTATTAATTTAAGTAATTTCATCCTTTAAATTCTAAAATGTAAATTTGGAAAAGCTGTAGAAATATCTTAACATATACAAGATCCATTACTTTTCTCAGTCATGGAGAAATTTATTTTTATATTAATATTTCAAAATAATACGGAATAAATTCAATCTTTTTTATAGATATATTTTCTAAAATATTTAACGATTCATTCTTTTTAACTTTTATTAATTCTAAAGAATTTTTATCATAAAATGTTAAATAACAAATTATAGTCCTTGTCATAATTATTAATTTACTGTCTCGTTCCCCTAAATCCGATTAAAGATCTAGAGTGTGTGGCTCGTCTGAGGAGCAACAGAGTATTTATTATGAGGGAAGAGGGTATATTGTTCGCCCTCGCCAAACAATGTCCTACTGTCCCACGGCAATTTTTCATAACTTCATTTAAAATACTCAAGTTTAGGTGTAAAGATAAAATATATTTTGATATCTATGTCTTTTGGTTAGGGTTCTATACTTCTTTGGTGTAACGTTTTTTTCACATTCATTTTGACATGCTCAGAAATTAACAGGAAAGTATTTTTTGTTATATTATATTTGTCGCTGAGACCTACCGTTTAGGAGTTATATTGGTTTTAATGAAAAAATGTCACGTCAAACTACATTTGTATAAGTGTTGGAGATTTTTTGACCTCGGTCTAGCTTTATAGGATTTACTCCGATTGAAAATTTCACGACAGCTCCATTATCAGAAATTTAATGGAAAATATTTTTAATGAGGATTCTAAAGTATAATGTAGGATGTAATGTAAGAAGAGAAATGGTCGGGGATGCAATCAAGTAAATAAACACGTATAAGTTTAAAAAACTAAAAAAACACCCTTTAATAGCAAACCGAAGAACTATTTAAAAAAAGAACTATTAGTATATAATATTTTATGATTGGATTAGCCATTTTTGTGTTATAGATTCTTAAGCATGACCAAAACTAACTTTTGTTACAATTATAAAATTGTATAATTATAAATACTTTAATTGTGTATATAACACATTTTTCGATTTGCAGCATAAAAATGTAACGTATACAAAAGTATATGTTTTTTGCAAAAATCTGAAAAAAGTGCAAAATTGTTGGGGTTTTTTTTTTTGGCCCCCCAACAATTTCCCCCCTATCAAATGTAGTCAAGCTTTTGATATTTTATTCTCAGGAACTATCTTGACCATACTAAATCATAAAACCTACTATTCCACCTTTTGCAAGGCAGACCATCTTTTTGGGTGTATTTAGACTTGACTAAGTAAGAATATTAAAAAAAAGTTGTGCAATTATTGTATTGTCATCGGTCCTTGACACATGTGAAAATTTTCAAGTTGATCAGATAGCTGGAAATTAGTAAAAATTACAATGCAAGAATCCGTTACATACAGGTGAAGTTAATAAAAGCGTATAAAAAAAAAATTGTATTTGGCGTGCCGACGTTTCGATCTGCCTTGCAATTCTTCTTCAGGGCTAAAATAACAAAAATTAAATGTGACTAAGATATAAAAAATATATAAAAAAAAATATAATAAATAAATAAAAATAATTTAAAAAATGAAAAAAAAAATAAATAATGCAAAGTAAATTAGTAATATTTTCTAACTATAACTTTGAAAATTCAACTATATTTTCGTTAACTAATTTACTTACTGTAACGGATTCTTGAAATTATTTTTATTTATTTATATATTTGAATTTTTTGTATCATCTTGGTCACATACAATTTTTGTTATTTAAGCCCAGAAGAAGACCTGCAAGGCAGGTCGAAACGTCAGCAAAGCCAAATATAAAGTTGTTGTTTTTTTTTTTTTAAAAACTTGGCCGTATTTATTTACTTGGCTGCATCCTTGGGAATATATTTTTTTTTTTTATAATTTTTCGCTAGGACCTACCCTTTAGGATATTAGTCAATTGAAAAGTCATACAAGAAACTGCTATTCTCTCAATTTTGTTTATTTCGAATAATAATTGATTGATGATTTTATTTAATTATTAACCTAAGCAACGTGATCCTTTTAATTATAAAATGCGAATTGGGAAAAGCAGTCGATTATTTACTATTATCGATAAGACCCTATTTATTTTTCTTTAATTCTTAAAGATTTTTTTATTGTGGTTATTTATTTATAAGTTTATTTTGTAAAGATGTTTGATTTATTTATCAGTGCCGTATTTGCGGATAACCCAACCAGCATCGAGAACAGCTGTTTGGACCTCGCAACGCTAAGTGAGTCCAATTACAGAACTAATCCCTTCAAACCAAATTTGCAAAGGGTCCTGAGATCCTAACCAGTCTACAGGGCACATAATTAGAGACGCAAACACAACACCGGCGTCATTAAAATGTTTTTTTCTATATTTTTAAAAATATTTATTTATTGATATTTACAACTATATAATTAAATGAAAATAATTTTTTATCCATGGGCTATTACCGACATAAAACTAAGAAAGAAAATATTAATATAATTAAATTGTGGTAGAAAATATTATATTCGCGTTTTAAATATTACATGAAAATAAATCTAAAGGTAAAAAAATTAAAATAAATTAAAAAAAAACAGAAAGAGATAAAGTAAACAGTGCTAAAAATAAATCTCATATAAAGATAATAAATGAGATATGATATAATGGTGTAAATTATAAAAAAAAAAAATAAAAAATCTAACATATTTACGTCCCAATTTTAACCACCACGACGCTTTTAATTTACTAATCTATCTCCAGGGGAACTATTTTACATTATAATTTATTTCTAAGACCTTTAAGGCACTGTTATTTTAACGTAAAGCCGCGTTTCCGTAAACTAAAGTTAGAAGAACAGCAGTCAAAATAAATCTATTTAATTACAAGTTTTACAATTGTGAAATAAGAACCGTAACCAGTCTTTAACCTTGCATTTAATCGGCAGTTCGATAGCAAAAAAAAAAAAAAAAAAAATTTGAAGATCTCACTTTCAGTTCAGACCACAAAAAAAAAAAAAAAAAATTATAGTTCTGAATTTGTATCTATTTATTCATCGAAGTACTATAAACTCCGCGAGGCAACAGAGGAGTTGAAAGCGATTTAAGTGTCTCTTTTTACAGTTTTTATAAAATATCTCTGGAACTATCGACTTTAACAAACATTATGAACAAAATTCAAGCACAAGAAATTTCTATAAATATCGCAACTTAAAATTTAAGATAAGTTGATCTCATTTAATTTTTCAGATTTATAATATCTTGAATTTTCCACCTTCTTTCAGCCCCATCTATCTCTCAAACTATAGAGCAATAAAACTTCATTGACACTCAATTTTTGTACTTTAATTTTGAATATAGAGTACGTTTTGTAAAAAATTAGAAGTTTGACATTTGAGCCGTTTTTTTCTCCCTAGCTTCGCCCAAAGTGATACTTAAAATATGGTAAAGTCTCCAATGAAATAACTATACCAAAATTCAGATTTATACGATTCTTTCTATGTAATAGGCAATTTCGCCAGGACTGTTAGTTAAATTCCGAATATGGGCCTTCATTGAACATTAAAAAAATATAGAAATTAAATTTTCTGTTTTTTACGATGTAATGTAGATAATGTAGATTGCGTCATGCCTGATTATCTATCCTAATGAAAATCAAACAGGACTGAATCGCCACCTTGATAATGAGCTAGTTCATAATTGATGTCACGTTGGTGTTACATTTAAATTCCGTAGGCGTGAAGATAAACTGGGAACTGGGGCGTAGGCGTTTGGGTTCATCTTTCTATTTATACCACCGATATAAATCAGTAGTTTGCTTGGATCAGATAATTAAATTAATCAGATTTCATTCTGAAAATAAATGAAGGATAAATGAGGTAAAATTGGAATCGATTGAAACTTGATCATTAATGCAGAGAACATACCGAATGATTTATTTAATAAGCGGAACCTCCTAAGGAAATGTTAGTGTAACGAACAGTGCTGCCAATTCCAACAACAGTTTCCCCCGGGTGGCTGCAAAATTTCCCTAGTTTCCCCCCAGCCATTTCAAAAGTTCCCCCCGATTTCCCCCAAATGACCAATGAGTAATGATACTATTCAAATTTAATAATCAGGCATTACGTTTATTAAAATCTTTATGTCTTAATTAGAAATTAAGATATTCTTTGTATATTTAATGTAATTGGATATTGTTATAATATAAAAATGCATAGCTAACTTATACGCTACTGGGTCGAATCGATTTTTTAAAATTCAAATCGATTAAAAATTCAATTCGAATTTCCCCCTCGGGAAACAATATCTCCCGAATCGGCAGCCCTGCTGATGACGTGTGACCTCCAATAATTACTCAACTTTTCCCCGAATTCCCCCCAAAAAAGCAAAGGCTTCTAAAATTACCCGGGGGAAAATTACCCCCCAATTGGCAGCCCTTTTAAACTTATTTTTTTTTCCACGTTTTATTGAACATTTATATTATCACTTGCATCATTTATTCAATATTTTTCAAAACACATCGAAGAGTCAAAAATTCTTAAAATAAAAAATTGCATTTTAAATTTTCTTACGAATCATGCAAAGGTCTCTGTCTATGAATAAGAATCAAATTTTTTAAAAAGAAAAAAGAAAATCTAAAAAATTTTGATTTAGTACACTAAATTTTAAAGATTTTTTCTGCTGTTGCGGAACTTCATTAATCTAGAAATACAAAGAACTTCGATACAAAGAACGATAACAATGAAAGGATGAAGCAAATAGCTGATATCAGAACATCGGTAGATCATATACTAGCGTCCTTGAAGTTAAGTGTTGAACAAGAAGTTAGCACCAACAAGATACCGGTCAAACCGCTATTGTTTCTTTCAATTTAAGTTTCTTTGAATAGTTGGAAGTAGATTTAACTTTTTAAAAAATATTATTTTAATAATGAATGATCATTTGATAATATTATCATTTAAACGTGTAAAAGCTGTAATTAATGCCAATTTATCGCATAAACATTTTTTCAGTACAAATTTACTATAAATACTTTATAGATAATATCCTTTATAGTAATAAATAATTTTTTTGTATCAATTTAAATTTTACTTACTTTATTTTATATCACAGTAAGATGGTTTATTTTTTCGGGCTTACAAAACTATCTAGAATTCCATTATAGCTAAGGATATCCGATTCAGTGGTAAAAAAGTTCTCAGCTGAAAATCGAGTATAGAGTAAGAAGGCCATCCTGGGCACATCCAGTCTCTATAAATTGATAGAGGCTTTAGTTGGAAGTTGGTAGGAGTGTGAAAATATTTCCTTCTGTTATACCGTCTCCATATATAACGGTTTACTACAAAAGACTCGCTGCTTATTTTATATATATATTATATATATATATATATATATATATATATATATATATATATATATATATATACACAAGAGAGAGAGAGAGAGGGAGAGGAAAAGGTGCATAAACCAGCACTGGTGTAAATATGGGGCACCCCTCTCTAGTGGCTAAGGGAGATTGAAGACTGGCGGCGAGGACTGTCGATGGAGCCATTTGCTAATATCAGATTGCAGTGAGCAGTTGGAACTATTCTTTCAACTAGTTTAGATGGAGCTTGAGCTATTGTGCAAATTGGTGTTCATTATGGACTGTAAACTTTTAGGAGATATGTGAAATCATTTTTGTTTTACGTTCTTATTTTTATTTAAAAATCACAATAACATCTGGAAGGCGGAAATAGTACTTTTTGAAGCACACATTTAGTCACGTACGCTTTTAAGTTGCAGGTGATAGTGGCCATCTTTCTTAGGTGGAGTTGGTGTAAATATGTGCACCCTTTCTTGGTGTAAATATGGACCCCCATTTCCCGGGCGGCTTCGACATATCTCTTGTTAGATATCAAAACTTGCATCTTTTCTGATGGAAGGTTCTCTGAAGACACTCAGGGTGAGGTGTGGGGAAAATGTAAAAAAAAAAAAAAAAAAAAAAAAAAAAAAAAATAAAAAAAAAAAAAAATAAAAAAAAAAAAAAAAAATAAAAAAAAAAAAAAAAAAAAAAAAAAAAAAAAAAAAAAAAAAAAAAAAAATTATGAGGGCTCATAATTACACACAATATTTCTGGTGCTATTTTGAAAGATTTTTGTAAATCGTCGTTTTTGAAATGAAATAATTGAGGGTAATCATTGTTTTGTGTTCTCACTTTTAAGAAACTTGGTATGGTTGTTAATAAAATACAAACATCTAGAATTTTTGAGTTAAAAGTAACTTTAAATCAAAACCAAAGAGGGTACCCATATTTACAACTTTCTCTCTCTCTCTCTCTCTCTCTCTCTCTCTATATATATATATATATATATATATATATATATATATATATATATATATATATATATATATAGAATAGAATAGAATATATATATATATATAACTATTTATATATTAGTTGATCAGCAGGCACTAAAGAACGAATTAACGGTATCTATGTTAATAATTATCTAATATAAAGCAGCAGATTATTCTCAAAATAATAAAACTACTTCTAATTATCAATGCCTTGTTTGAATAATATCTGTTTAAATTATCATTTATTTATTTTTAATTTCATAAATACAATACTATATAAACTATTAAATAGAAATTTAAAAAATAGCTTATAATTTAGATACAATAAAATTTTGAAATGATTACTTATTAAAAAAGGCGACCATTGAAATAAAATAATTTAAAATAAAATAATTTAATTTTTTTTTTTTTTTCATTTCAAACAATAAAAGAAAACAATAATTAAATAACAATTTTACAGCATTGTACCTTGATAATGACTAAATAATTACAAGAATATTTAATGAAAATTCTTTGAAAAAAGTGATCAGTTAAAAAATTCAACTTGAAGTTTTTTTTCGCCATTCCCTGAGCGCAATAAGAAACTTGAAAGGAATTTCATCTGAGAAGGAATGTGCCATCAACTGTAAGAGAGCATATTTCACTTATTCGTCTTATTATTTTTTTGTATATAGGTAACAAATAGCATTTCGAAGCGATCTATTCAAGGCGAAGTGATGTACTGAAACTGAAAAACTTCCATCAGTATAGTTTCTATCAAGAACTTTTTTTCACTTTTATTTGCAAGACAAGGAAAATCATTGGGTATATTTTATTTTTTTTTTATACAATAAAGAGAAAGGAATAAGAAAAAAAAAGTTTTTAAACAAACTAATTTTGTTTTGTGGTCCTGGCTTCAATATACCAACTTTGTCGAAGAGTTATGTTGATTGTTTTAAGAGGAAGGGAGACGTTCGGAAACTCCTGCAAACTAAATTATTGCACCCTACTTTGGTAACTTTTAGCGGCAACTTCAATACATAAAGATTTTAGTAGAAGTTTTAGTAGAACTTTAGAAGAATTTATCTAGTGATAATATAAAATTATAATTTTTTTTCTCTTTCATTTTATCATTTATAACAAAGTGAATTTGAAGACAATATATAGTAACTATATATAGGTATAGTAAGCATTAAGGAGATATATATATTATTTCCGATCAGACAAAAGAGGGAGAGATATACTTCAGAAATAGTTTTGGAGTTATAGCGAAAAATATGCCACGAAAACTTGGATTTCACAACAGAACGCGGTTTTTAGTGTAGTGGCATGGGAATTTTACGGGACTTGATT
This sequence comes from Euschistus heros, assembly GCA_003667255.2. Lineage (NCBI taxonomy): Eukaryota > Metazoa > Arthropoda > Insecta > Hemiptera > Pentatomidae > Euschistus > Euschistus heros. The sequence continues at coordinate 29,259 of RCWM02000370.1, read as the reverse complement.
AAAATTTCATGAAATAGTTTCGGTTCGGAAAAAAGATCCAGCAAAGTAGTTTCGGAGTTATAGCCATAAGAGTACCGACAAACGTGTTTTCGCAGAGAAGTGCGACATATCGCAACTTAGCCAATTTTAAACGTTGTGGCCAATCCGCTGAAACGATCTTAATGTTATACGAAATCAATCGACTCAGAATTTAATGCTCTTTAAAAAGAAAAAGTATAAAATTTTCCTTAGGGTGTTCGTTTTGAGATACAAGAAAAAAACAAAAGTGCCAACATTTTGGGGATTTTTAATGAACCAAAAATTTTTTTGTTTTATTGCCATATACTGAGTAGGAATGGTAAAAAAGACAAAATTTGTCTTTTAAAATCATATCTTGCACAAATTTAAATGTCTACAACTTTGAGTATTTAACGTTTTTTGATTGAATTAGCCGTTTTTGTGTTATAGACTTTTAAACATGATCAAAAATAACTTTTTGAGAAAGTTGGCAAAATCATCGATTTTTAACAATCGGTTGTGGCAATCGCCTAAACCAAATTTAAATTTTAGGAATGTCTTTAGACGCACAATTTTATTACCTTTAATTTTGTAAATATCACACTACCTGATTATAAGCATTTTTGTGTATGTTTTTTTCATGAATTGAGAGTATTTACGGGTGCCAGTCGTGGTAATGTCATTAATTTTATGTCTATCAAGTCTGTCATGAAATCGTCTATTAAGGTTATGTATATGTTCGTTTACTGTTGGTACTTGTAAATCTGAATGAAGTGTGTTTTGAAATGTACCAAGGTGATTTCGTAAATAAGCTAAATATTTTTTTTAAATATTAGTATTTTTTTAAGATTCGTATTTATTACAGTCCTGTATATTTGTGTGGCGTATATCCATATGGGTTTAAGTAAGTGCATGTAATACGTCACTGTCGGAGTTTAAATATCGGCCGTTTATGAAGGATTGGATACAAGAGTCTTAGTATCTTGTTTAGACTTGCAGAATACTTGATTCAGTAATAAGAAATGAATATAACAAATATTCTATTGATGATATAAATTATAAAGAAGAAATTATTATTATCTTCGTAGTAATATTATAAACCGTAAGGAGTCGTATAACAATATTTTATAACATCATTGCTATTAAAATATACTTGCTTTATATACAATAGAACCACTTTAAATTTAGGATTGATGCACAATATCCAAATTTATGCATTAACTATATTTTCTAATTATATATTTTTCACTCTCCAGTCATAAAATCCTCCGTATGAGCTCTTTTTTAATACTTAATTAAATCCTCTATCCTATATTTAGTGTGATATAAGTACAATAAAGTCTAATAAAATATGAAAAAATTGCCGAACTTTTATTCTCAACGAACCATTATGTTTTCTGGGGTGCTGAATCTGAATCTGAAGTTTGCTACCACGGCAGACGTCCGCTTGTTTACGTTTTTTTACTTATAAAAGGAAAACGAAGCTTTCTTCGATGAAATTCTTTATATTACTTGTAGCTGAAACCAGTAGCTACGAAATGAAAAATAAAAATTCCGAAATCGGACCCATTTTTCGTGGTTATGGTCTAGGGAAAAAGTCTAGAAATAAACCAACTTGCGGTCAGTCCCTATTCTCCACGAAAACACTTACGGCTCTAATTTTGAAACTATTATTCCGATCCAAAATTTCTTTTATTCATCTAAAATCTGATTACATTTACTATTAAACTGCAAATATGAGGTTTTAATCAGGTATCTTAAAATACATATACCAGCACGCTATAAAACCCGTACTGTTGTGAAACCCTAGTTTTTTCGGCACATCTTTCGCTCTAACTTAACGAATTTATGTCCTATCCCAACATTTTTTTTTTTTCAACTCAAATATGGTTGAATTTGCTATTAGATCCTATGTATGTAGTTTATATTAAATCCTGTGAAACGCCCACGCCAGCCCACTGAACATGTCATGATTTGTAAAATTTCGCTAAAACATACACATTTAGGGTGCTAGCGTGGATGTTTTACGGGATTTAATATAAATTAAATATATCGGATTTGATTGTAAATTTAACCAGCTTTGAGATGAAAAAAAAGCAATTGAGTTAAAAAAATTTTATTAAAACAATAAATAATAAGTCTAATAGTGAATTTAACCAGCTTTAAGATTGCGAGTTATAGCCAAACGTGTTTTCGCGAAGAAGTGGGACCGAATTTATACAATTTTTCCCAAGATCAAAGTTTCGTAAAAATGGTCCCATTGTTTTTTTAATTTTGTAGGTAATGGTTTCAGCTATGTATAAAATATAAAGTAAATAATAATATAATAAATATAAACGATATGAAATAAATAAATATATAATATATAAAGACTTTCTTCGATAAACGCTTTGTTTCCGATTTTGGGTAAGAAGCCGTGGTAGTCCAGTAAAATAAGGGTTTGCCAAAGAAAAAACTGCCGAACTATTATTCTCAAAGGATCTTTATATTTTTTCGGGATGCTGAATCCAAATCTGAAGTTTGCTAACACGGCAGACGTCGGCTTCATACCCAAAATCGAAAAAAACCCGACCAAAATAATGGTTATTCGGTTTTTTACCTAAAACATAAAATCAAGCTTTTATCGAAGAAAGTCTACAAATATTAATTGTAGCTGGAATTATTACCTACGAAATGAAAAAAACAACAACTTCGAAATCGGATCATTTACCGCGAAGATATGGTCTTGGGGAAAAGTGTAGAACTGCTGAACTTTTAGTTGTTTTTTAACGGCCTTTTGGAGCCTTATTTTACTGGACCAATATGGGAAAATATTTTTCTTGCTAGTTATTAGATTATTTGCAGATACTATTGTGAAGTGGAGACATTTAATCTATCTCTTCTCAGAAATATTAAAACAATGAGACTAGCTAAAACTTTTATTTATTTGGTTCACTCCCAATTACAAGTACTTTCTGTGCATATCTGAGCCCTTAACACGATGCCTAGCAACAGCCATATCTCTACGTAATATAGAATCCTTTTACTTAGGGATAAGATGAACGGGCCTTCTGTTTTTGAACCAGCTGATAGCTATTTCCACATCCAGAATGTCCGGCTTATCAACCTCTTAAGAATCAAAATCCCCTGAGTGTGCTATGACTTCGTTTTTAAGAAGTTTGTCTTTCGTATTAACTGACGGAAACATCCAGGCATATAATTACAAATAACTTCGGTTCGATTCATTAAAATATTTCTATGATGCACGGAAAAAGCTATCATTTAATACTGCACGAAAAAGAGATGAGTGAGAGACCTCGTAAATCTAATAGCTGAAGGTCATGAAGATGCACAACTGTCTCCCTAATGAATATTCATGTCATGAATCCCTCACACAATCGCTGCTCGAAATAATAATTATGAACGCGAATATGGAATATAAGCGTAATTAATAATAATAATAATAAATAAATAATAAAATTTAAACATACACTGATTTTAATCATACTTACATTAGTATTAAATTAGCATTTTTAAATATTTAAATTTAGTTGATTAATTTGGATATAGTTCACATTGGGTGATAGCATATATGTTTATACTTTTATTAGAAATATTATAATTTTTCATAATGCAACTTCACATTGCATTGAGTTCGGAAGAGTTTAAGTGTAAATTTAAAATTTCTATCACCATTTTTTTAAATACTTGGCACTTACATGAACTCTGAAAAATCATATGAAATGTAAATCATATAAACACGATTATCTAAACTATTTTAATTATTTCCAAATAAAAGAAAATCTTAGATAATTTTAGTTGTAATAGCTTTATTTTATTTAGGAAATCTGATAAATATAAATATTTTTCACCATTAGGTACACAGTAATCTAAAGTTATTATTACAACTTTAGCATTATTCGGCATATATACAAACCAGAAAAAATATATTTTAAAAAAGGCATGAGGATAAAATTTTTCAATTTATGAGTTTCTCAAAGATATATCTTTACGTATTGATAAAATTCAATAAAAAAATAAATAAAAATAAATCTTTTTTTATTATCAGGCAAATCGTTACAACAATAATGACTAACCTCTGTCTATAGTCTTTTATGGTTGAAATAAATATTATCATCACAAAAAGTTATTATTACGCGAATTCTTATTGAAAATAGTTTCAATTTCGATTAATCGGATAAAGAGAAATAGATCAAAGAGGGTAAAATAAAAAAGGTTAGCACCATACATGTTTTTTTATATTTATAACAATTAACGATTATTGAGATAAATTTACAAAGAAGCATGGATTAAATGTTAACCAGTTTACATGAGGAATATTGAAATATATGTATTACATTATTCTGTTATATTAACCCTCTAAAAGGGTCATAAAGGGAAGTAATTCTATATCATTGCAGTAAATGCATTTAATGTTTTCTTTTAAATCTTGTTTAAGTATTAAGAGGTGTGACTATAGTAATAATGTACTTGCACTTGAAATATTCTCACATATTTAGTTAGACATATATCATCAATAGGGATGGTACAATTCAATTTAGCATGTAAAATATAATTTCGAACTTAAATGAGTATAGGTTTTATAGAAAAATTTAAAAAAAAGAATGCAATTAATAATTTTGTATTCTATTGGATGGTTGATTCATTCATTTCAATAATTGCTAATTATTGATATCACTGATAATAATTATTCAAAGAATTTTATTTTACTCTAGATATAAGTATAGAGAATATTAAAAATGATACGAACCAGATGGGAGACTACGAGGCAGGCGTTGCGTAGACTAAGAGGACGTAGAAGACGCAAACAGAGACAACAAAATCCAAATGACACTCCGCGGCGAGTACCGGCGGCAGACTGAGCGGCATTGGCGGAGTGACTCGGCGAGGGAGCGGCGCATGCGCAGGTGCCCTCTATCGAACCTCAGCCGCCCTTCGCTTTAATTAACGGCTCTCTTAGTTCTGCTTCTTCTTGTCTTCGTCTGGCTCCCACCGGCCGCAGGCATCTCGTTTATCTCAACGCCTTTATAGATATCTATTTAATATTTCATTATACTGAAATTAAACTAAGAAAAAGCATTAACATTTTTCCCATGATGCTTAGATGAGCGTTTTCATTATTGATAAAAAATATATCCAAATATAAATGTTTTCTTTCGAAAATGCGAAATTTTCATATTGATATTTTTTTAACGGTATATCGATACGTTCCTTACGATATATCATTGCCTGTATATTATATAAATACCCATACAACTACATATATTTAGAAAAATAAAGTGTAACAAAACCTTATAAAAGTGGTTGAAAGAAGGAAAAGTTTTTAATATTTAATGCCACTTTTATGAAAGCGGTGTAGGAATTATGATGCTACTGCTCCACTTCAGTGCTAACAGTGCGATTATTTTTTAGAGTAGGGCGAACCATCTCGCCCATTAGGAATAAAAACTGAGTGGAAATTTTTTATGTGGGAACTAAACTATTGACATAATATTGATATCCAAACATTCACATTACCGTGATTTATTACCATTAAGTACTCGACAACTTTTAGTAACGTCACTCGTCGTTTTTCCTAACTTTTACTAAGGATGCATAGTATATGGAGGAGCTTGAAATAAGATGTAAAAGATTAATGAACTGTTTTATTAGATTTATTTTAAATTGGGTGGCTTTACTCCAGTTCCCGATGTCAATACTTCCTAGGTGCCTTGAAAACCAAAAAACCCACCTATATCCATTAAATCCTTACTCTGCGCTCCTCCATTCACCTTTTAAATACTAGAACCCAACCCATCAACCTGTACACTCCGGCGTATCAAACTGCATCCTTCGAGATATCCTTTATTATCCGTGCTTCCTCTTTATGGAATTCATTGCCCATCTCAATTCGAAAAAGCTCCACTCTTACTTCCTTTAAACATCATCTATTTCTTTACCTCCTGGATCTTCAATCTTCCGAGCAAATGTAAAACATGAATATTTATGTAATATACATTATAATAGTATACAAAAGTTGTATCCTTTAACAGATTTATCCGTTATTTTGTAACTCATAATTTAATTATTAATCAATTTTTATTATTTCTTATTATTATAATTTATTATAATAAATTATCATAGCCAGACGATTGTCCTATTCATTATACTCATTTGTTATTATTAGGGGACAAGTAGCCCCAGAACAAAGTTCATTTTCTTCTTCTTTTCTGGTAACGTTATTGGAATATTAAAAATAACATTTTTAAAAAAACAAAAAAAAAAATTAATAATACAATCGATTTTTTTGTTACAATTTATCGATGTTGGAGCTCGAAATATCGTCGATATAGAATACAGATTTTTCTTAACACACCACCCATCCCTAGTTATCATAGTTGAAGAAAGATATCGCATAATATTTAAAGTAGTGATGAGTCTACCTGTGCCGATTCTAATAAACTGATAGCTAGGTTCAAAAATAAATTTCTATAGCCTAACCTGATCCGTATGAGAGAAAAAGAAAAAAACAAAACTAAATTTAGTTAAAAGAATAAATTAGTAACCAGCAAATGGCATTTATTTTCTAAAACATATATTACCTAAGTACAGTAGAACCTCTCTAATGCGACCTCTAAGAGAACAAGGGGTTGGGCGGAACGATCAAAAGGTCGGATTAACCGGAGATTACAAAGAAGCACATATTTTTTCATAGTTAAAAGTGTTTTATATTGAAAATTATTAATTAATTATATTTAAGAAAGTAAAGGAAATAGAAACGTACGTTATATACACAAATACACCAATATGTTTGCATCGAAATTTAATGTTATGCACAGATATACATGTATAGAAGCATTGTCTATAATAACTGTATATTTATAAGTTTTCAGCGAACTAATTCATTTTTAAAATCATTTATCATGAAGTATGCTCTAAACATCGTTGTTTAGGACGTATAGAGCAGAAACATTTTTTTTAAAAATATATTCTCCTTATTCTCCTTAAGGTACAAAGCTTATTTTCTGCTCAAATGATGTTAAACTTAGTCTAACTATATTTGAATATAACAATCTAGTCTTCAGAACCAACCCTGCAGCAGATATTTTAGGGAAACGTAGATAAGTTCGAAATAATTGACACTTTGACGCTATCAATCAGCGAGCGGTGTCGCTTCATTCGTTGGTTTTCCCTAAACATTTAAGTGGGAAAAATAAACTATTCCTAAATAATCTATATTAATAATTTGTCCTGAAACAATTATTTGGAACACTAATAGCTATAATTATTAAATTCATGTACCGCACAAGTATGTTTTATTATACTAAAATACGGTTCATTAGTGTTTGGCATAAATTGTTTGGTACAATATTTGGATAGTTTAGGGCCACATTTTTGGGACCAATTATCTCAGAAGATATTACCCACTATATATATACATTAACTAAGACATATTCTTTACCAAAGCAAACTGTGACTGAAACTATCTTATTTTAAAAGAGTAATTCAAGAGATTCTGGCACACTAAGTTGTTGAAAAATATTACCTATTTCAACAGCAACTTCGGAACAGAGTGCCAAAACTAATTTAAACATGTACTAGGGCAAGATGGGACAGAAACGCGTTTATATAACACACATATATATATAGGACCTAGAATTTCACTCAGTATTTTCTATGTACAACCAACATTTCCAATTTATATAAAATTAAATTAAGATTACAGTATATATTTATTTAATTATTTATAACTGTGTAGATATTTGTGGGATTAAAATTTTTAAATAATTTAAGGTATAATTAAAAACAAAATTCAATTATTTATTGATGTCTACAACTGTATACAATATATACATCAAGTAAATGTATGGAGAATTATTACAATGACATGCCAATATCTTGTAATGGAACTATCCATTAGTTTCCAATCAAAGTTTTACATTAGACTGTCCCTTGGCCATCATCTTTCCAAACGCATTGAACGGTTATTGAGGATCGGGTGAGTAGCAAAATTGGGAAGCTAGTGGATTTGAGTGGATTATGTACCTTATAATGAAAGGATAGGTATCTTGTTTGGTGCAAATCTTCATCATATGGGACATTCAAATCTTTATCCATAAAGATAAAGTTTATTTGTGGCATAATAAGAAGAGTTGAGGGTTTTACAAAGGATTGTTGATTATAAGGATTAGATACGAGATGAATTTGATGTTTTAGTGGAGTCCCACAGCCCACCTCACTACTACAACTTTTTTAATTCCATGGTTATCTTTAATAAGGTTATCTTCAATATTACATCTTTTACACTATTTAATTGTAGCAATTCTTATTTGGGTGAAAAACCACGCATAAGCGTTGAAAAATAACTGTACTATAATTTTTCAATAAATTAAAAAAAACACAAAAGTTATAAAAAAAAATATTTATAATAATTAGAAACCCTGAATACTATACTAATGTAATAAAATAGAAAAAATATTTGAACTTATAAAAATAAAAACAAAATTTAAATAATGTTGCATAACATAATATAATAGGGCGTATAAAAAAAAAATGACCGTTTTATCAAATTCCAGAGTTCAAAAGTCTGTAAATATCTTAATGATATTTATTATTTACCAATACTTAATAATCCTTTTAGAGCATTCTCTAAGCTTGTTTTTAACACTGGACTTCTTCAAAAAAAAAAAAGCCTCAGTTCAATTATTTATTTCAAACAAGAAACATGACAGTGTCCTACGAAATTCTCGTAATTTTAAGACATTACTGGAAAAAAAATTTCACAGCCGCTGAAGCAACTCGTGAAATTATTAAATATGAAGGGGAAGGTGTTCTTGAAGAGTGCACCGCGCGGCGTTGGTTTGAAAAATTTAGAAGTGGAGATACGACGTTGGAAGAAGGGCTCCGGGCGGTCATTAATGGATGTTGATGAGGTTCTGAAGGAAGCTGTTGAGTCAAATCCGTCCACAAGTACTCGCGAACTTGTCAGGGAGTGCGGGGTGTCGAAAGACACTGTTAGTCGCCATCTTCTCTCCATGGGGAAGGTGAAAAAAAGACCTGTAGACTGGTCCCTCAGGAACTTATTCCTCAACAATCAGCAGTCAAACCAAGGAAAAGTTTACAGAACTTCATGGGTTTGAACTCCTGCCTCATCCACCATATAGTTCAGACCTCGCACCTTCGGATTACTACTTGTTTTGATCCATGGCCCATTTTCTTCAAGGGGAAAAAATTGATAATTTTACGGAAGTTGAAAATGCTGTCCAAGAGTTCTTTGACAGCCATCCCAAGGAATGGCATCAGCGTGGCATCGAGCAATTTACTAGCAGATGGGTAATGACGGTAGATAACAATGGACTATACTTTGAGTATTAATTGTATTTTATATCATAGAAATAATAATACAAATATTTGTTTTAAAAACGGTCATATAATATATATATATATATTAGTCGAGCAGTTTCGTTTAGTATCTTTTTTCCTAATCAGATGACATTAATTATATTTTCAAAGAATACAGCAATGGGTCCTTATTTTTTACAAATTATTTGTTAAAATGTTCCAGAGGTGTCAAACATGTTTGAGATTCATTTGACTCAACTTAAAGCTGCTTTTTTTTTTTTTTTATACAGACCTCATCCTCGAGTCCATTTTAACTGAATGCTCAGTTGAATGGGACCTAATGATCATGTAGGGATGGTTCCATCCATTAATCATTTCTTATGTTTTTTGTAATTCATTGTTTCCATTCATTTGAACATGTTCATTTATCTTTTTAAGAGTAATTGATTTCGGGTATGATTTATCACGGCTTGAAAGCATACTTCTTACTTAATTTCAAAGGTAGGAACTATTTTGGGGAAAATATTACATATGACAACAAACAAACTACAATGTGTTTTATGCTCTAAAATTAATATCTTACTATGATCTATGCATAGAGTACAAAGTAATGTTTTTAACAGTTATCGATATTTACACCTTTAAATATTATATACAAGTAAATTTGGGGAAAATTATTACAATAGTATGACAATAACATGTAAAGAACTATTCACTAGTAGCACTTCAATACAAGTTCTACATTAAAAGGTACGAAACATAGCCAAAATGTAGTCTAGTTCAGCTCTTGTTAATTAAGCGAATGAAGAACTTGCAGAAAAACGAGTATCGAAACAAAGGCAACCAAAAATTAGCGACTTTTTTATTGTAAAATAGATTACATACACGTAAGTGATTTTGTACAGTTAAAATCGTAAGTTAAAAATAAAGTTTCTTTTTGTGATGTAACTATTCAGTACTCTTTTCGTTTCCATTTTATGTACTCTACTTATTACTTTATGAAACCAACTACAGTAATTTATATAATATACGTATCTAAGTACATAAAAACTATTGTTTTTATTTCCTGTACTGTATTGCAGAACTGTATTTTTAACTATGGGTGAAAGAACACTGAACGAAACAAACTGAAACCTTTTAAAAAATTCTTAGCAATATACCTGAAAAAGTCATGTAATTTAGATCAAAAATGATAAGGACGTTAAGCTCAAATTAAAAAAATCAATCAGAGTTGGGCAAAATTAATCATGTTTATATTTTTATCTGACCTCTAATTTCCTGGAATCAATCACCTAATTTAATCATGATTACATCTCCTAGTTCAATTTTTAGTCAATTAATGATTTAGTTAATTGAAAAATCAACCGGAAGATTTAATCATGATTAAATTAGATGATTAATTCCAGAAAATTGGTTACCAAATATTTAAACATGATTAAACTTTGCCCAACTCTGATCTTTTTAAAATTTTATTTGGGGTTAACGCCCTTACCATCTCTTAATTACTTGACTTTTTGAGGTATGTTGCTAAGAATTTTTTAAAAGATTTTATTTTGTAAAAGAAATGTAATATGACCCAATTATTAGCAATAATTAATTGTGAGTATATTTCTACGCGTTTATTTAACTTTATTGCGCAATGCATATATAAAGTTGAGATCCATCATCCAATTTTTAATTTAATCACAATTTTATTTGTGATATATTGATTTCTAATTTTTTTTTTATTATTTAAAAATTAATTGTATGATTTAACCGTTAAATATGATAAAACCGTCAAAACAGCAATCCTTAAGGACAAAAAAGCTAATTCTGATTGTGGATGGAGAGAGTGGTCAAGGATGTCCTTCGGCCTCAAAAAATCGTCAGATCCTAGCAGATCTGTAAAACAGTGTCCTCATAGCATCATCATCATCATCCAAAACTTTTGATAAATTATGGGTAACCGTAGAAGAAGCTTCATAAATGTTATCAACAACACTAGCTTTATCTGTTTGATTTATACATAAGCTTTTTATTGTATTTACACTTAACGAATGTATAGTATCGATTTTCATGTTATAACAACAACGTATGTCATTGTCGAATCAAAAAAACATATTGCTCAGTTAGCTATTGGTTCTAGAAGTCCATTTTTTTTTAATAGCAACGACCAAGATATAAAATTCGTAGTTTTGGAGCTCATTGAGAGCGGAAGTATGATTACTTTATTTTTGCTTTGATACTTTTTGTTTTCGAAACAGAAGGTTTGTTGAACTGTTACAACATTTAGCTATGATATCTGATGGTCTAGAACCGGGTGCTAAGAGAAATCTCATGAATTATCGATCCTATAACTTCATCGGACGATTTAACAAACCTTAACTAGTATCCAGGCAACGCTTTTCATAGGTTATGAATATTGATAAGATACCTTACGTTCTAGAAATGATAAATTAATGATAAATTCCAACACTCAAGCTCATATTTTTAAATATTGTTAAGAGAAGGATCATACGATAATATGATATAAGATATTAACCGTAGAAGAGGTTCCATGTAAATGTAACAACTACACCAGCTCTATCTGTTGGATTTTTAAAGAACCTGCTTAGCGAATCGCTAAGTTAGCGAACGATTTAGCTAAACAATAAGTTAGCTAGCTAGTGTTCTAGCAACGCTTCTCACAGTTTAGCGGACTGTTAGTTATTGATGAGATATCTAATGCTCTAGCAACCGGGCATAAGTGGCATTTCTATGTTATGTTCGAAAATCCAAACAAATCGGTAATCCGAACTATGGTCTCAGTTGGTTCGAATTTTCGACGATCTATTGTATATAATTTTTAATGTAATTATTATACTACTTATATTAACTTTGAAATACATGAGCTTCATTAAAATCTCCGGTTAATCCGACTTTTTGGCCTCCCCCCCAACCTTTGGTCTCTTAGGGGTCGGATTAGTGAGGTTCTACTGTATTATGATCCTCCTTTCGCATTTAAGAGTACAGTATTTTATTTTAAGAAATGTTTTCTTTAAATTACCAAAGATTTAAAGACATTTAGAGAGATACAAAGAGATTTAAAGAAACAGAAAAAAACAGGTAGCCTAGTATACAGCGTACATATGGTACTTCCAAGTGCAAGTTTGAGAATGCATTGAAAATGTTTATTTCCACGAACATTAATGAAATTCTGCGACATAGAACCAGAGATACCCCATTGGTCAGATTACACCCCCAACTGCTTCTACTAAATCTGGGGCAGAGTTAGGTGAGATGCTATCAGTCCAAATGGAGATGTCTAGCATCCCTTATCGGATGTCATCATGGCGGGCGTTCCCAGAGATACCGTGTGTTACGGTTGTCGCGACTGACTTCCTCAAATTCGGGGGATCTTGATAACTCAGCCGTTCGCTTTGCTGTAATTAACTTGGCTTTTGTAACAATTCTGGCACAAATAAAATAATGTTGACGGTTAAAATAAGATTTCTGTTATTTCATATTTTTGATGACACAATGTTATTATTATTTGAATAAGTTGTTAAGTTGGAAAGTGGCCAAAATTAATTATGTGCACTGTGGCCATCTCCTAAGCCTCATGCACCCCGTTTGTAAGTTGGGAACTCTTAGGCCAAACTCGTATTTTTAATTTGACGGAAGTCGACGAGAATCACATATGATTTTTCCTACCTATATTGTTCTAATAACAATTTTTAATATGATAAAAAAAAATAATACAAAAACTTTCTCATCATCCAAATGCAACAGCGCAATCCCTACCCAGTTCCACTAACACCTATAATCCTCCTCGCAGGTTATAAAGGTATTAGCCACTTGTTCTATTATAAAATTCTTCATGGAGTCCTGGTAATGGCCAACTTTTAACTCACTCTAGTGTGATTGTATTATAGTGCTCTCACTTCTCGGTTCTAATTAAACTTGGCTTGTCCCTCTATAAATGATGGTACAAGTCTAGTTGGAGAATCTCTCAGATGTGTTTATATTGTTAATAAAGTTTCATTGTATTTTCAACTTTTAATTTTATTTTTTATTTTTACAGTTATTGTTGTTTTTATATCTATGTTATTATTTTATTTTGTTTTTTTGTATGTAATTTTATTTTATTGATTTTTCTTTACTTTATATAGGGTAAAACAGACAGTTATTGACACCGTTAAGGAAATATTGATTCTATAATTATAGAAACAACAGTCCCATAAAGTTGAAATTTACAGTAATTGTCCCTTAACTAAACTTTTAAGCTAAACAAGAAAGTTCACACTAAACATTATTACAAGAATTATTTTACAAGATAGTGACTATAACTAATGCAAAATCAGCAATTGACACCCTAAGGATATCTTATAAAATACGGACTGAATTGAAAGTATTGTAACACTCCTGAGTGGTAAGGTTCAAAAGGAATTTTCTCATTTATTTTTTGGTAATGAATCTCTTATTTTTTAATTTCCAAGTTGATGTGTTAATAACTATTTGAGGTGTCAATAATTGTCTGGTTTACCTTAATGTTTGAGGTCCTTTTTTTTTTTTTTTTTTTTGCCACTTCATTTATTGTATTACGTATAGTGTGAATGGACCCATTAAGCCATCCATGTTAGGTACTTATTTCTCACTTTGAGGCATATTGTGATACATTCTCAAGTGAAGGAGATAATGAAAAAAAATCCTTGTAATATAATTCTCACTTTTCTTTTAAACAGTGATTAGGTATATAGATAGATAGATATTTTTTTTTATCGTAATAAAAATATTTTCTTGTAAATGTTTTTTCTATAGTAACTACGCAAAATTTCCTTTAGATCTACATTAGAAAGATCTTTGTAAATACAAGGAAAACAATATTTACCTCAACTTTATTTACACCATGGTTCATAACATGGTAGGTGGGAATGAAGTTAGATATGTCCTTAAAATGAATTGGTCTTGGTGAATAATCAGATAATTATAAATAATCTTTGAATTGCTTCAGTAAATTGAATTTTCTTCACAATAATTAATTTTCCGCTATTTTGGTGACACTGATTTCAATTCAAAATTATTTTTTAAATAACTGGATTTAATGTAAAAATCTTTTCTTTTTTTTTAAAAAAACTATTTATTGATATTTACAACTGTATACAATGAGTAAACATGAGGAACTTATTACAATGACATGTCAATAACATGTAAAGAACAGCTCTCTAATAGCATTTTAATAATACTTCTTAATTAGAAGGTCTTCTTCTTCTTCTTCTTTTCAGACACCTCGGAGGATTATCGGAAATGAAGTGTGAAGTTGATTCGAGTTGTTATGAGTCTACAATGAAAGAATAGGTATCTGGTTTGAGATAAAACAGTAATATATGGAATACCACGGTCATTGTGGACTGGTTCCTTTGTGACATAGTTAGGGGCTTCATGAATTCTGCCAACTATATCAGATTGAATAGACTTGGCATAGGCCTGATAATGAATGAATGTTCTTGTGAATGAATCTTTTCTCAATAATTTACATATCAGACTATTTGTCAAGTTCAACGATCAGTCAAAAACAACGAGTAGATTCTTGTGTTTCTAGTTGAGATAAAATCAAAGATAGTGTATCTTTTCAACAGTAATCAGCAATACTTCATTAAAGGATAGGAAAGAGCAGTATGTGGTTGGTTTTCGAAGCAGAGTAGATGTTAGAAGGCTTTGTGATCATTTATCTTAAATCTTCCTTAAATATCAATACTAAAACAATTAGATGGAAACTTCTCGAGGCATATGATAGTAGTCATAATTCGTTCCATTATGACCTAGAGCATATGGAACATAGTGATGTTTCTACTTTATTTATGACATGATTAGGAGTATTGAGGATTTTACGAAGGATTTTGGATTGTAAGGATTGGATACGAGAAGAGTTGAAACAGTAAAAATCAAAAGAAAAAATACTGCCCTCAATAGTTGCAAGTTTAGATTTACCAACTTATTCCCTGTGACTACCGATATATATATATATACATAAAAGTATCTAATTTTAATAAAACTACTTTAATTGAAGTAGAGAAATAATTTAAAATGTTATGTACTTTAGCCAAATTAGAGAGATCTTTTAGTAGAAAGGCATAGATTTCACCTGGCGATTGTCCCGATCGCAAAGCCATTAAATTACTAATGAGACGGGTGGTATCAAGTTTCAAAGTTGAGAATTGAAGATCATTAAATAAAGTTACTTGCAACTTGAGACGATAATCAGGGAACTTTAATTGATACAATGATACTTGATCGTCTACCGATAGAAAGTTAGAAGGTTCTCATTGTATTGATGAATTTCTATTATTAAAATGTAATGATGTAGTGGATTTAATTTTTTTTTTTTAATATTTAGTTCAAAACTCGGAAATATTTTTATGTAAAATATTTTTATTAATAATATCAATTATCAACATCAACCATCAATCATCATCAAAAATTAGCCGGTAAAGACACCAAAATAATGCTCTCTTCCATTGATGACTACAGAAGAATTTACCTCGATATTACGATGAAGAAAAAATCGAAATATCATACTTTTTCTTTAGAAAAAAATAACAACCCTCAATGTCGTTATTAGAAAAGGTGCCATACTCTATTACGGATGAAGAACTAAAATCCGAACTGATCTCTAAAGATTTCGATGTGTTATAACGTACGGACACCCTAGCGAGAATATTAAATAAAGAAAAAAAACCCACAGACCGCTTTGTTCAGTCTCACTAGTAAACAATACAAAGGCCAATAATATTTTAAAAAACTTGAAAATTTATTTTCTGCTATTATTTCAGTGGAACCAAAAAATAAAAACAATGACAATCCCCATGTGTACCAACTGTCAAAGATTCGGTCACACAAAAAATTACTGTCGATTAGAACCAAGGTGTGTAAAACAGCAAAGAAAAACATCATTTTTTCAAAATGTCCTCTAAAATTACTGATAACCGTATTGTGTCAATTGTAATCAAGAACATGCAGCTAGCTATAGAGGTTGCCCTTATTACCAAACAATTAAAAACAAAACAAACTCACCTGCCGTTCCAAGCAATATCGAAAACAAAAATGAAGAAACTCCATCAAATCGTAAACCTTTTCGTAAAGTCACACCAAATTTTCCGTATTCTTCTGCCTTATCACCTGACAACAACCACAAGAAAAAACTAATACCGACGACAACAGTGAAAACATATTGACCGCTATATACAAAAATAATAATCAACGCTATAAAACCATATTTATCACAAATAATGAAAACCGCCAAACATTTAAGTTCGCTAGTAACCTCCTTCTTTACACAACTGGCGCTTAGTGTAAACAACAGCCCATCGACTGTTACTAATTCCTTCCCAACCTGTTATAATAAATATGTTTTATTTTTATTTTTTATCATTATTTCTACAGTCCTAATGATATTAGTTATTTTATTATGGCCTCTGAATAAAAAAATTAAATATGTTAAACTGGAATGCTATGGCCATTTTTTCACAAAAAAAAAAATTTAAAATATTTCTTGAATCAAACTCCATCGATATAGCCTGTATATCTGAACACATTTATCAAGTACTATTAAATTTAATATAACCCAGGCTATGTAATTTGAGAAAAGACAGGAACAGTTCGACAGCCCTCTGGTGGAGTCGCTCTTATCATCAAAAATAATATCAGTTTCCTTCTCCGAAAATATTATTTCTCGACATATCAAATATCGAATTTATATCCATCTCGTCTAAACTCTATTCCCAGCACTGTTATCACAGCAGTATATAAGCCCCCAAATAAAAAAACTCAAAGAAGAAGAAATTCTAAAATTATTACCTCTCATGAACATACTATAGTATTAGGTGACATGAATTTAAAAACATATATACTGGGGTGTCGCAAATCTAACTCAAATGGTATTAAATTACTAGACATTTGTTCTAGACCATAATATTAAAATCACAGCACCTCCTGAACCTCCGGTACTACATTTTTTAGAAGAGGGTGTACGCCAGACATCTTAGACATTATGCTATCAACAAATATCAGCCTACCTATAACAACCAAAACAATAGCCGCTCTAAATTCGGACCACATCCCAATATTAATTCAGTTCTCAACCGAAACTCCTGAAATTATCACTCGTAGTTCTATGATTAAAGGATTTCTTACTGGGGATATTTACAAACAATTGATGGAGCAAAATATTTGTTTAAAAAAGAAGATTCACCACAAACATGGAAATTGATGAAGCCATAAAACAATTTACAGAAAATATATCTAAATGCATAAATGACTCCACAGTAAAACCATTCCACAAAAAAAAGAATAGTTTTTTAAAGCAATGTTCCAAATTCCATCCTATTAAAAATAAAGAAAAAAATTATGCTAGAAGAAGACAGTGGATGCGAACTAAAAATCCGAATTCAAAAAAAATATGGAACAACTTAAGACGTACTATCAAAACAGAATTAGATAATTCACATTAGCACAATATAAAAATTATGTCACAAACCTGGATCAAAATGACCAATCCCTATGGAAGGCTACGAAACGGCTATTAAACAAGCAAAAAAATTCCAAGCCTATCAGAAAATGGTGATTTATCACTAGTGATGTGGAGAAAGCTGAAGCCTTCGCAGACTATTTTGAAAAAACATTTTCTAACCCAACAAGAGAACAAGTCCGTCAAGAACAAACTCAACATTTTATGAAATCGATGAATTTGTAGCATTACCACAAGCAACAGTACAACTTCCATTGAAATTTACAACTCCGAAGAGATTTTTTGAGGCATGTTACAAAACTTAAAACAAAGAAACAGTCCGGGTCACGATTTAATTCCAGTTATTGCCATTAAAAAAATTACCGAGAAAAAGCCATAATTTTCATAACTTCAGTTTTCAATAGTTGCTTGCGAACAGGTTATTTTCCTGATATTTGGAAGAAGGCTGAACTGGTAGTTATCCACAAAACAGGAAAAACGCTAAACAAAATCAGTAGTTACAGACCTATAAGCCTCTTTACCAATATTAGGAAAACTTCTAGAATCAATTATAAAAGGGCGCCTAACTTCATTTTTTCAGGAAATAAACATTATTCCAGATTTTCAATTTGGATTTCAGGTCAGTCATTCCACAGCACACCAACTTTCAAGACCTAACAGAATTTATAGTAACGGCTTCGAAATGAAAAAAACACACACTTGTCACATTTTTAGACTTTCAACAAGCATTTGACACGGTATGGCATCAGGGTCTCTTATACAAACTGAAGTCAGTAGATACTCCAAAATATTTATATGATATTCTATATTCCTTCCTCAACCAACGTACTTTCACCGTCCGAATAAACAACACCATCTCAACCACCAGACCTATCAGTGCTGGTACCCCCACAAGGATCAGTTATATCTCCCATCCTCTTCAACTTTTATCTCCACGATATCATACAATCGTCCGAAACCTCCATAGCCATGTTTGCTGATGACACGGCAGTTTTTTCTCAACATGAAAATATAACAATAGCCAGAAATACGCTCCAAACTCACCTCAACGAACTAGAAAAAGTATCTTAAGAAATGGATGATTAACCTAAATATACAAAAATGCATAGCCAAAATTTTTACCCTGAGACGACCAACAGACCCATCGGAACTGGTTCTAAATGGTAACAGACTTCAGTGGAATCCATCTAATGAGGCAGTGAAATACCTTGGTGTTCATCTCGATCGTCGCCTTACCTGGAATCACCACATCAATATTAAACTTACAAAGACCCTACGCAAGGCTGGCAATGCTGTACCCGATAATAAACCGAAAAATCGACTCTTAAACCAAGTACAACTATTTTAGTCTACAAAACTATACTCAGGCCATTAATGATGTACGGTTGTGAAGTGTGGGGTGCTGCATCCTCTACCAAACGGAAAAAATTACAATGTTTCCAAAACAAGGTCCTGAGAATTGCTGTAGATGCTCTCCCGTGGTTTGTAAGAAATAGTCAACTACACCGCATGAATTAGACATAGAATCAATAGACGACTTCATCAAAAAATGCTACACCAGGTTTCATTGCAAGTACCAGCGGTTAAAGGTGCAGTAGCTTTCAACATAGGAGCTCAACAACATCCCGTAGATTGAACCAAGACTCATGCAAGACGTCCTAATGTAAACACCATGACTATTTATCCAATATTTACTTTTTTTCGTTTTAAACCAATTACTGTTCTTATTACTACAATTTGATTGTATTACTTCATTTTTTTTTTTTTTGTTTATTACTATTTTTTTTTTTTTGTGTATACACTTGTCTGTTATTTTTATTATTAATTTTTGTTAATTACTTCATTTGTATATTACTATGATAACTTTTTCTTTATTTAATTTTATATTTTTATTTTTATTCTTTTTTCTATATATTTCTTTTTCTTTAATTATTTCTTTTTTTCCGCATTTATTTTTTTTATTTATTTATTTATTTTTTTTTTTACTTTTCCCCTATTTGATTATCATTATTATTTATTTATTTACTTTTTATTGTTACGTATTTTAATTTTTTTTTTTTTGTTTATTATATACTTCCTCTACAGTTACAATTATTCTAAAATTATTATAAAACTTATTGTATTGTATGGGTGTCTCTTGCACGAGACTATACCCTCCCTTCTACTATTGTTAACACATTATTAATATTGTTAAAAACCATCCATGTAAGGCTTACCAGGCCGATCTGGAAATAAAAAAAAAAAAAAAAAAAAAAAAAAAAAACCATCAATCATCAATAGAGTCAGATGACCAGCCGATAGACCAGCTTGGCAAGCGATCTAAGATAAAGTTCATGTCTTTGGAGGGCAGTAGCACCGAGTATAATAATATTAATAAGATGTGCTCAGTGATGTCAAAATCTTTACAGAAATCAAGGGGAATGAGGATAGTGCTTTTTATGATTGTCCATTGGTAAGTTTTGCTGATTTGGTGAGTGTGTTTATAACATAATTAGGCTACTTTGAGTTTGAACAGAAAATATAACGTTTTTTTTTTTTAGATACGGGAGTATCAAAAAAAGCTAAACCCCACTGACACTATGTTTTGTTATATCTTTGGTTATTTGCCAAAAGTTGATATGCCAAATTTCACCATTTTATACTTTACTGATCATGATATGTTTTATAGTTGTATTTTCTATGACGACAAATCAACTTTTGGCATATACCATCAAATACCATTTCTTAACTCATATATTTTTATTATCAGGTTTTATTTTATTATTATTATTATATTATTTTATCAAGACAAGAGACTTACCTGGAACCCTCATACAAGATTGAAATGACAAGAAGCTGCACGTCGATTTCGACTGCTACATCACTTACTTGGCAAACGTTCACTACAAAAACTCATCTATATGACGATTAAAGATGATAATTATGGACTATGGATATGAATTAACGCAGAGCGGCGCATTAAACTCGAAATGATAGCTATATAATACAATCTTGAAGTAAGGTTTTAGGATAACGAACCCACATTATATATATCCCTGAGAAACGATAGGCCTGCGCCTCGATAGGTACCGCAAGATATTGAAAAGTTAGAATAACCCTCTTAAGACCCATTATCAAATTTCTCTAATTAAGAGGTAACTCGGAAACGTTGTAATATATTATGTGATTATGTAAACTAAAGCAGATTAGGGTCGAACATATTGTAGGTTGTTGAGGAGAGCATGCCATAGATTACAACCCCAAGCTCTAGTAGTTGCTACATAAGTTCATGTAATTTAATATTCAAGGGACACTTGGCTTGTAAACTAACAACACCCCGAATCTCCTGGGGCCCTAGTTACTGTGTAGGAACCAGCGGAACTATAGTAACATATAAAATCATTATTATTAAAAAATGTATGGGTTATGACGCTAAAAGCATTAGCTGGAAAATTATATATATTATATATATATATATATATAGATAGATATATATTATATATAGTACCGCGTGCGCATATATATATATATACAACTGAATAGCATAACTATAGATATGATACTTTGTCACTGATACCAGTTCGTAGCAGGTAACTAGAGTGTGACAAACATGAAATATTAGCTAATTCGAATCACACAACTTGGAACTTCTGTATAAATATTGGACCTTTGTACTATTTCCATTATGCTAGAACATTTTGTAAAATGATCAACGAAAATATAATTTAATAATTAGTCTTCAAAAGTTAGAATATATATCGTCACTACGAATGCAAAAAGTATCGAATGTAAAAATATGCGGTTTTTTGCATACGATCTTTAGCGATTCTTTACATTGATTTATCATATTCAAATAGTTTGTATAATCGACCCTTTGGACAGGGTTATTCCTTCTTTTTTACAGAGTGAATTTAGATTTGCGAATTCGCTAAAACATATATTAGTCCTGAAGCAATTGATGAACTAATACAAAAAAAACTGTGTTTTCTCACATTCGATACTTTGCATTTGTATGAACGCTATATATATATATATATATCTATATATATATATATATATATATTAAAATTATCACTTTGACTTTAATTAAGTTGAATCAAAACCTAAAAACTTAATATTATGGACATGGGACAATGTACAAATGAATAGACAAGTGACAACAGGTATCAAATAATTCCGCTAAGATTACACAGGCCACCGATGAAAGATGATTGCACAGGCCAAGATGATGAAGAGTTCTAATGTGCTACAGCAAATATAGAGCCTAAACTTTTTACTCAGATTGAGCTTAACGACTTAGTTAGAGATCTTGGGTTAACAAAGAAAAAACAAAAGCGGAATTGCTTGGTTCTAGACTGAAAGAAAAGAACTTGTTGGCAGTTGGAATTAGTATATATGTGTATAGGAAGAGAGAGCAGCAGTTTTCGAAATTTTTGAACAAGTAGGTGATTTTTAGTGTACTGCTCAGACATTCCAGGTCTGATCAAAGAGTTTGGTGTTGAATAAAAAAAAGAAGACTGGAGGCTGTTTATTGATTCTTCCAAATCTAGTTCAAAAGCTGTTTTATTACACAATAGTAACACTTATGCATCTATACCTGTTGGTCATTCTGTACATATGAACAGAGAGCTATGAAAACCTAGAAAAATAGTGTTGAATAAAATAGCTATTCAGCTCATGGTTGGATGATAAGTGGTGACTTGAAAGTAACATGCATGCTTTCTTGGTCAGCAAGGCGGTTTTACTAAATTTCCATGTTTTTGTGTGAATGGGACAGTAGAGCAAGGGATCAACATTGGTGCAGAAAGAACTGGGCTGTGAGGGAGTCTTTAAAACCCGCGAGAAGAACATTCTCCGCAAAAAAACTTGTAGATCCTAAAAACATTCTCTTACCACCTCTACATATAAAGTTAGGCCTCATGAAATAGTTATATTATGCTTTATATTTATATGAAACAGTTATATATGCTTTTTTTAAATTATATAAAAAAAGCAAATTTCTCAAAAACTATGGGTGATACAAAAAAACTAAGATCAGATTTGGATTCAGCACACACAAAATCTATAAAATCAGCTATTAAAGTAAAAATGTTTCCAAAAACATTTTTTTTGTTGGCCTGTGTTACCTATAGTTCCAAACAAAATTCAATGACAGAATTTTGACCTCAGATACAATAAAATAACAAGCAATACCATCTTTGAATATCCACAATTTATCACCATAAAATAATTTGGCAATTTTTTTGTTTTCCAAATCCGATTACTAATTTGGAAGAAAAATATCTATATTCCTTTAGCGTTGATAAGTTTACTTAATAAAATTAGAATTGGTCATACAAAAATTTTACAAAATCAAACTCATTATTATTTTTGTTTTTTTTTTAAATATATCAATAGGGTGCTGTTATGTTAGTGAATAATGTATTTGACTAGGTCTGACATCAGTTTCTTTTCCTTTATCTTACTACATTTATCTTCAACCTTCCTCTTTTACCGAAATAAACGTGTTTCGTTTGCTCAGGAATTTCCACAATTTTACTTGCTTCAGAAGCAGTACTCCATAATTCAAAATTGGTAAACACTGATACCCTGAATACTAGTAACAATTATGACAGGACAATGCTTCTAAATCATGGAAATCCTACACGGCTTCAAAGAATTTTTAAAGCTAATCAGCTCGTAGAAATTTAGTTGATTTTTTTTTATTATGATGAACAAAATAATAATACTTGCTAATATACCAATATTCCCTTATTTAATTTATTTACATTCCCTTATTTGATTGATTAACTATAAATAACCTTTTTACAAACTAATATTTGAAATTTTTTTTTCTATCTTATAACGTAACATGTGATATTCATATGTTAAGGTTATAGGAAAAGTTGAGTTGTCACCTCTCCCACTATAGCCGAGTGTTCTAAACCATGAATCTCGAGCTTTGTAATCTAAAATGTCGGTCTTTTTCAATCCATACCCGACGTGGGGGACATTTTTTTTTTTTTTCACATTAGTGAAACAAAAATAATTAATATACTTTTCTGGATGACAAATGTAATTTTCTTTCGTTTTAGCCCTATTAAAAAAAATATATAAAAATAATAAATTTAAAAAAATGTATAATATTATTTGAATTGTTTAATGATGTTTATTGGTTTACGATAATATTATTTTTTACTCTATTAATTCATATTTTTACAGCCCGATTTTAAATTTTTAAATAGGCCAGATTAATGTTATTAAAAAAATCCGTGAATCGAGGGTTTCCTTTTTTTGACCTATCATGTCACCAGAGCCCGCCTTTATAAGCAAGAAATACGCTGATGATTCTTTCATCGACTCACATGAAGATCGGCCCTCCCCTAACGACGTCAGTATATCTTCCACGTAACTGAGGCTTCTTTTTCCTCTTCTGATACTAAGAATATTATTCCCTTTTTTCGGATCGGAATGAAAAAGCGTTGACTGATGAATGGTGCATACATAGAAATTCCGATATATATGCCCAAACAGAACTCAATAGAGAACAATATTTTCATAAATCGTGCTTTCAATTGACCAAACCCTAAAAATCTACCATCTTCATAAAAATATTAACGCGGTTCCCATATCACTGTATTTTTATTAAATTAAAACACCAGTTAAAATCATTTGACAACTTAGACACTCACAGGGAACATTAAGGTCATACATAGGCTTCACTGAATGAACAAAATGAATTTGCTTATTTTAATTTTTTTTTTTTTTTTGCATCCTCAATATGTCAATTCACATCAACTACTGCGTGATACATGTTCTAAAAATCCTCTGTCATAAATATGTCTCATTTTGCAGTACCAAGTTAAAAGTATTATCCTCATGTTCCGGTGGTTAATACTTCATTTATTCCCTCATTCAGAATTCTTTATCCTCACAGCCAACTTCATACATAATGACAGCTTTAACTCATAAAGTCATATGAAATTTTCTGTGAAACCAAAGTCCTAATTTCTTTCATACAGCATCATTTAAACGTTCATTTGTTTTATTTTATTTGTACTATTATCTACATCTTATATTCGACTTTTAATGAATATGTACTGTATTTTGTACAGGAAAAAAAAAAAAAGTACTTACAATTATACAAAGATTTAACTGCAAAAACAATTCACATCAACATGAATAAGACATTTCATTTAATTTAAAAAATATATATATAACATATGCGAAGTTTTTTTCAATAACTACTCCAATATCTTTATTCATATATGAATTACACTATAATAAATATCATTGAACTGTTTTTCTTTGTAAATTTATCAATAATTCTGCAGAGTCAGTTTAGGTAGGAGAACTTTGTTCAGGCATTTCGCCTTAAGTATTGAAAAGATAAGCAGTGCAATAAAATTGTACAGTACACATTGCATAGTTTAGAATTAGTAAACGAATCAAGATGGAGTACTTAAATTTTACCCTTCGCCGCACATCCTGCCCTCCTGTTTATATCAATAATATTCCTCTACCCATTGCTGTTACAGTCGATATCTTGGCTTCTACTGAGACAAAACCTTCTCACATGGCTTAATGGCAAGAACTTAGCAGATGGTTTATCCAATTGTAAATACTACTAAATAGGAGTTATCATCTTTCCGTTTAAAACAAACTTCTCGTATACAATCTATCATTGAACCAATTTGGACCTATAGATTTTTACCGTTGGGGAGAGCAAAGCAATCGAATATCAAGCACATTCACCCTTCCAAACTAAGCCCTTTACTCATACTGTTGTTAATGCTCCATAAAAAACATTTTCAGTCACCGTAACTACCGCTTCATTCATTATTATCCAGTTCCACACATTCTTACAACCCTCCGTTATAAGATTAAAACGGCAACGGCCCCGAGACCTATTGTAATACGTATATATTTTACTGAAGTTCTGGCAACGGCCAGCTACTCGACTCAAACTCCTGAGCGACTGTGATATAGAGCTCCCTTTCAGTCTCCATTGATTTTGACATTAGTGACGCGGCTGAGAGAACAGCGTTGGGATTACTTTGGGCCTTGCTTACCCTCCCTTAAATGGGAAGACAAGTTAGGTTCGGGGTCTCCATCTGAGTTGTTTGCTTAATATTGTATAATAGTTTGATTCTCCTATTTTTGATTTTTTATTATATTTTTTCTCTAATCACTACTTTTCTATATTTTTAAAATTCAATTTAATTGTACATAAATATTATGCATTGCCTTGTAATATGTCTTCCATAAAACAGTAGTTATTCAAAAAAACAAAAACTTTTCGCATTATCATTTTAATGGTAACAAATTTAATAAACAATAAGTTCGCAAAAACTTAATTGGTTATCTTTAGGTTGTATCACTAAAAACAATAATATTAACATAATAACACTTATTCAAGAGAATGAATGATATTTTTTTCCCTTGTCTATGTTGCATATTTTAACAATCTATATTATTATTGAACTATTGTAAATTTTATAAAATATAACTTTGTTAATATCCTTATAAAATTATTATTATTATTGCTTCATTGTTGAAGAAATTGAGGCTACCGAAAACAACGACGTAATATAGAGTTTACGGAGGTTTTGAATTACACGTCGCCTGTTGGACAAAGCAAGCAAACTGTAAATGTGCAGTTTCGCATTACCATGTCTAAATGGCCAACCCTATTAATTAAATTACTATTAATTAATTATATGAACTGAAAGACTGTGTTTAACCTGAATAATTATTACTCTGATGTAGGATTGGTAATTGTATACTATACGGCTGTTACAAAAACAATCATGTCACGAAAGCACTCTTTAATTAAATTAATATTGTGTTTATGTAAATAAAGTGATAGGAGATATTATAAAAAATACATTATCCCCTAATGGAAGTGGTTTGGCTTGCGTGTTGCACGCACTAGGCATATGTAGCAGGACCTCTGGATTGGACAGTCGTCTTTTGATGAACAGATTTATCGAAAAAAATTGTTTGTTTTTTAAAATAATTCTTATTATTTTGTCAATTATTAAAATATTAATATAAAAAGTCAGATTAACCGGGATTTCAATGTTTAGTTGAAATTATTTGGTTATGTTTGCTTACTTAAAAGTGTATAATGTTTTATTATTACCAGAATACTAATATGTTTGTAAAGGAGTGATTTAGCCAGTTATTACTTATATGCATTGGCACAATAACACTGTATTATGTTTATTTTATAGCAAACTAATTCATTTTTAAAATAATTTCATAATAAATTTATACTGCTATAACGTCATTTTTTCAGGACGTATAGAGCAAAAACTGTTTTAAAAAAACACAATTTTCGGTCACTTTTTGAGAGAATCCCAACATTTTTGAAAGCCTACACCTTTCTCCCCGTTTAAGCCCAAAGCTTATTTTCTGCTCAAATTAAAGAAAATTTAGTCTAGTTTAATTTTACCTTAATCAACCGTGTAGGCAGATATATTGGAAAAGTAGAAAACATTTGAAATTTTGAAGCTTTGATGATCTCAATTAGGGTCAGGAATCATCAGGGTGGGCTTCAAGATCAAAAACTGTGGATTTTCGTACAAAAGCACCACACTAACAACACATCGAAAAATCAAAGTCCATGACCATATGCATTCCAAAATGTACAATTTTATTGGACTTCCTCCGCGTCCGATTACTCAAAGAGTCGTACTAGCTGGAGTCGATCAAGGAGGTTTCTACTGTACTCATCATATTTTACATAAAATATACATGTAATCCATATCATAAAAAATGGAAAACTGGATATCATTTTCTTTTCGGCTAGATATGATTATAAATCGAAATGTCTTTTTTTAAAAAATCAACTACAATACAAGTACGACAAGAGTTTCTTCCATTTTATTCATTTACCCTGACTATGGTTGCTTATGTGTGGTTTATGGTTTGCCTCTCGACGGTTGAGGACAGATTGAACCGAATCATGAACAGCTTTGCTAGGTCTTTAGCTTCGATATCCCTTTTTCTCACCTCGTATTCCGAATTAAGTTGGCTTATCCCACAGTACGTTGAAAATTACTGGCCAATACCAGACTTGGAACATTTTTTACCAACACATATTAATAACCTTCATCCTTCCTAAATTTACAATATGCTCCGGTTCAGATCTACTTTTCAATTCAATGCACATAAGCTCCCGTCTTTCTGACCTATGTACCACATTCCCTCTCTTCCGATCAACCAACCTCTTAAATTCTGTTCCTCCTCATATCAGACGAGCAAAATCTCTTTAAATGCCTCGATTTCAGTACCCGTCATTCTCATCCAGATTATATCCACAAAATAAAAACGTTTTTACTTTGAACATGTCATTTAATACTTTTTGTATTGCATTTTTTTTGTGCTATACGTGAACATTTTAGCATAAAAACTTAGTTTTACGTATTTTGTAGAGTGTTCTGCTATTCTTTTTATATATCTTAAAGTGTACGTATTTATATATATATTATCTTCACTATTATTATTTATTCTTTACTTTTTTAATATGTTCTGATCAGATTTTATAATATTGATTTTCTGTGCTTATTTGTTTTTCTTATGGTTTCGTTTGTCCCAGAATAAATTTTATTAATTCCATTCTATCACCTGGCTGCCCAAAAACATTTCCAAATTACTTATTGTTATAATATTATAATTATATCTATAATGTTTCAATAAGGTACCGCATGCTCGGAAACAATAACTTGAGTTTACCGACCTCATTGAAACCTAGCGTGCTAACGGTCTTCGTGCAACGCCAGGAGGTGTAAAACGCCCAGACAGTAAACAACTTTAAGGGAAAAATACCTTCGGCATAAAGCCGGTTTCATTTTCTTAGAGAGTCTTATTCTATTCAATAATTTTTTGTTGTCTTTAGTTTACAAACAAATACTTGTTTCGGCCACGGCTAATATGAACAACTAATTACTATTACCGTTAATTTTTGATATTTTCTCAAACAAAATAACCTTCTGGGCATATTTTTTTTTGAGGCTGGTAACAGACTGTGAGACAAGTGTAAAACATGAATAGCTTTTGACATAATGAAACGTGGAAATTAATTAATAGTGTTAAGATTTTAAAAACAATTTTAATTCAACCAAACTGCTATAGAATGAGGGGACCCAAGCAAGTATATTGCATATCAGAAAAGGAACGGAATACAAAATCAAAATATGAAATTTCTTCAACTGAATGTCGATCTGGTACACTATTCGAGTTCCTTTGTTAATAGCTGTTTTCAGTCTTAATGGAACAAAATCCCATTGTTTTAAATGCCTGTTTTTTTCTTAAATATGGATAGCTAGATAGATAGAAAATAATTTTATTCTCAAGACAAAGTCCCTTAAGAATAATGATAAATAAATTATAAAAAATTAATCACATCTCGCCAAAATATTTTTAAATAAAATAATGACATAAGATAATATAAAGTCATACAAGGTTATGATGAAATAATTTAAAGAAAAAAA